>CM035433.1:3315143-3682643 GCA_020310875.1 Ceratopteris richardii | reverse complement strand
CTGCTCTGTGTAGAGAGAGAGAGAGAGAGAGAGAGAGAGAGAGAGAGAGAGAGAGAGAGAGAGAGAGAGAGAGAGAGAGAGAGAGAGAGAAAGAAAGAAAGAAAGTGTTTTTACGTCTATTAGGAGGCCGAACTCGGCCTATGAGACAAATCGATGTACATTGGTGAAAGATAAAAGTGCTAAAAAAGGAAGGAGAGAGAGAGAGAGAGAGAGAGAGAGAGAGAGAGAGAGAGAGAGAGAGAGAGAGAGAGAGAGAGAGAGAGAGAGAGAGAGAGAGAGAGAGAGAGAGAGAGAGAGAGAGAGAGAGAGAGAGAGAGAGAGAGAGAGAGAGAGAGAGAGAGAGAGAGAGAGAGAGACTTTTTAACGTCTATTAGAGGCCAAAATCGGCCTATGAGACAAAACATATACATCAGTATGATCCAATCCACTGTGATCCCAAAACGAAAATAAAGTGTGAGTACCGCAAACGGGTATAAAAGGAGTGGATAGTAACTGGCATTAAGGGTGTGGGGTGCTATGGGTATGCACTCTATATGCTCAATGGGTGAGATACAAATATGATATGCATAGGGAGGGGAGGCTCGATGGTATCACAACCCACTAAATGCCTGGAGTGGGTGTAGGATATAATGCATCGGTGGGTAAGGCATCATGGCGATCCTCAAAATGCTCTGAACGTCCAAATCGATAGGGGTGCGCTGCTGACGTCTCCGTATCTCCATGTCATGGCGTGCGTGAATCGCCTGAATCTCTCTCTGATGTGGACAAGCTCTCCGGACAAGGGGTCTCAGTCGTCGACGCTGTCGTCTAAGCTCCTCTGCTCTGTGTAATGTGACACCCCACATCGAGCTGGGTCCTCTAGTGGATGTGGGTCTGAAAAAATCTGTAATATAAGTGTGAGGGGGGGGGGCAGGTGTATCTCCATCTGCTGCTGGAGGAGTGATGCACGGCGGTGATGGAGCTCTACTAGGAAACGACCTAGAGGGCGCTGGTCCTCTGTCCCCAATAAAGCCCTGATCTCTCTGGGCCCATGAAGAGCTGTGGGCAGCGGTCTCTGATGTCCTCATATGCCTGGCATCTACATGTGTAGTGCTCCTCGTCCTCCACTTCCTCTCTACATATCCTGCATAATCGCTCATCCCTCGGGGTATGTGTGGCTCGCCCAATCTCAATCTCGAGCTGGTGTGATGATACTCTGAGCTGCCCAATGGCCACTCTTTGAGCTTGTGCCATATATGTATCCATGTATCGTGGTCTCTAAATGAAACCATCCGCTGTCACAGTCAGGAAGTGCTCTCTGTAGTGTTGCCTCTTTGTGGGAAGAGGCTCCCGTGGTGCTATCCATGTCTCCCTGACGTGTATGTGTAGTAGGTCCTGACGGATGATCCTATTCCTCTCCGAACGAGAGAGGGTAATGTGGGGGGAAGAGAGGTCATACTGAAAAGGGGGGAGATCCATAATGCTCATGCCATGGTCTGCTAACCATCGGTAAGTCAGAGAGAGAGAGAGAGAGAGAGAGAGAGAGAGAGAGAGAGAGAGAGAGAGAGAGAGAGAGAGAGAGAGAGAGAGAGAGAGAGAGAGAGAGAGAGAGAGAGAGAGAGAGAGAGAGAGAGAGAGAGAGAGAGAGAGAGAGAGAGAGAGAGAGAGAGAGAGAGAGAGAGAGAGAGAGAGAGAGGGAGGGGGGGAGGAAGGGAGGGAGGGAAGGATTTTTTTAAACATCTATGACAGGCTAAAATCGGCTTATGAGACAAAATATAGGATAGATGATGTGGATGTCATCGGGTTGTCAGAAAGATAAAACAAGAGCGTCTTGAATAGTGCCTCGAGGACCATGGGTGATGGAGCGAGCTTTGTTCGGATGATGTCATGTGGTACGGTTTGTTTGCCACGAAACAAGCATGAGATCATACGTACGTGCGGCCTCTCAGTCTCTACCCACTGCATAGGAGTCAAACTTGGTGCCCATATCGTCATTGAATACATAGAGGGCTGGAGTGACTAGTGTATCAAAAAGGCACCCTTTCGTGCTGTCCTGGAAGTGTGCCTCATGCTCTAGCATGGCCAGGGCTGCATACCCTTTGTTGAGTCTATCAATAGCTGTTTGCCTCATGGTGAAGGGTCTTGGTAGGCCCGTGAAAATGACTCCCAAGTAGACGTATGAAGTAACCACCTCGACCTGCCCTCCTATGGTGAAAATGGCTGCACTCCTCACTGCATTGGATGTGTGAAAAATCATGACTTTGGTCTTGCCAAGGTTCATAGGCAATCCTCTATACGTACAGAAATCATTCAAAGCTCTGATGGCGTTGAAGACCCTCATGTGATTCTGAAATCAAAACAGTATCTTCAGCATATAATAGAATGTGTACTAGGTACCTCCCAGGTCATTCCCCTCCCCGCCTGCTTGTAGTATGTAGTCGGAGATCTCATCAATGTAAAGCCCAAAAATTGTCGGAGAGTGTGGGCAACCTTGCTTAACACCAATGGTGCCAATAACCAAACACCTTCTCGTAGAGAGCATAGATGGCCCATATCATCTCTGTCGAGATCCCAAGGCTCAATAGGCGCTAAAATAGCCTCTCACGTGCGATCGTATCAAAAGCCTTGCGGAAATCCACAAAGCAACGGTAAAGCCTCTTCTCCCTTGCCTCTCCCTCATCAATGAGACAACACAAGATGAAGATATGGTCGATAGTGGAAAAGTCTCGTCTCAGCCAGGCTTGGCCCAGTGCTCAAAGGTCCTCAGCCTCTTATGAGCTAAACTCTGCCTCAAGAACTGCTCCATATAACTTGGCCATTGTGTGGCCAATCATGATAGTCCTGTAGGTCCCTGGGCCCAAAGTGTCGCCAGATTTGTGGACATGCACAATAGTGTGCTCTGTCCACTCCTCTAAGAAACCTTCCCCTATAGCCCAATTGAAGACATGTGCGATCATCAGGTCTGTAGTGGAGGTTGTGCAGATGCGATGTTCACTTTGTAAATTGGTGTGCTTAGCTGCTCGTCTGAGCTACGTGCTGCATATGGCCCTTTCCACCATCGTTGTAGTAAAGAAATAGGAGTGTGTGGGTCGAGGCTCGGGTGGTTGTGGAATGGACGTCAATCGAGGCACATCATATAATCGTGTTGCATAATCCCGCCAGATTTGTGGGTCCTCAATGGGTGTAGTTGGACAAGGCTCATAGAGAGTGCGCCATGCTTTCCCACTATCCATGCTCATGAATAGTTGATATAACTCGAGTTCATGTGTTTCCTCGAATGCCTGTTGCTTCTGGTAGGTCAGTGCCTTCATCTCTCTACTTGCCTCTCTCTCTCTCTCTCTGTAATCTCTCCTAGGGCTCGTTGTGCATGTAAGCATCTGTAAAGCAATCTGCAGTCATCATCATACCAACTCTTCTCAGGTCTAGTCCCAAGAGGGGGGTACGTCCTCTATGGGTGGTGTATTGGAAGGAGCTGATAGCTGATGTGTGTAAGATGGAGGAGATATGTGAAGTGAGAACTAGGGGGGTTGGATGGGTGTAGTAGGCATAGTCCACGCTCGACCTTTGATGAGTAGAGAGGGGCTAGAGCCTAGCTCATGTGTGTAAGATGGAGGGAGAGGGAGAGGGAGAGGGAGAGAGAGGGGGAGAGGGAGAGGGAGAGGGAGAGGGAGGGAGGGAGGGAGGGGGGGGGGGGGGGGGGGGAGAGAGAGAGAGAGAGAGAGAGAGAGAGAGAGAGAGAGAGAGAGAGAGAGAGAGAGAGAGAGAGAGAGAGAGAGAGAGAGAGAGAGAGAGAGAGAGAGAGAGAGAGAGAGAGAGAGAGAGAGAGAGAGAGAGAGAGAGAGAGAGAGAGAGAGAGAGAGAGAGAGAGAGAGAGAGAGAGAGAGAGAGAGAGAGAGAGACTTTTTTAACGTCTATTAGAGGCCAAAATCGGCCTATGAGACAAAACATATACATCAGTATGATCCAATCCACTATGATCCCAAAAGGAAAATAAACTGTGAGTACAAAACATAGTATAAAAGGGGTGGTTAATAGCTGGCGTCAAGGGTGTGGGGTGCTATGGGTATGCACTCTATATGCTCAATAGGTGAGATACAAATATGATATGCATAGGGAGGGGAGGCTCGGTGGTGTCATAACGCTCTAAATGCTTGGAGTGGGTGTAGGATATAATGCATCGGTGGGTAAGGCATCGTGCGATCTTCAAAATGCTCTGCACGTCGAGATTGACACGGGTGCGCTTCGGACGTCTCCGTATCTCCATGTCATGGCGTGCGTGAATCGCTTGAATCTCTCTCTGGTGGGGATGGCCTCTTCGGAGTGGGCGTCTCGGTCGTCGACGCTGTCGTCTAAGCTCCTCTGCTCTTTGTAATGTGACACCTTTCGTCGAGCTGGTTCCTCGGGTGACTGTGGGTTTGGAAAAATCTGTAATATAAGTCTGGGGGGCCAGGTGTATCTCCATATGCTGCTCGAGAAGTGATGCATGGTGGTGCTGGAGCTCTACTAGGAAACGACCTAGAGGGCGCTGGTCCTCTGTCTCCAATAAAGCCCTGATCTCTCTGGGTCCCCTGAAGGGTTGTGGGTAGCCGTCTCTGATGTCCTCATATGCCTTGCATCTACATGTGTAGTGCTCCTCGTCCTCCACCTCCTCTCGACATATCCTACATAATCTCTCGTCCCTGGGGGTTATGTGTCGCTCGCCCAACCTCAATCTCGAGCTGGTGTGATGATACTCTAAGCTTCCCAATGGCCACTCTCTTTGTTTGTGCCATGTATGTATCCATGTATGGTGGTCTCTGAATGAAACCATCCGCTATCACAGTCAAGAAGTGCTCTCTGTAGTGTTGCCTCTTTGTGGGAAGAGGCTCCCGTGGTGCTATCCATGTCTCCTTGACATGTATCTGTAGTAGATCCTGACGGATGATCCTGTTCCTCTCCGATAGAGAGAGGGTAATGTAGGGGGAAGAGAGGTCATACTGAAAAGGGGGGAGATCGGTAATGCTCATGCCATTGTCTGCTAACCATCGGTAGGTGTGTGCATACCATACTCTCTCATGCCCTGTCTGTGCCAAATGTCTAGAGCTCTCAAATGCAAGCCTCGTGAGTCGGCTGATGGGGAGCTCTCTGACTCTCAGAATAAAGGTCACCAGCTGAAAGAGGGCCTCCACTAGCATCGGTGGTGTGCCAAGCTCAGCTTGTATAATGTCATGTGGAACGGAGGACTTGCTGCAGAGCAACCATGAGATCATGGTGACCTTGGGCCTCTCAATCTGCGTCCACATCGCCTGCGTGATCCTTGGTGCCCATACTGTCGCTGCGTACATCAATGCAGGTGTCACTAGAGTATCAAAGAGCCACCCCTTAGTCCGGGGCTCGTGAAAATGTGCTTGAAAGCATCTCTCCAATCTTGCAAGTGCCGCATAGCCTCGCGTCAATCTATCTCTCACTGCCTGTGCCATGGAGAATACCTCGGTGCTGCCCGAGAAGGTGACACCTAAGTAGACGTAGGAGTCCACTACCTCTATCTATCCTCCAGCTGCAGTGGAAGAGGCGCGATGGCGTACTGTCCTGGAGGTATGGAAGATCATGACCTTGGTCTTGCCAAGGTTCACTGTGTGTCATCTCTCCATGCAGAAGATATTGAGCGCCTGTAAATGTGATTGCAGCCCCTCCTGTGACTCTGAAAGCAGGACAATGTCATGAGCATATAATAGGATGTGTACTCGCGTACCTCCGAGGTCTCCTCCTAGCCCTCCTGCTTGCTGTATATACTCTGTGATCTCATCGATGTAGAGGCTGAAGAGAGTGGGTGAGAGAGGGCAACCTTGTTTCACACCAATGGTGCTAACAAGGCTGTCTCATAGGCCGCTAGGGCAGCGCACCCTGCCTGTGACTCGTGCATACAAAGCATGGATGGCCCATAGCATGTCTGATGGTAGCTGTAACTCTTGGATTCTCCGTAGTAGTCTCTCTCGAGGGACCATGTCGAAGGCTTTGTGGAAATCCACAAAGCAACAGTATAGTCTCCGCTTCCTCGGCCTCGCGCTCTCAGTCAAGCAACGAAGTACGAAGATGTGGTTGATGGTGGAGAAAGTGCGGCGGAAGCCTGCCTAGCCGGGTGCTCTGATCCCAGCTGCCTCAACGTGTGTACTGAGCTCTGCCTCTAGTATTGCCCCATAGATCTTGGCCAGAAAGTGGCCTATCATAATAGTCCTGTAGCTCCCTGGGTCCATCATATCGCTGGACTTATGTATAGGCGCAATGGTATGCATAGTCCACGAGTCAGGTAATCCCTTAACCAAAGCATGGTTGAAGAGATGGGCGATTAGGGGGGAAACTACATCGACTGCGTATATAAAGTGCTCGCCCTGAAGTCCCCTGTGGTATGCTGAACGGCCATGCTGTAGCATGTGGATTGCCTGTCGTAGCATGCCTGCCGTGAATAGGGTGGATGTCACAGGATGCGGTGTGGGAGGGATCGGCAATGGTGGCTGTCCTGGGACTTTATATAACCTTTTGGCGTAGGTGTGCCAAGTTTGAGGATCTGCTAGGGTGTAGGTGGGCGTGGCTCACGTAGGGACCTCCACGCGTTGGCGCAATCCCTACTCATGAGAAGGTCAAATAGCTCTGCCTCCTGTCGCTCCTCGAAAGCTCGCCACTTCCGGCGCGTGAGGGCTCGCATCTGTCATCGTGCCTCCCTCTTTGTGATGGATCCCAAGATACTTTGTGCTCTGAGATGTCTGTATAGTCGTCTACACTCCTCATCGTACCATCTATTCTTGGGTGTATGCCCCAGTCGTGTCGAATGTGTGGTGTTGTGGGTGGTGTATGGGAAGCTGAGAGTAGCGGATGTGTGGAGGATCGAGGAGAAGTGGGCGGTGAGGGTGTCCAATGGGGTGGAGGGATCAAGGGAGTAGATGTGCTCTCGAACTTGGGAGCTATAGATATGTGCTAGCTCATGTCTAAAGTCAATGGTGGCATGGGCGTGTGGCTGTATGGTGGCGGGGTGGGATATGCATGGTGAGCCGTGTATGGATAGGGAGAGATATGCATGATCAGCTCCAATCGGAATGGGTGGGATGGTGAATGAGGTGATGAGATGCATCGCCTCCGGGGGTCCGATAACATAGTCTACCACAGTGCCTCCATGCGGTGTCGTGGGTGGAATGCATGTGAGACCTCCCGAGGTGGGCAAGGTCGCCATTCCATTATATATAATGAGACTGTGTGCTTCTCCCATTTGGAGTAGGTGTCGGCCATATGCGGTGGCTGTGGCGGTGTGGGCTGAGGCTGTGAGTGTAGACATGTCCTCCATGGTGTGAAGCATCTCAGGGTCGTCAAAGTCGTAGATATCACATTGGTGGCTCTGAGTGCGGGCATTGAAGTCTCCTACAAGGAAGACTTCGCCCATCCCGGTATACTCCATAATGGTGTCACTCAGGCAGTCATATGGCGATGTGGTGTCTGGTCCCTCCTCCTCTGAAGGCTGCCCGGGGGAATGTGTGGAGTGCAAGCCGATGGGTGCAATATAGCAGATGGCGAAATACGCTGCTCTCTCCTATGATAGCTGTAGGCGTATCCACATGAAACGTGCCTCTTGGTCTCTGGCTACCACCTGTACCCTATGCTGTAGAGACTGTCTATAGAGCACGACTACTCCTGATCCTCGTGGGGTGTGATGTCGCATCTGTCTGCTGTGAGCTGACTCCCACGTATAGCCCTCAATCCTCGGTAGGCTCCTCCCTGGGTTCTCTCGTGTCTCTGTGAAGAAGATCATGTCTTTGTCCTCCATCACCTCCTCGAGGCGCCTTGGATGTGCCCACAAAGATCCATTGCAGTTCCATACCGCAATGCGCACCTCCTGCTGTGCTGTCTCATAGGCCAGAGAGAGAGAGAGAGAGAGAGAGAGAGAGAGAGAGAGAGAGAGAGAGAGAGAGAGAGAGAGAGAGAGAGAGAGAGAGAGAGAGAGAGAGAGAGAGAGAGAGAGAGAGAGAGAGAGAGAGAGAAAAAGAAAGAAAGAAAGAAAGTCATATTAACGTCTTCTGGAGGCCAAACTTGGCCTATGAGACAAAAACCATGTACAAGTGTAGTAACCCTGTGTAGAAGGTAAAATGAAATAAAAGGTATATCGCTACACAAAGCTATATAGGGCTGGAAAAGGCTGGGGAGACTTGGCTCTGACTCTACAGATAGTGGCCACCTAATACATGTGGGGATCCAAAATGTGAGTAAAACGCCCTAGCGACAAGTGATGGGTGGAGGTGGGTGTAGTATGTGGTACATCGGTGGTGGTCTGAGTGCCTCCTGAAGGAAGACAACCCAGGGGGTGGTGGTACGCCTATGCTCCATCATGTGGTCGTAGGCAATCCTGATGCGTGAGACATCCTCCTGATATAGTCGTGGTCGACGATATCCGCCCATGCGTGGTCGGCGCCGTGCTCTCTGTGCTGCTGCTTGGTGGAGCGTGAGCCCTATAGATGGACCTCTCTGATGTAGCTCAACTCGCTGAAAGGACTGGGTAATGGTCTGCTGGGTACTCACCCGTGGCTGATGTATGTGCTGTAGTGACCGCTCTCCCCTCTCGTATGCTGCTGTGAGAAAGCATCCCAAGCGTCTCTGGTCTCCCATAGTCATGCACAGCTGGAATGACTCCTCGATCTGGAACTGTGCTCGTAGGTCTAAGTATGCTGGACATCTGATAACAAAATGCTCCTCACTCTCTACCTGTGTCTTGCATACTGGGCACCACCTCTCCTCACGGGGGACTCCCCTGGACCGACCCCTCTCAATCTCGAGCTGATGCGATGAAACTCGGAGCTGCCCAATGACGACTCGTAGGTGGTGGGGAAGGTAGGTCTGCATGTATCTCGGAATCTCAATGAAGCCCGTGCCTGATATATGTAGAAAATGCTCGCGGTAGTAGAGCATTTTCGGTGGCAATGTACCCCTAGGGCTCACCCATGTCCTCTGTATGTATGTATGCCATATCTCCTGACGAATGATCCTATTCCTCTCTTGATGAGAGATCCTGGTCCCCATATGGCTGCCCCATACATGAGCGCTTGCGTAGCCAAAGTGTCAAAGAGCCACCCCTTTGTGCGGGGCTCCTGAAAATATGCCTTGTGGCACTGTCTCTCCATCAAAGCTAGTGCTGCGTACCCACGTGTGATGCGGTCACGGGCTTCCTGAGCCATAGAGAAGACTCCTGATGCTCTGTAAATGTCACCCCCAAGTAAACATATGATCCTACCACCTCGATCGGTCCACCTGCAGTTGTGAACAAACTATGTCTGCGTACCTGTGCTGATGTATGAAAGATCAAGACCTTGGTTTTACCAAGGTTCACAGATAACCCTCTGTGTCAAGGTCAAAGATCAAGACCTTGGTTTTACCAAGGTTCACACAAAGAGAGAGAGAGAGAGAGAGAGAGAGAGAGAGAGAGAGAGAGAGAGAGAGAGAGAGAGAGAGAGAGAGAGAGAGAGAGAGAGAGAGAGAGAGAGAGAGAGAGAGAGAGAGAGAGAGAGAGAGAGAAAGAAAGAAAGAAAGAAAGTCATATTAACGTCTTCTGGAGGCCAAACTTGGCCTATGAGACAAAAACCATGTACAAGTGTAGTAACCCTGTGTGGAAGATAAAATGAAATAAAAGGTATATCGCTACACAAAGCTATATAGGGCTGGAAAAGGTTGGGGAGATGTGGCTCTGACTCTGCAGATAGTGGCCACCTAATACATGGGGGGATCCAAAATGTGAGTAAAACGCCCTAGCGACAAGTGATGGGTGGAGGTGGGTGTAGTATGTGGTACATCGGTGGTGGTCTGAGTGCCTCCTGAAGGAAGACCACCCAGGGGGTGGTGGTACGCCTATGCTCCATCATGTGGTCGTAGGCAATCCTGATGCGTGAGACATCCTCCTGATATAGTCGTGGTCGACGATATCCGCCCATGCGTGGTCGGCGCCGTGCTCTCTGTGCTTCTGCCTGGTGGAGCGTGAGCCCTATAGATGGACCTCTCTGATGTAGCTCAACTCGCTGAAAGAACTGGGTAATGGTCTGCTGGGTACTCACCCGTGGCTGATGTATGTACTGTAGTGACCGCTCTCGCCTCTCGTATGCTTCTGTGAGAAAGCATCCCAAGCGTCTCTGGTCTCCCATAGTCATGCACAGCTGGAATGACTCCTCGATCTGGAACTGTGCTCGTAGGTCTAAGTATGCTGGACATCTGATAACAAAATGCTCCTCACTCTCTACCTCTGTCTGGCATACTGGGCACCACCTCTCCTCACGGGGGACTCCCCTGGACCGACCCCTCTCAATCTCGAGCTGATGTGATGAAACCCGGAGCTGCCCAATGACGACTCGTAGGTGGTGGGGAAGGTAGGTCTGCATGTATCTCGGAATCTCGATGAAGCCCGTGCCTGATATATGTAGAAAATGCTCGCGGTAGTAGAGCATTTTCGGTGGCAATGTACCCCTAGGGCTCACCCATGTCCTCTGTATGTATGTATGCCATATCTCCTCACGAATGATCCTATTCCTCTCTTGATGAGAGAGCGAGTAGGTGGGTGCATGAGAGTCGTACTGTAGTGGTGGTAGCCTGTCTATGTCAAAGCCATGGTGGGCAAGCCAGTCTCGTGTCTGTGCATACCATGAGGAGGTGTCGCCTGCTAATGCCATATCACGTGATGCCTCGAAAGCACGATAAGCAATACGCTCTGTATCCATGCTCCGAAGTCTGTGTAATAGGCATATTGTCTGGAATAGTGCCTCAACTAGCATCGGTGGTGCAGCGAGCTCTGCTCTAATGATGTCATGTGGTACTGAAGGCTTACTGCGGATAAGTCTGGCAATCATGAGGATCTGTGGCCTCTCTAATGCTGTCCATACTGATGTAGCTAATCCTGGTCCCCATATGGCTGCCCCATACATGAGCGCTGGCGTAACCAAAGTGTCAAAGAGCCACCCCTTTGTGCGGGGCTCCTGAAAATATGCCTGGTGGCACTGTCTCTCCATCAAAGCGAGTGCTGCGTACCCACGTGTGATGCGGTCACGGGCTGCCTGAGCCATAGAGAAGACTCTTGATGCTGCTGTAAATGTCACCCCCAAGTAAACATATGATCCGACCACCTCGATCGGTCCACCTGCAGCTGTGAACAAACTATGTCTGCGTACCTGTGCTGATGTATGAAAGATCAAGACCTTGGTTTTACCAAGGTTCACAGATAACCCTCTGTGTCTGCAAAAGTCATCTAGGCCGTGTAGATGATGCTGTAGGCCTTCTGCAGACTCTGAAACCAATACAATATCATCAGCGTATAAAAGAATATGAACAGTGGACCCGTGTACCTCAATGCCATCTCCCCCCTGCTGCTGTATGAAGTCCACTATCTCATCAATGTAGAGACCAAAGAGGGTGGGCGAGAGAGGGCATCCTTGCTTCACCCCGATAGTGCTAGCAAGTGGATCAGATAAGCCCCCTGGACATCTGACTCTACCAGATACTCTCTCGTATAAGGCGTAGATCCCCCATATCATCTCCTCCGGAGCTCCGATGTCAAGTAGTCGTCTGAAGAGTCGATCCCTAGGAACAGTGTCAAATGCTTTGCGGAAGTCCACAAAGCAACAATATAATCTCCTCTTCCTCACCCTGGCCTGGTCGATCAGGTATCTCAGAGTGAAGATGTGGTCAATGGTAGAGTAATCTCGTCTGAACCCTGCCTGTCCTAGAGCCCTGATGCCCTTCCTCTCGGCGAGAGTACTCAACTCTGTCTCTAGTACGGCCCCATATAACTTGGCCAATATAGGGCCAATCATGATCGTCCGGTATGTAGCTGGATCCATAGTGTCACCTGACTTATGAATGGGCACTATGGTGTGCTCAATCCATGAGTCTGGGAACCCTTCAACCAATGCACGGTTGAAGAGATGGGCAATGAGCGGTGCAAGAGTCGTGCCTCCATAAATGAGGTGCTCTGCCTGTAAACCGAAATGATCATGGGCCCTGCCATGCTGCAGCCGGGCAATAGCGCGTCCCACCATAGTGGGTGTGAAGAAGTGAGAGGTAGTAGGACGTGAGCTCTGCGGTCTGGGAATGGGAGGCTGGTCTTGGATCTCGTATACGCTCCGTGCATAGCTATGCCAAGTGCTCGGGTCTCGGATAGGTGTCTGCTGGCTCCTCTCTCTCAAATGTCGCCATGCCACTACACTGTCTCGACTCATGAGCAAATGGTAAATATCCCAATACTGTCTCTCCTCCCAATCCCGCCGTTTGCCAGAGTGGGCGTCGTCCAATACTAAGTGAAGGGATGAGTGAAGCTCCAGAGGTAGTACCCAAAATGTAGTCGACTGTGCTCTCACCTCCCCCGTGAGGGAAGCAAGTAAATCCGCCTGAACCTGGCCAACGATTCATCCCGTTGTATATAACGAGATGATGGCGGCTGCCTAGCTCGAGTAGATGTCTTCCATAGCCGGTGGTGTCCTGACCCGTATCTGCTGATACTTTGCTGGTGCTAATCTCAACCGGGTCTCTGGCCCTCATGAGATGTGGGTGATCCATGTCGTATGCCTCGCACTATGCGACTGAGTGCGGCCATTGAAGTCCCCCATAAGGAAGACTTCACCTAGTGTGCTGTAATGTAGTATCTCATCTGAAAGCGCTGTGTATGGTGAGTCTCTATCTCGGATCGGTCCCCCAAGATCCTGTCCTGCGTATCGAGATCCGCCTGGTGGGAAGTAGCATATAGCAATGTAAATCGAGCTCCCCTGTGCTATCTCCATGCGAACCCACATGTATCGTGCCTCCTCATCTCTACATATAATATGGATCCGGCTCTGTATCTCCTGTCCGAATACGATGGCCACTCCTCCCGATCCTCGCGCTGTACTCTGTCTCGTCGTGGTCCTCAATGCAGATTCCCAATGAAAACCTGCAATGCGTGGTAGACCTCTCTCTGGGCTCTCGTGTGTCTCTGTGATGCACACAAAGTCATGTGATGCCAGGATCTCCTCGACTCTGTCTGGTCGCGTCCAAAGTGCCCCGTTGCAGTTCCACACTGCTCCTCTGAGTGGTGTCTCCGGGTGTAGTGATGTCTCATAGGCCGCATGGCCCTATTTGATAGGGCGTCCATCTATGAAGACCTTACCATCACGGTAAAAGGCCTTCCTCCCCTCTCGACGCGCCTGGAGTATCTGTGGCATGCAAGCGCGTCGGTGTGCCACTTGCATACGCGTGAGGTCCTCGTCCATGTAGAGGGTGCCGCCGGGTAGTCCACGTAGTACTGCTCGACGTCTAAAAAAGGCGGTCCGTTCCTCCTCAGAACTCATCTTGAGGATGAGTGCCCGCAAACGCGATGTATCCCTCCCAACCCTCCATGCGTCTGTGTAGGGGGAGAGAGAGAGAGAGAGAGAGAGAGAGAGAGAGAGAGAGAGAGAGAGAGAGAGAGAGAGAGAGAGAGAGAGAGAGAGATGAGAGAGAGAGAGAGAGAGAGAGAGAGAGAGAGAGAGAGAGAGAGAGAGAGAGAGAGAGAGAGAGAGAGAGAGAGAAGAGAGAGAGAGAGAGAGAGAGAGAGAGAGAGAGAGAGAGAGAGAGAGAGAGAGAGAGAGAGAGAGAGAGAGAGAGAGAGAGAGAGAGAGAGAGAGAGAGAGAGAGAGAGAGAGAGAGAGAGAGAGAGAGAGAGTCATATTAACGTCTTCTAGAGGCCAAACTTGGCCTATGAGACAAAAGCCATGTACAAGTGTAGTAACCATGTGTAGAAAATGAAATGAAATAAACACAAAGCTATCTAGGGCTGGTAAAAGGCTGTGGAGATGTGGCTCTGACTCAACAGATAGTGGCCACCTAATACAGGGGGATCCATAATATGAGTGAGTAAAACACCCTAGCTACTAGTGATGGGGGGAGGTGGGTGTAGTATGTGGTACATCGGTGGTGGTCTGAGTGCCTCCTGAAGGAAGACAACCAGGGGGTGGTGGTACACCTATTCTCCATCATGTGGTCGTAGGCTGTCCTGATGTGTGAGATATCCTCCTGATATAGTCGCGGTCGATGATATCCTACCATGCGTGGTCGGCGTCGTGCTCTATGTGCTTCTGCCTGGTGGAGCATGAGCCCTATAGAAGGACTTCTCTGATGTAGCTCAGCTCGCTGAAAGAACTGGGTAATGGTCTGCTGGGTACTCACCCGTGGCTGATGTGTGGGCTGTAGTGACCGCTCTCGCCTCTCGTATGCTGTTGTGAGGAAGCGCCCCAAGCGTCACTGGTCTCCAATAGTCATGCACAACTTGAGTGACTCCTCTAGCTGGAACTGTGCTTGTAGGTCTAAGTATGCTCGGCATCTGATAACAAAATGCTCCTCACTCTCTACCTCTGTCTAGCATACTGGGAACCACCTCTCCTCACGGGGGGCTCCCCTGGACCGACCCCTCTCACTCTCGAGCTGATGTGATGAGACCCGGAGCTACCCAATGACGACTCGGAGGTGGTGGGGAAGGTATGTCTGCATGTATCTCGGGATCTCGATGAAGCCCGCATCCGATATATGTAGAAAATGCTCGCGGTAATAGAGCATTTTCGGTGGCAATGTATCCCTAGGGCTCACCCATGTCCTTTGTATGTATGTATGCCATATCTCCTGACGAATGACCCTATTCCTCTCTTGATGAGAGAGCGAGTAGGTGGGTGCATGAGTCGTACTGTAGTGGTGGTAGCCTGTCTATGTCAAAGCCATGTTGGGCCAGCCAGTCTCGTGTTTGTGCATACCATGAGGAGGTGTCGCCTGCTAATGCCATATCACGTGATGCCTGGAAAGCACGATAAGCAATGCGCTCTTTATCCATGCTCCGAAATCTGTGTAATAGGCATACTGTTTGGAATAGTGCCTCAACTAGCATCGGTGGTGCAGCATGAAAGAGGCCGCGGAAGAAGTCCCAATCAAGTTATGAGAGATTTGGGACCAAGTCTTATTGATAAGTGACTTTTAGGTCATTTGGGCATGTTCACTCATGGCCAATGACCAAAAGTCATAAAAATAATGTAAATGCCTATAACTCCCCAATTTGGCGTCCATAAAATATAACAAAAATATGTCTGGGAAGCTCTCGAAGAGAGCTTTCACATGGACGGGTCAAAATATACAAAAGGAGAGTCCTTGGGGCCTTTATCCCCAACAACCTCCCACTTAAAGGACCAAGGAGGCTCCTTTAAGCTAAGTTACTCCCACCATCTGTATACATAGCTGATGTTGTGCCTTGGGTAGACAGTTCGTGAGAGCATCTGCAGGATTCTGTGAAGTACTGACCTTGATCAACGTGATCAGGCCATCCTCTAACACCTCTCTGATGAAGTGGTATCTCACATCAATATGCTTTGTGTGAGCATGAAACATGGCATTCTTTGCCAAACATATGGCACTCTGGCTGTCTCATCCAAGAACAGGTGCCTTTTCAGGCATCCCAAACTCATTGCATAGGCGGGCTAACTAAATGGCTTCCTTGGAAGCCTCTGTGGCTGAAATATATTCAGCCTCTGTAGTAGATAGTGCAACTATCCTGTGAAGGCTAGAGCACCATGAAATAGCTCCACCTGCAAGGATGTATGCATAGCCACTTGTGGACTTGCATGTGTCCACATCACCTGCCATGTCTGAATCACAAAATCCTTTTAACTCCAATGGACCCTTTCCATAACATATATCTCAAGATAGATTTGACTGCCTCCCAATGAGCTCTACCAGAATTAGCCGCCATGAACCTGCTAACAACTCCCACTGCATGAGCAATGTCTGGCCGAGTGGCAACCATAGCATACATAAGTGAACCACAAGCTGATGCATATGGAACACTTTTCATGTAATTGGCTGCATCATCATCTTTGGGACAGTCATCCTTGGAAAGCTTAACATGTGGCTGCAATGGCACTCCAAAAGGCTTAGCATCAGCCACATTAAATCTGTCCAGCACTTTTTCAATGTACTTTTCTTGGGATACCAGCTGCCAGCAAAGTATGGTGCTGCCTATCCCTTTTTATACGCATATCAAGAATATGCTCAGCTTCCCCAATGTCTTTCATTGAGAGTGCAGAGTTCAGCTGCTGTTTTAGAGCATTCAGAGTGCTCTTTTTCTTCCCAGCCAGCAGCATATCATCTACATACAATACAAGAATAATTGGGCTGCCATCTTCATCCTTTTTGGTGTACAAACAGTGATCTGCATGGCTTCTTTTAAACCCATGTTTGAGCATAAATGCATGAAACTTCTTATACCATTGTCTGGGGGCCTGTTTCAGCCCATATAAGCTCCTTTTCAGTTTGCATACCAGATGCTCTTTTCCAGGAGTGGCATATCCTTTTGGCTGTTTCATGTACAGCTCTTCATCTAAATCACCATGCAAAAAGGCTGTTTTAACATCCATTTGGAATAATTCCAAATCCAAGGCAGCTGTGAGAGCAAACAACACACGTAAAGTGGTCATTTTCACCACTGGAGAGAACACTTCTTGGAAATCAATGCCCTCTTTTTGGGCATATCCCTTAGCAACCAGCCTTGCCTTATACTTGGGTTTGCCATCAACAGTTTTGATTTTGTACACCCACTTGTTGGGAATGGCCTTCCTTCCTTTGGGTAACTCCACCAAATCCCAAGCATCATTTGCATGCAAGGCCTTTATCTCTTCCCTCATGGCTAACTCCCACTTCTTCTTGTGCTCACATAGCTTTGCCTCTTTATAAGTAAGAGGCTCACCCTCATCTGATAACATAATATAATGTATAGAGGGATCATATCTATTCATTGGCCTCCTAGGACGTATAGATCTTCTTACCCAATGATCCACATTACCGGGCAATGGATCTACATCAGGAGGTAGATTAACTTCTTCATTGTTAATGGGCTGCTGTACATCATTTCCAGCCCTGTTTTCAACATGAATAGGTGGCTGCATATGCCCTTCAGAAGCATCATTTTGCTGTCCAACATCATCTGGCTCAATAACCACGGGCTCATTGTCATTTCCAGCCATATGTGGTGCATCCCGAGGGTTCATATCAGATTTAACTGGTGGCTGTACATCCTGAAATTTGACTCTTTTATGGTCATCTTTAGAGGCACAATTGTTTTTGAGCAGCCTTGCCTCATTAAATACAACATCTCGGCTGCGTATTACCTTCTTGAGTTGAGGTAGCCAAATCCTGTAGCCCATTTCACCTTCATCTCCATAACCCATGAAGATTCCTTTCATGGACTTCGCATCTAACTTGCTTCTCAACTCAGGCCTTATATGCACAAAAGCATCACAACCAAGGTGCGTAGGTGGTCATATGAAGCTGGTTTGCCCGACCAAACCTCTTCTGGAATGCCACCTTTTAAGGACATATGAGGGGATCGATTGCAAACATGAACTGCAGTTTTCAAAGCCTCTCCCCAAAATCCATGAGGGAGATTAGCTCTGGACAGCATGCATCTCACCCTCTCACATAAAGTCCTATTATACCTTTCAGCCACACCATTGGAAGAGGGGCTGTATGGGACTGTTAGCTCCCTCTTAATACCAAGATTTTCACAAAATCTATTGAATTCAGCACTTGTAAGCTCACCCCCATTATCTGTACGTAAGCATTTCAGCTTTCTACCTGTTTGAGTGGTCACAAATGCATGAAATTTCTTAAATGCACCAAAGGCTTCATCTTTAGATTTTAACAAATATACGAGTAGTCATCAACAAAAGAAACAAAGTAAAGAGCACCCCCCATAGATTTTGTGGGCATGCTACAAACATCAGAATGAACAAGATCAAGCACATTAGACTTACGAGAAATACCAGAGTAGTAGGATTTCTTTACTTGTTTACCATATTGGCATTCATTACAAAAATCAAGTTTTGAGCCTTTAGCATCAAACTTGTCCAAATTACATAGTTTATCAAGGCCTTTTTGGCTCATGTGGCTAAGCCTTTTATGCCATAATTCCATATGTGAATGGATTTCAGCCAAAGCAATAAACTTGCCCAGCAAGGCTTTAGCATGCAAGCAAAAAAGAGTCCCTTTCTTTGTACCTTTAACAATCAGCCTAGAGCCTTTGATAAGCTTCCATGACCCCTTCTCAAAGAGGGTACTATATCCATACATATCCATTTGCCCAACAGACAATAAGCTTTTCTTGATGCTTGGTACATACCTTACATCATGCAAAACCAGCTCATTATTACCATCCACTGTGAGATGCACTTTGCCAATACCTTCAATAGAACAAGCATGGTTATTTCCAAGATATACATGTGCATGGCTGCCTGCATGAAAGGTGGTAAAACACTCCTTAATAGGAGTTACATGAAACGATGCACCTGAATCTACAATCCATGTTTGTGACAAAGCATCATTCACAGTAAGCAAGGCATCAATCACATCCCTCTTTGTGATCTGCATATCTTGTGCATGAATATTAATAGAAGCATCAATAATCAATAACTTCGGCATGATCTGCTGCCATAGTAGCACAAAGTATATCTTTTGCATCTGATAGCTCTCAATGATGACACTAGAGTCCACATTGGCCTTCTCTTTGTCTTTGTCCTTTGATTGAGGTATCATGTGCTTCATTCTTGGTGTTCTTTTTCTTCCTGTCACCTTTGTTCTTCTTTCTTTCTAGTTCAGCGTTATAGAATCTGCAATCAAGCTTCTTGTGACCTTTCCTACCACATTGATAACAAGTCACTTCAGCCTTGCCTTTGCTTTTGCTCCTGTTCCTCTGTACATTTTCACTTTTCTTTTCTGTTCTTCCTCTAGCCACATTGGCTTAACCACTGCCATCTCCACTAGCTTTCCTCCCGATTTCCTCATTCAAAATAGAACCCCTTACACCATCAAAGGTAAGATTGGGGCTATTCAAAAGTGAAACAACCAATGTTTCCCATGAATCAGGTAAGGTCATCAACAAGAAGATGGCCTTAAGCTTATCATCAAATGGAGGTAATCCAGAGTCTTGCAATTGTGAAAGAGTACCTGTAAACAAAGATAAGTGCTCAACCGCACTTTTTGACTCATCAAGCTGCATACACACTAGCTTACGCATAAGATGCACTTGATTTACAGGCGTGGTATTTTCATAAGTGGCTTTTAGCTTCTCCCATACCTCAAAAGCAGTTCTAAGGCCTTTCAAATCCACTAAGATATCACCTGATACAGCTTTAGGTGCATCCATGTTGCATCTGTCATATCTTCAGGCTTGACTTCCTCAAGAGCCCCTTCACAATCTTTAAGAAAGAGGATGCCCAACATTCTCTCTTTCCACAAATCAAAACCACTACCTTCAAATCTCTTGATCTCAAACAAGCTTTTGACATCAGAGGAGGTAGAGGCCATGTTTCCACACTAAGAACTTCAAAATTTCACCAAAAAGGTAAAATTCACCTATTGTCCTTTGCGCAATTACCTTACGAGACTATAGCTGAGAAGTTAAGTCCAAAAACTGTTCAAAACATGCAAAAATCAATTTCTGAATTTTTTTGCAGAAAATTTCTCCAGCAAGCTGTAATTGCATCAAAAACAACAAATTTGTTGTTTTTCAACCACAAAATGCATACATAGATGCAAAACCAAGTCAATGGGTGCTTGTTTTCACAAAAGCTCCAATTTTTGCAGCAATATGACTTGTAAAATCAGAGAAATGACATGCTGTAATAAGCTTCTAGCAAGTATGCACTTCCTCAATCTTTGTACATGTCCTCCCACTTGAAATGAGAGAATTTCTACCACAAAAGACGAGTAGATGAAAAAATCAGCAATGTGGATGCTGAAAGTGACTTGTGGGGATATAAAAGGAAGAATAAAAGAGATTCTTCGCTACGAAACTCTCTAAAAAGCACAAAATTTGCTTTAGCTTTGCTCCGGGCCGAAGTAATCCTCCAAAAACAACACTTTTATCGCGAAAAAAGGTTTTTCGCGATGAAATTCTCCCAAATGCAAGAAAACACCTTCAGCTTAACATAGGCTGAAGTGGAAAAGCACGTCGAGCAACTTTGTCGCGATGGAACAACTCAAAGCTCTGATACCCGTTGAAAGAGGCCGCGGAGAGCTACGTCGTGGTGTGCTCGGTTGCTCCAAATGCCAAGGCAGTGGGCTGTTGCGTGAGGAGAGAGAAAGTAGAGAGAGAAGCGTGTGCAGAAATTTGGAGAAAAAGATCGAGAAGCTGAAGTTGAAGAAGTCCCAATCAAGTTATGAGAGATTTGGGACCAAGTCTTATTGATAAGTGACTTTTAGGTCATTTGGGCATGTTCACACATGGCCAATGACCAAAAGTCATGCCTAAAACTCCTCAATTTGGGGTCCAAAAAATATAACAAAAATATGTCTGGAAAGCTCTCGAAGAGAGCTTTCACATGGAAGGGTCAAAATATACAAAAGGAGAGTCCTTGGGGCCTTTATCCCCAACAGAGCGAGCTCTGCTCTAATGATATCATGTGGTACTGAAGGCTTGCTGCGGATAAGTCTGGCAATCATGAGGATCTGTGGCCTCTCTAAG
This sequence comes from Ceratopteris richardii, assembly GCA_020310875.1. Lineage (NCBI taxonomy): Eukaryota > Viridiplantae > Streptophyta > Polypodiopsida > Polypodiales > Pteridaceae > Ceratopteris > Ceratopteris richardii. Next base: position 3,662,158 of record CM035433.1, on the reverse strand, counting down.
GCTGTCCATACTGGTGTAGCTAATCCTGGCCCCCATATGGCTGCCCCATACATGAGTGTTGGAGTAACCAAAACGTCAAAGAGCCACCCCTTTGCGCGGGGCTCCTGAAAATATGCCTTGTGGCACTGTCTCTCCATCAAAGCTAGTGTTGTGTACTCACATGTGATGCGGTCACGAGTTGCCTGAGACATAGAGAAGACCCCTGATGCTTCTGTAAATGTCACTCCCAAGTAAACATATGACTCCCAAGTAAACATATGATCCGACCACCTCGATCCGTCCATCTGTTGATGTAAACAAACTATGTCTGCGTACCTGTGTTGATGTATGAAAGATCATGATTCATGACCTTGGTTTTACCAAGGTTCACAGCAAAAGTCATGTAGGCCATGTAGATGATGCTGTAGACCTTCTGCAGACTCTGAAACCAATACAATATCATCAACGTATAAAAGAATATGGACAATGGACCTCCGTACCTTAATGCCACCTCCCCCCTGCTGCTGTATGAAGTCCACTATCTCATCAATGTAGAGACCAAAGAGGGTGGGTGAAAGAGGGCATCCTTGCTTCACCCCGATAGTGCTAGCAAGTGGATCAGATAAGCCCCTTGGACATCTGACTCTACCAGATACTCTCTCGTATAAGGCGTAGATCCCCATATCATCTCCTCTGGAGCGTCGATATCAAGTAGTCGTTTGAAGAGTTGGTCCCTGGGAACAGTGTCAAATGCTTTGCGGAAGTCCAAAGCAACAATATAATCTCCTCTTCCTCACCCTTGCCTGGTCAATCAGGCATCTCAGAGCGAAGATGTGGTCAATAGTAGAGTAATCTCGTCTGAAACCTGCCTGTCCTTGAGCTGTGATACCCTTCCTCTTAGCGAGAGTACTCAACTCTGTCTCTAGTACCACCCCATATAACTTGGCCAATATAGGGCCAATCATGATCGTCCGGTATGTAGCTTGATCCATAGTATGACCTGACTTATGAATGGGCACTATGGTGTGCTCAGTCCATGAGTCCGGGAACCCTTCAACCAATGCACGGTTGAAGAGGTGGGCAATGAGCGGTGAGAGAGTCGTGCCTCCATAGATGAGGTGCTCTGCCTATAAACCGAAATGGTCATGGGCTTTGCCATGCTCGAGCCGGGCAATAGCGCGTCCCACCATAGTGGGTGTGAAGAAGTCAGAGGTAGTAGGACGTGAGCTCTGCGGTCTGGGAATGGGGGGCTGGTCTGGGATCTCGTATAGACTCCGTGCATAGCTATGCCAAGTGCTCGGGTCTCGGATAGGTGTCTGCTGCCTCCTCTCTCTCAAATATCGCCATGCCACTCCACTGTCTCGACTCATGAGCAAATGGTAAATATCCCAATACTGTCTCTCCTCCCAATCTCGCCATTTGTCGCGAGTAAGGCTCTGCATGCGATGCTGTGCCAGTGTGTGTGTGTAATATCTCCCCTATGCTCTAAAATCCGTAGGTGCTTCCGTAGCTCACGGCAATCTGCATCATACCAGCGGTTCTGGGGCATGGATCCTGTGCGTAGAGGGTGCATATGTGTGCGGTGTGGGAAGCTGCGGAGAGCTGAGTTCTGTAGGATGGTGGTGATCTGTGATGTAAGTGTGTCCAAAGGTGAGAGTGGATCGAGGGAGAGTAGGCGGGTGTGTAAATGGTGTGCATAAACGTGTGAGAGCTCGTGTGCGAAGTGTATCGTGGTATGTGTCTCAGTGGGTGAGGGAGGGTCTAATGGAATTGGAGATGAGAGTGTGAGTGTGATAAATGTATGGTCGGCACGAAGTGGAGGTCGTCCAATACTAAGTGAGGGGATGAGTGAAGCTCCAGAGGTGGTACCCAAAATGTAGTCGATTGTGCTCTCACCTCCCCGTTAGGGAAGCAAGTAAATCCTCCCGAACCTGGCCAACGATTCATCCCGTTATATATAACGAGATGATGTCGGCTGCCTAGCTCGAGTAGATGTCCGCCATAGTCGGTGGTGTCCTGACCCATTTCTGTCGATACTATGTTGGTGCTCATCTCATCCGGGCCTTTGGTCCTCATGAGATGTGGGTGATCCATGTCATATGCCTCTCACTGATGTAACTGATTGCGGCCATTGAAGTCCCCCCATGAGGAAGACTTCACCTAGTATGCTATAATGTAGTATCTCCTCTGAAAGCGTTGTGTATGGTGAGTCTCCGTCTCGGGTCGGTCCCCCAAGATCCTGTCCTACGTATCGAGACCCGCCTGGTGGGAAGTAGCATATAGCAATGTGAATCCAACCCCCCTGTGCTATTTCCATGCGAACCCACATGTATCGGGCCTCCTAATCTCTACCTATAATATGGATCTGACTCTGTATCTCCTGTCGAAATATGATGGCCACTCCTCCCGATCCTCGCGTTGCACTCTGTCTCGTCGTGGTCTTGAATGCAAATTCCCAATGAAAACCTGCAATGCGTGGTAGACCTCTCTCTGGGCTCTCGTGTGTCTTTGTGATGCACGCAAAGTCATGTGATGCCATGATCTCCTCGAGTCTGTCTGGTCGCGTCTAGAGTGTCCCGTTGCAGTTCCACACTGCTCCTCTGAGTGGTGTCTCCTGGTGTAGTGATGTCTCATAGGCCGCGTGGCCCTATTTGATAGGGTGTCCATCTATGAAGACCTTACCATCCCGGTAAAAGGCCTTTCTCCCCTCTCGGCGTGCCTGGAGTATCTGTGGCATGCAAGCGCGTCGATGTGCCACCTTCATCCTCGTGAGGTCCTCGTCCATGTAGAGGGCGCTGCCTGGTAGTCCACGTAGTACTGATCGACATCTAAAGAACGCGGTCCGTGCCTCCTCGGAGCTCATCTTAAGTACGAGTGCTCACAAATGCGATGTATCCCTCCCAACCCTCCATGCGCCTGTGAAGGGCATGCTCTTGTTTCCAAGTCGACGACAAATGTCAGTTGCATCTGCCTCTGGTGATGCTCCCTCGGGTAGGCCTGTAATCGGAATGTGAAGTTTTCGAGTGAGTCGAAGCCTCTCCTCCTCAAGTGTATCCTGGACTCGTGTGAGTTCTTCTTTTTGCACGTCTTCCCTAACTTCCTTCTTAACCCTTTTGTGTACTACTTCCACCCACGACTCTCGAGTGGATTCTACCTCCGTTTTGATTTCCTTCTTTATTTCTTCTTCGAGTGTCTCCACGTTGGAGATCTCTCCCTCTTCTTTCAGGTGCTCATAGTCTGTCCTCCAATTGTCTCGTTCTTCTGTGAGAGTCTTTACTTGTTCTTCGAGTCCTTTGACTTTATCCATTACTTGTTCTTCGAGTCCTTTGAACTTTTCCATCATTTTTTGTGTCTCCATATTGAGGTTGCGGTCTGCTTCCTTTTTGGCCTCTTTGAGAGCTCTAGCGATAAGTTCGTCCACTTCCCTCCTGTCCATGGGAGCCATTTCAGAGACACTTTGAAACTTTGAAACTTTGAAACTTAAACCCTAAGAAATCCCTAAGAAATTAGGGAAATAGGATGGAATTCGATTAGAGTGCACTGTGCTTCCATGGGAAATTGATAGCCCTGAGAAATTGGAATTCAAAATGTGTTTTGTGAAAGGGCGGCGGGGCAGATGGGGGGCACAGGTGGCAGAGAGAGGGTACAGGCGGCAGCAGGGCGACGTGAGGCAGGGGGGGAGGTGGACGCAGCAGCAGGGCGACGTGAGGCAGAGGGAGGCGGACACAGCAGCAGACGGTGGAGAGAGGATGCAGCAGCAGGGGAGAGAGAGAGAGAGAGAGAGAGAGAGAGAGAGAGAGAGAGAGAGAGAGAGAGAGAGAGAGAGAGAGAGAGAGAGAGAGAGAGAGAGAGAGAGAGAGAGAGAGAGAGAGAGAGAGAGAGAGAGAGAGAGAGAGAGAGAGAGAGAGAGAGAGAGAGAGAGAGAGAGAGAGAGAGAGAGAGAGAGAGAGAGAGAGAGAGAGAGAGAGAGAGAGAGAGAGAGAGAGAGAGAGAGAGAGAGAGAGAGAGAGAGAGAGAGAGAGAGAGAGAGAGAGAGAGAGAGAGAGAGAGAGAGAGAGAGAGAGGGAGGGGGAGGGGGAGGGGGGAGGGGCAGGGGGCAGGGGGCAGGGGGAGCGGAGGAGAGAGGGAGCGGAGGAGGGAGGGGGGGAGGGAGGGAGGGAGGGGGGGAGGGAGGGAGAGGGAGAGGGAGAGGGAGAGGGAGAGGGAGAGGGAGAGGGAGAGGGAGAGGGAGAGGGAGAGGGAGAGGGAGAGGGAGAGGGAGAGGGAGAGGGAGAGAGAGAGAGAGAGAGAGAGAGAGAGAGAGAGAGAGAGAGAGAGAGAGAGAGAGAGAGAGAGAGAGAGAGAGAGAGAGAGAGAGAGAGAGAGAGAGAGAGAGGTTTTACACTGATTGTATTTTGAGCCGCCTATACCAGTTCCTGAAATGACAGAAGGTGAGAGTGAAAGACAAGATGGACCACGTGCTTATATTCCGCAAACTGCAACAGCTTTGGCTTTGTCTTGTGTTATATGCTTTGTTGGCCACTGGCTTACTCGAGCATTGAATGTACCTGGAGGAATAATTCCTTGTGCCACAATGTTGGTGGTACTAATTGCAACGTTGTTCCCATCATTGGTCGGTCCCCTTGCGCCTGCTGGAGAGGCGTTAGCCATCATTGTTGTGCAGGTAATGTATCTTTTTTCAAAAGAGTGCAAGAATTGCCATTAAATTTGGGTATATTGTAACATATTTGTCAGTGTGCCATTTCGGCATGGATATGGGTTTTCTATATTTGTAGGTAGATCTAACATTCACATAATATAATGGAAGTGCCTGAGCTCTTAGGAGAATCAGAGTAGGCCTAATATGAACCTTATTGTACTAGAAATTATTGGGACAGGTGGTATGTCACAAAGAGCATGGTGTATGCTCAAAGGATGCTTTAAATTAAAATGTAATTTAACTGTTCTTTTGTGCTGCATTTCAGGTATTCTTCACTGTTGTCGGTGCAAACGCCAGCATATGGACAGTCTTGAGAACAGCTCCATACCTTTTCATCTTTTCTTTCATTCAGATTGCGGTTCATCTGGCTCTAATTTTAAGCATCGGTCGTTTTCTTGGGTTTGAGCAGAAGCTACTCCTACTTGCATCCAATGCGAATGTGGGTGGTCCCACAACTGCTGCTGGATTGGCCACTACTAAAGGATGGAAGTCTCTGATAGTGCCAGGAATCCTTGCAGGAATTTTTGGTGTGGCAATAGCAACCTTTATTTCCTTATACCTGGGAGTAACAGTGTTGAAGTTCTTGTGAACTTTAACGAGTTATTCAGCTCTTAGAGAGTAGTGTCAGGATATCAGCGCAGATATGCTCTCGCATAAAATGAATCTGTATATATGTTGAGTGCTGGGACTTCTAAATGTGTTATTTTTCTGAGGCCCCTCTCTCTCTCTCTCTCTAGCACTAAGGAGATCTGTCGACTTCTCCCTGCTGGATGTACTATGAGGAAGACTTCCTTATGTTTTGTATAAGATTAGCCTTCAGCCTTTAGCCTTTATGAACGCTCGTGCCCAGCAGCTAAGCCTCCATAGCCCTGTTGCATTAGACTGCAATTTTCCCGTTCAGCTCCCAGGAGTGTTTCTTATTTATCCAGATTTATATCAGATCCACCATATTGTAACATATTGGTCTCATAGGTCATTGTGGCCTTCTGAAGATGTTAGTATAGCATTTCATCTCTCTCTCTCTCTCTCTCTACTCTATAATGGATGAAAACATATGGGAGTTCTCCAAGTATGATGAAATTCTTCTTGGGGACTTCAATGCTCGGGCACATAATCACTGTTTGACCTTCTATGACAGGGTGTATCTCAGAGGAGATACTGTGAACTAGACCTTGCAGACAGGGGACTCATCATATTCTCGCAGGATATGGAGTTAAGAGGGTCTGGTATATTCTTGCGCGAAATGAGGAGGATGCATGGGTTAGCCATACTTAATGGCTTACAGAGGTTTCCGGACATGGTTGCAGGGTTGAAGCTGCAAAGGAGGTCATATGGTTGAAGAGTCTCATGAAGAGTTTTGACATCATTCATAGTACACCCACTATTCATGGAGATAATATGAGCTCATTGTATCTAGCTGCTAACCCTGTTTTTCATGCCAGGACTAAACATATTGAGATTCAGTATCACTACTTAAGAGAGAAGGTGATTGATAAGGAGATTGAAGTCATACATACTTAAACAACAGATCAGATTGCAGATATGCTAATCAAAAGCTAGGATGGACCAAAGCTACAAAGATTTAAAGACATGGAAGGTATAAAGAAGATAGAGAAAACCTCAATTGATGATTGAGGGGGAGCTGTTGGTGCAAGTCAACCACCGGGAGTACCACTATGATTGGCCATACTTTTGCATGATTATATGCATCCATTTTTGAGTAGCGATTGAGTGGATCGGAAGAGCAAAATGGGCATCTAAGTAGCAGAAGTAGCGTCTAAGAGAGGTTTTCCCACTCGACCATGGCTTGAAACTTAGAGCGATTAGTGAAGATGGATGGCCATGTAGACAACAGATTTATTGCTGCTTTGTGGGTTTTTGCAAAGAATTTGAGATAATGCCCAGATCTAGATGGATGTGATTGAAAATGATGGGAGTACATGTAGAACTCTGTGATTGAGTGGATCGACAGAGCAAAATGGGCATCTAAGTAGTAGAAGTAGCGTCGAGCTTTACTTTTGACCATAGACCTTGCCATTTCAATAAGACATTTGTTCTTCCTCTCCACAACTCCATTTTGTTGAGGTGTATACAACACTATACACTGATGTCTTATCCCACACTTAACCAAAAATGCATGAAACTCAAAGACATGTACTCTTCTATTTTACATGCTAAGAAGTTTTTAGCCATAATGCCCATTTTACATGCTAACAATTTTCCAACCATAATCAGGAAGTTTTTAAAGAATATGAACGCTCAAGACTTTGTTTTCAATGGATAACCTATGCATGCCTAGAAAATTCATTAATAAAAGTCATGAGGTTTAGGTAATTCCCAAATGAAGGTGTTTGCATAGGACCACAAACATCACTATGAATAAGCTATAGTATATGTGCAACTCTAATCAAACCATCTTTAGTAAGTACACTAAAATTTACCTAAAATTCAACCCTCACATGAATACTTAATAGATGCCTCAAGTTTGGGCAAAGATGACATCATTTTCAGATTTCTATAGGCAAAGGAAACCATTGAAATTTAGATGATTGAAATGTCCATGCCAAAGTTTCGCATATGAAATAGTCTCATAATTATGAGTTACATGTGTTGAATCATTCTCAGATTTTGCATAATCTATGAGATTATACAATGCACGACATAAAATGCGAGGAGCAATGATATCATTACTAATCGAGAGACCATGAATTATACAGTTTTCATCTATAAATTTAATAATCCAACTAATTTTGGTTAGTGATGAAATTGATAATATATTTTTCTTGATTTTTGGCATATTTAATGAATTTGACTGTGTGAAAGTACTACTACTAGAAGGAATGAGAATAATCTCTCGAACGCCCATGATAGGATACTAGGATTTGTTAGCACATTTGATAGTATTCCCTATAGCAGCAAGCTCAAGTCAAGTGAAGATATTGTGCTGCAAGGTCATGTTTGGTTGCACCTCTATCAAACTATCAAACATAAGAGTCTATTACACACACACACACACCCACTATTCATTAGAAGACGGGTCATAGTTGCAATGAGCAGAGAACACCCGTTCTTAAACTTAATATGCTTTGTTTTAGGTGTAGAGGCCTCTACAACAACCATTCCAACCTTTTTCTTCTTTGCCTCTTTTGTAGAAGGTTTACAACAAATCTTAATGATATGATAATTTTTTTTATAATACTTGTAATTTTTTTTGCTTTTCTATTTTCTTATCATGTTTGTCTTCCCTTTTTGAGTGTCTAGCATTAGTAGATTTGTGTGTACTAATAGACAAGCTACATTTATCTTTTCCCTTTTGATTAACTAAGAAAACCTAATTTGAAACACATATAATTGATCTACTCTACATAGCTAATTTTACTACAACAAAACAAAGACTAACTCCTCAAAGGTTAAGACATTTGGATTGTCTTTCATCTAGAAGCAAAACTGTGATAAAGATATGGAAGATCATTAAAAACAATTTGCATAAGTAAACTATCTAAAAAAATCTCATCAATAAAGATCAATTGCTCTTTCGAATCCTTGATCTTTGTCAAAAAAATTTCCATTGATTCTTCTTCATTCATATGCTTACTCTCCAATTGTTTTTAGAGGCAGGTGACATGAGCCTCATTTCTTGCCTAGTATAGTGTTGGAAGAGTGTGCCAAGCATCTTTTACTCTTTTGCAAAAGAAGCTCAAAACCCTCATGCTTTCAGATGCACATTATTACATTCCAAAGAAAAACAAAAAAGTCCATGTTGAGAACAAACTATTTTACTATTGACTTGGAAACTTGGAAAATCATTGGTGAACCAACAATACATGTAAGCTATTGTGGGCAACGTGTCAAGAGTTGCAAGAAATGAGGAGTGTTTGTTAGAGTTTCCTCGGTGTGTTGACCAATGGGGACCAAAAGTTATCTACTTGTCAGATGTGAGCCCTTGGAGCTTCATAACTTGGAGACTTAGTGAGGATACCCTTAGATCCCATTTGATAATCAAGCTATATCCAAGGCAAAGAGGACCACTCTCTTGCTTATAAAGACTTAGTCCCATAGAGCTTTAGCTCCAAGAGCTACACATAGCTGTTTGAACCGATGAAGTGAATTTAACCACACCAAAAGTATACTTTCCCAAAGCAAGGAATAGTTCTTGAAGGTTGATAAGAAAATTCTAGAAGAGTACCAGTTTGTAGCTCGGCTTGACCCTTGGAAGAGTACCGAAGTCTAACTCTAACCACACCAAAAGTATACTCTCCCAAAGCAAGGAACAGTTCTCGAAGGCTAACAAGAAACTGTTAGAAGAGTAGCAATTTGTAGTTGAGCTTGAACCTTGAATTTTTTTGCCAAAAACATTCAAGAGAATTTGTTTCATAATAGTACCTATTAGCATTAAGAGCTAGTGCGTTCTTCCATAGAGCTCCTAGAGACTATATCACACACCTTGGGATCCTAGAGTTGAATTCTTGAAGTGTGCATTATCTAAAGGCTCTAGTGAAAGGATATTAGAATATAAGAGTAAACTGTGGGGATTCACGCTTTAATTATCAATCCGATGAGTATACAAACCTAGCCGAGTATATGAAGACATGCATTCAAATGACAATCAATGCAAATGAATTACTCAAAGATTGCAAACAAGGAAAAGACTGATCCAAACAAACTTCAACTGTCAGTCATGGTGTCACGATACTTAGAACAGCAGCCAACAATAAATTGAGCTTTTCTCTCAGCTCCGAACTCCAAATATAGCGAATAGCATATGCCTTTCGAAGCTCTCAAGAAGACGCATCCAATGGTGGTATTTTCACTCAATTCTGATGCTTCTACTTCAAGTTATGAGCAAAATACTGAGTCGCGGGAAATACCTTCCTACACTTCAGCACTTCCTACACTTCGCACACACCTTAACAACAGTAAACAAACACTTTCATGGATAGACAACACTTCCCTACACTCTTTCCAAGCAATACACAAGCATACAAGCTCACAAAGAAGAAGATATAGAGAGGAGAAGACACAAATTCGAATTTCTGTGCTCTTGATTCTCACAATGGCAAAAAGTCTTTACAAAGAGTCACAATTGACTTATATACTTGTGCCCTAAAAATGGTCCTTTTCACACAAGAGACCGGCACTTTATTCACTAAAAGACTAATTTCCTACTAATTTACATGGGTAAGCTACTAATCTTCAGTGGGGATGCATCTAGAGGACTCCTCTAGTGCCTTTACAATGGAAAATATATTACAAGAATGGTTATAAAAAAATAAGGTGTCCAAATCGGAAAAATTTTGGGGTCCGTCTTTTTCTCTGCCTTGTGTTCTCTTTAGCTCTGCAACACTCTCCCCCTCGTCTCTGTCGTCCCTTGACAGGCTTTACTTCTTGTCTTCAGTTTGTTGTACGCATGCATCTTTTGGTCAGTTCTGCCTATTGGTTAGACTGACATTACGTTTTAATGGCGCTGTTCTTGATTTTTTCTTTTACATCCTCTCGGCCTGATGCATTTGTGCTGCCTGTTCTTTTCTTTTCATCGCTCGCAACCCTTGCTCAGTTCTGCCTGTTTTTTAAATAGGTGTTCGGTTTTGATGGCCTCTTCTTAATTCTTGTTTTACATTCTCTGGGCTTGATGCATTTGTCTTGCCTTATAAGTTGGGTTGCCACGCACGCCACCAGTGGAAGGTATGAGGATGTGATGCTTCAGTCTTCGATCTGGACCTTCCAAAGATCAACAGGTTGAAGCACCCTCTTGTGGTTTCGGAATCGCTAGATATCTTCTTGCACTTCTTCATGGATACTTTCCTGGCCTTGGTCCCTCCTTCCACCTACGTGCTTTTTCCTTGATATGTGCCCTTGCAGGGCTCTATGCAGAGATGGGTGTTGCGCCCCTGCGGGGCTTCTTGCAGAGATATGTCTTCAGATATGATCTTTCTAGTGAAGCTTCTTTCGTTGTCTTCTTCTTTTCTTCTTTTTGCTTGATTCTCCCTGAACACTGCCCCCCTCCTGAACTCTGTCATCCCCGACAAGCTTTGACAAGCGACAGGTGTATGTTCTATATATTTTTTGCTCTGTGCCATTAAGCAGATTGGCTTCACGTACCATTAACTGTTTCCACTGTTCTGCCTTTACGCCATCGTTAGGTGGCTGTCTGTGGTCGGGGAAGAAGCTCAGTTCATATGCCACTAATCTGGCATTCAAATTAGGTGACATCTTTAAAAAGATTTCGGAATCTCTCTAAAAAAATCCTGTAAAAAATGCTTCCTCGAACGTTTGCATATATGTTCTTGGCAAGAACATGAGCCTGGAATAATAAGCCATTATGGTTGGTCGGCTAGGCATAACAGACATATCAAAAATGAGGATCTCTGTTCCCTGATTAATACCAATGAAATTGAAAAATGTATAGGCCGCGTGTTTGAAGACCTTCAATACTGTAAGTATCATACTGAGTATTTTATTTGTCATCTTTACAGTTAAATCGGGTACTGTTGCATAACTTTGCAGCCAAAATTCAATGGTTTTTACCATGTACTCTTCCGTAGGTAGATAATTATGTGGCAGACTTGGAAGCAGAGGGTAATTCAGCCACTGTTTATTTATAGCACCATTTTTTTGCATGTCCAAAAATTCCCTGGTTTCTCTTCGACGTGGTATAGGACAAAATGAAGGGTTTACCTGTAGGAAATATGGTGCTGCTTGCCAATGCACCCGTAGTGTAGGATGTTTCTCCAAAAACTTTCTTCTCCAAACAGGTTGTGCAGCTTCAAATTCTTCTTGAGTGTAAGTGAATGTGTCATGCTTAAAGTTTAGCTACTCGTCTGGACTTGTTTTTGTAATCTTCTTTATATATTGTCTTGTTTTCTCTTTCAATAATCCGTACGGAATGTTGAAAGGCTTCATTATCTTCTCTAAGTCTTTACCTTTAATCTTTGCTTCTTTCATGACTTTGATGACTTCGTTTTCAAAACTTTTTGTCAACCGGGACACCACTAGTGCCCGTTCCTTCTGACTTATTTCTGCAGTATATGGCATTGGATGATCATCATGTATGCCCGCCATCTATTCGTGTATTGGAGAATTATAAATCGGGGGAGATAGAGGACGTACCTCTACCTCGTCAGTAGGATTCTCTTTTGTTGGCTCTACTGGTGTCCCGATTGGTGCTTTCTGTTTGACTTGGATCTCTAATTGTGCTATGCGTTCGTTCTTTTCTTTCACTTCTTGCATTGCTGCTCTGAGCGCTTCCTTTGCTGCAAGCAGTTCATTGCCAATTTCTGCTATATTGTCCATGTTTTCGCTGTAACTTGTTGCAAGTTTCTCATGGGCTGTATTCAATTGTTTTTGGAGCTCGGTGGTGTCTTGAATGTACTTCTGCTCCCATTCGTTTCTTAATGCTTGCTCTTGTTGTAGCAATTCTGTATATTTTGCAATCTGGTCTCTTAACTCTTTCTGATCAACATATGTTGTTTCTTGTTTTTCGAGAGGTTGATCGTATAGCAATGACTTCATGAGTTCTTTATTTCTATTTCGTAAATTGTCATTTTCTTCCATGTACACCTTTAATTGGGTCTCGAGCAAGGTGCTTCTAGCTTTCATTCTCTCTTTGTTCGCCTTGTTGGCTTCATGTAATTTTTGTAGGTTTGTCAGCTGTGCCTGGAGTTGGTGATGCTGGGTCATCAATGTGTCGCATTGTGTTTTTACCTCAAGTAACTCCGTTTCTTTGACAGAAATATTTTTTTGTGCCTGGATTAATTGTGCAGATAGTTGTTCACTCATAATTTGGAAGTGATTCTTTTCCCTCATGGATTTGTCATAGTCTGCATCTGTATCCATCATCTGTTGCTGTGTGTCCATGGCCGTTTGTATCATCTGCTTGACCACAGGCTTTAATTGTGTGACATCCATATTTAACCATGTTTTAGGAACACTCGGTTCTGCTCCTGTTGTCACATCTTTTCCTTGTGCTACGTGTAATGTAGTGTCATGGGGCTGCCTAATGTGGAGTTGTATCCTTGGCTCAGCCTCCATGTGGTTGATTTTGCCTTGAGGAGTGTCCTCCAGTACTTCAATTACTATTTGCTCTTCATTTTTGTGTAGGTCTGACTCTTTGTTCACTAGAGTTTGCATTTCTTCCTTGATAGGTTGCATTACTTCTTTATTCGAGAATGTAGTTTCTTTGATACTAATCTTTGTTGTATCATTCAATTGAATAACGTGCTCTGGTTCCTTGGGTTCTTGGATCTTGGCTTGTCCCTGTTGGTTGTCTGGCGTAACTTCGACTTGATTAATCTCTGTCCATTATCCCTCATTAATTTCTGTCCTTATGTCGGTATCCAAAGTATCTTTTTCAGGACTAGATTCTTCATTGGAGCTTGAATCTTCTAAGCCCAGTGCTTTGTATCTGGCGGCTTGTTCTGGGGTCTTTTCTTTACTCCGTTGTTGCTTTTCTTGACTTGCTTGTATGTAGTGATGACCTTGAATATTTAGATTCACTTGCCCTTGCATGTATTGATGTGTCTCTTCTAGGGCTGCGGAGAGGTCTCTCTTGGTGATCGGTATTTGGGCTACAGGAATCTCAGGCAAAGTATGTGTCCTCTTTGATTGAGGTGTAGCCTGGGCTTCTTCCTCTCTGAGGCGCTTTGTACCCCTCATGGGTTTCTGTGAACTTGTTCCTACTTCTTCGACAGCAATAGCTGCTCTCTTCTTCTTGGGAACCGTAGCGGACTTGGCATATTGGGCTAACCCTTCTGAGGTTGGCATCTCACGCAAGCAATGTTTCATTTCAAGTGCCTCATATGTAAGTAAGGTCAAAGCTGAACTGCCATTGAGAAACTTTTTCTGACCCCACTTCTTCTTGGCTTCAAATAGACGTTCTTGAACATATGGAGTCATATTTACTTTATTACCAACTTGCCTCATCGCATGTGAAAGCAGTTGTACGACAATCTTTTGAGGTGCCGTGTATCTATGCATACTAGGAAAACAAAAGTGTTGATGCACCAAACGGACAACATCTTCAATATCCGTTCTGTTGATAAGGATCTCTTTTTTGGATCATGACATTCTTCCTTGACATTGGTGGTTCCTTCTTGATTCCATCCGAAAGCTTTGTTGATTAACTCATGAGTGAATTGAATGGTTTTCCAGGTTCCCACTTTGTCCAATACTCGTGCCTCAGGAATTGATATCCTATTCGCTGCAGGCTGAAGTGTGTTCATCACTTGCGTGCATCTTTGAAAATCTAGCAAATAAATAGGCAGTTTTAGAAATGCCTCTATTCCTGCTTGTGTCCAGACATCCACCATGCGAGGTAATCCTTGTATGATAGTCTTGAAGTCTTGCGACATAATAGGGAAATAGTGATCCCTGTCCATAATCTTGATAGTAGCCATGAAAATGAGGTCCGACACCGGTTGGTCGTCTAGAAACCAATGGCCTCTTGCTTTTGTTATAGATTCTAGTGGAAGAAGCTGAACCTCTTCCTCTTGAGTCGCTTCGGAATTAGTGGATGCCATCTGCACTCAATATGGAGTATGAGTTAGTGGCCATATAGTATCAAAGATCCTCCTTCATTTGTCTTTCATAAGATCGACATTGCTCCGAGTGAATGGTGTCGTCCCTTCCCCGTGGGTGTGAGGAAGGTAATACCTAGGATTTTTCATATTTTTAGGTATTTTTATGTTTTTGTCTAAAAGAAAAACAGAAAAGTGAGTTCATAGCCGAAGCAATTATTAATTTTTTAGTAATTTTCTTTAAATTATGTACAAGTGCTCTCCTATTTCCCAAGAGGAAAATGTGCTTCACTATCCTGACATAGAAGAATATTTTGCCGAATGCGTGGCCTTGTAATGTGGCCCTATCATGCATACTTTGGATTCTGGTAACTCTAAATGCATGCAACTCGAATTATTTGGCAGATGCATACAACTTGCTTTGTCTCTCGGCATCCAAATCTGCTTCACTCTGTTGGGATGAATTGTATTTTCAACATTCCTGATGAATGTGGGTCTTCTTATGTTGTACATCTGCTTTTGCTGATGTTTGAACCTTGGAATAGTTTTTGGTACAAATGTATACTCCTTCTCTGTCCTGTAGTTGTTCATCTTTGGTTGTCGTACCTTTGGACCATACTGATTTTTCTTGAGCCTTGACTCTTCCTTCCTGATGATTGTCCTTTGAGCGCATGACTTGGGAATCCATATTTGTGTTCGGTCCGACTGGGCGGCTATTACTATCTTTGGAATCCACCATCTAGCAATTCGTTGGGGACGTCGGTGTCTAAAGGAATTTGTCTCCTTTTGCAATGGATTGTTCTGATGTTGCTAGTGTTTCTGTTGTAGAAGATATGTAGCTACTTGATCCTTCCTTATCCAAGCTTGTCAAGTGTAAGGAATGGGGTATATTCTAATAGGTGCAGACTTGGGATTATTCAAAAAACTAGTCTCTCTTGTGCATGGTTCTTCGCTAAGGCTGTTTTCCGATAGAATGACACTTTTGTGACTCGCTAGATCAGAGGATGGTGTGTAAGCAGAATTCGGTGTGTCCTCACATGAAGTACTAGCTGAAGGGGTATTCATAGTGCTAGTGAACATACATGCATCATTGTGTTCATTTGAGTGGGTTTTTGGTTCTAAGCTTGCAGCGTTGATTGGTCGTTCGTCTAGCATGCTGAATACTTCACGATGTCCTATCTTAACTGAGATGTATCCTAAGGCCAATTGGATAGTCACTTCATATTCGTATATCCAATCTTGACCTAGCACTAAGTCTTCGAGTAAGTCCTGATCATGACATACTAAGAACTCCTGTTCCATAGTATTGTTTCCAATATGTAGAGGTAAGGTCACTTCACCCATACATTGAGTAATTGTGCCCCCTATTCCTATCAACTGTGCCTTTGATGGACATAATTCCTCCTTGAGTTTTCGAGTCAATGAAAGTTTGATACAACTTATGGAGGCTCCTGTGTCAATGAGAGCATCCACTAAGTGGTATTCCTTTTTTCCTGCTCCCACATTCAAATATGGTTGTGTCCTCTATTGACCTAGGTTTTCAGTGGCTCTAAAATTAGCCATTGGGATGAGTTCTTCTCCTAGTCGATATCTCTCATCTCTCTCTCTCATCCACTCTTTTCGTTTCTTGATTCGTTCTAGTGCTTCTTGTCTCACTTCTTGTCGTATCCTTTCCTCTTCGATGCGTCTATTCTTGCCTTTGATTAATCGTGACATTGTTTCTTCAGTCAATGGTTCTAGATATTTTTTCACTCGACATTCACTGATATAGTTTGGTAATACTTCTCCATCTAGGGTTGCTAGACTGATGGCACCACTCGTAGATATACGATTGATGGTCAACGGGCCATATCCTCTCTTCTGCAACTTCTTAGCGTGTTGTTTCAGAGTATATACCAAAACTAAATCTCCTTCCTTCAAATTTTTGTCTTTAATATGAGCATCAAAATATGCCTTCTGTCGCCTTTTGGAAGCATAAATCCCTGCTACTGCTTGTAACGTTATTTCATGAAGCTTCTCTATTTGATCCAATTGAGCTGAGAGTTCATGTCCCGTCCACTCATAAGTTGTTGCTACTCTGAGAGTGGGTATTAAGAAATCAATTGGTAAAATAGCATTCTGTCCATACTGAAGTATTTCGATGGCGATGCACCGCGCTGCACTCTCCTTCTCGAGAGCTCCACGACGATATGCTCGGAGTTGAAAACCGAGCTCCTGACGCCGCACATAGTACTCCGCACAGAGGCTGTAGAATACGCAGAAAACACAGTACACAGGGAGCACGAAGACAGACTTCTTAGGTCTTACAAATGCGGTCGAACTTACAGTCTGTGACTGACCAGGCCACTATATGTTTTATTAAAGAACATATACAAAGAAGTGTCCGATGGCCATTTGGCCTTTCACATGGACACTAACGGTAACAATCTCCCACTAAAGGCCAATATGGCCAGAGTAACTATGGGAGAAAAAAGAAAGAATGATAAAGAATACCTGAGTGTAAGTATACAAACTATACCTCCCACCTGATGGGCATGTTACACAGTATACAAGTGACTGCATAAGATCAAGAATCAAGTAACCCCCATCAAGTGACAACAATGTCGAAAGCTATCCTGTGGTAGAGCTTTAGTCAAAGCATCTGCAGCATTATCTCGAGTGTGAACCTTCTCAAGAATAATGCTCTCAGTGGCTAAGCAATCTCTAATGAAGTGATACCTCACCTCAATATGCTTGGTCTTTGCATGATAGAACGGATTCTTAGCCAAAGCAATGGCACTCTGACTATCACTGAGCAAGTGAGGTACATGCTGAGGCAAACCCATATCACAAGCAAGACGAGAAAGCCACAATGCTTCCTTACATGCCTCACTTGCTGCAACATACTCTGCTTCTGTGGTGGAAACAGCTGTACATTCTTGAAGACGAGATCTCCAAGAGATAGCACCTCCAGCAAAATGAAAAATGTACCCTGATGTAGACTTATGATTGTCTACACAACCAGCATAGTCAGAATCTGTGTAACCAATAATGGATGCTTTCCCTCTACCTAAGCATAGACACTTTTCCTTAGTGCCACTCAGATATCTCAAAATCATTTTGACCGCTTCCCAATGTTTCTTGCCAGGATTAGACATATATCTGCTCACAACTCCCACTGCAAATGCAATGTCTGGTCTCGTAGATACCATAGCATACATGAGACTACCAATAGCAAACTGATAGGGAATTTTGTTCATGAATTCCTTTTCCTCATCTGATTTGGGGCAGTCATCCTTGCTCAATTTCACATATGTGGGTAAAGGTGTACTCAATGCCTTTCCACCCTGCATATTGAATCGGTGAAGTACTTTGGATATGTACTCACTTTGAGACAAGTATATGCATCTTTTACTCCTATCACGAGTAATGCGCATGCCAAGAATATGTTTGGCATCCCCCAAATCCTTCATATCAAATGTCTGACTCAACTTCTTTTTGAGAATTGACAAATCATAAGAGGACTTCCCAGCAATCAACATATCATCGACGTAAAGTATCAAGCATATCAAGCTGCCATCAGAATATCTCTTTGTGTAGAGACAATGATCCTCATTGCTCCGAGAATAGCCTTGGGACTTCATAAAAGCATCAAACTTTTGGTACCATTGTCTAGGAGACTGTTTAAGTCCATACAAGCTCTTCTTGAGCTTACAAACTAGACTTTCCTTGCCAGGAACTACATAACCCTCTGGTTGTTCCATATAGATCTCATCTGTAAGATCTCCATGCAAGAAAGCTGTTTTCACATCCATTTGGACTAGCTCTAAGTCCTCCATTGCAACGAATCCAAGCAACATGCGCAAAGTAGTCATCTTGACCACTGGAGAGAAGATTTCCTCAAAATCAACACCATGTTGTTGCTTAAAACCCTTTGCAACAAGTCGTGCTTTATATTTTGGAGAAGCACTGTCTGATGTGAATTTCAGCTTATATACCCATTTACATGGTAAAGCTTTCCTGCCCTTTGGCAAAGGTACTAGGTCCCAAGTACCATTCTTGTGAATAGAATCCAACTCACTCTTCATGGCACGCTCCCACTTGACATGATCCTCTGTCTGCATAGCCTCTTTGTAGCAAGAGGGCTTACCGGCATCTGTTAGCATAACAAAATCTAAACCTGGAACATATCTATCAGGTGGATATGAGACACGTGCAGAACGTCTCAATGGTTGCTGAACAGGAACATGTGAAGACTGATTTGAATGGGCATTCTCTTGAACATCCCTATGTGCAACATTTTTATGCATGCTAACCGGAGGACTAGTATACTCAAACACCACTCTTCTCACTTCAACCTCCTTAATCGGCTGTTTATGCATCTTAGACTCATTAAAAATGACATCACTACTTCTGATCACTGACCGTGTTTCAGGATCCCATAAGCGATATCCAAATTGTCCTTCTCGACCATATCCAAGAAAAATGCATTTGTTTGACTTATGGTCCAACTTATGTCTAAGATTCTTGGGTATATGAACATATGCTTCACACCCAAAAACTCGAAGATGATCATAATATGGTGGTTTCCCTGTCCATAACTCTTGTGCCACTTTCAGACCTTTGGCAGTACTAGGTGAAAGGTTAATCACATGAACTGCAGTCAATACTGCCTCTGCCCAAAAACCTTGTGAGAGGTTTGCATGATGCAACATAGAGACTACTCTATCTTGAATAGTTCTATTCATCCTCTCAGCTACACCATTCTGTACTGGGGTATAAGGAGCTGTAAACTCTCTACGAATCCCTCTACACTGACAGAAAAGGCTGAATTCATGTGAGGTATACTCACCCCCATTATCTGAACGTAAAGCCTTAAGCTTAGTTCCTTTTTCAGTCTCAACTGAAGCAAGCCATTTTCTAAAAGTAGGGAATACATCATCCTTCGATTTGATAGGATATACCCAGACTTTTCTAGTAGCATCATCTATGAAAGTGACAAAGTAAAGAGAACCACCTAAGGACCTAGTGGGCATAGGACCACACACATCTGTATGAACAAGATCTAAAGGCTGAATTGAAGAGTCAATGTGCGTTTTATGCACATTTTTGGTTTGCTTTCCATATTGACAATGCTCACAAAATGAAAAATCAGAGAAAGATAACACAGGTAAGTAGCCAGAACGAGAAAGATTTTCCATTCCACTACGAGATATATGACCCAAACGACCATGCCAAATACAAGCCATAGGCTGTTCAGTAACAGCTAACAAGTGTTCTTTTTGTGATACAAATAAAGGGTAAAGTGAGCCAACTTTCCTTCCTTTTGCAATAACCATATTGCCCTTTGATATACGAAAGGACTGAGCATAGAAGACCACCTTGTAACCAAGGTCATCAAGTTGACCAACTGACATCAAACTGCGTGATAACTGAGGTACATGGCGTACATTATGCATAGTAAATTTTGAACCGTCAATGAACTGCACAACTACATCTCCAATCCCCACAACATCACACTGGTAAGAGTCACCAAGTCTCACAGTGCCAAGAGACTTTGCTGCATAATTAGAGAACCATTCTCTATGTGGTGTCACATGGAAAGAAGCACCAGAATCTAGCAGCCAGGTGTGGGAAAGAGAATCAGCCATAAGTGCCTCAGATGGCACAGTACTATCAAGTGTCAACACATCAGCATCATTAGAAATAGCATTAATTTCTTCAATCTTCACAGTCGAAGTAGATGGTGCAGGTAACTGTTTAACATGCCCATCAACATTCTGTCCTTTACCTTTAGCATTCTTTAATGCATAACAGTCTTTCTTCATGTGTCCTTTCTTATGACAATAATAACATTCAATATCCCTCTTCCTTGATTTACTTCTGCTCTTATTCCGTTGACCATTCTTTTCCTTGTTCTTGCTCTTGCCACGTTGTTGATTCTTTCCTTGGTAAGAATCACGAACATTATATGCATCTCCACTCTGAGTGCCAACCATAGATTTTCTACGAATCTCCTCACTCAAGAGTGCTCCACATATGTCATCATAGACGAGTTTACCACCTGGTGCACTATTGCTAATAGCTGTGCAAAATGTATCCCATGATGATGGCAGGGTGCATAACAGCAATACTGCTTTCATTTCATTGTCCATATCCATTTTCTGAGCCTATAACTGGGAGAATATGGCATCAAACTCATTTAGATGAGCAGCAACACTATCTGTGTCCTTCATACGAAGGTCGTATAATTTTCTCATCAGATATACTTTATTTGATGCCGTCTCTTTTTCATATGTATTGCATAACTTCTTCCAAAGCTCCTCTGCACTTTCACAGTCTAATACTGTAAAGTAAACATTATCTGCCAGGTGCAAGCGAATGGTAGACCTGGCCATTTCATCTAACTCATCCCAATCATCTTCATCCATGTAAGCAGGCTTCTTTGAAATCCCATTTACTGGCTTCCATTGCCTTCTTTGAATCAGCACATCTTTAATCTGATTCTTCCATAGAGCAAAGTTTGTGCCATCAAATTTTCAGATCTCAAAATGGTCTTTGCCCTGCAAGTTATACCTCCTCTGAACGCTAGCACTAGACCCTGATCCACCGGATGTGCCTGAGACCTCTGATGCCATGATCGTAGAGAACTGAATAGAATGATAATGGAGCTAGAAGAGTCCAAACACCAACAAATAAGTGTATCAAGGAGTAAATCGACCACTATATAATTGACTAAACCAGAAATCTGGAAAAATTTTGCGAGAGCATTCTCTGCAAAATTAGCATATGACCAGTGTCAAAGTATCATAAAACTGCAAGTACTGACATGTCTACCTGCATAGTGAATCACTGACTCCACTGCATATAATCAGTTACCCAATAGAAGCCAACTAGGCTTATGGAGCACCTATGAACAACTATCATACATCTCCTATGGCGAGGCTGGGTAAGTCTTCCACCTGCATCACCGAAGAGACCCTGACATCTGGGTGTCTCCCAGTTAAGAAAACCTCACCACGACCCTCTTTATCAAACGTAAAAGGCTTTATTTTGCAAAGAACGTAACCGCTATATCAATGCCCACATGGACATACATAAGCGGTATCCACAGAAGCGTACATGGTGTGTATGTGCTCAATATATGTAGTAAAATGACACTAAAAGGCTGAATACACAGCCCAAAAACTAGCCAATAACACCTGCAAGTGTCTGTCAACTCTGATGTTTTAGGCTTTAAAAACCTGCATAAATTTGCAGCAACTGCTCCCACCAAAACTGAAAACCCCTCAAGAAACCTGTAGTTTTCCAAGTGTGGCTGAAAATACAGCCCCAAAGGTTGATATTTATTGTCTGAGAAGTACAAGGAACACTCTTCTTGATGTTCTTGGACCTGTGTGAAGAGAACTACGTGCGAAAGTACTCCGAAATGGCTCCAAAAACACCCCAAAATTGCTTCAGAAATAGGCTTTAAAAGCAAAAATGAAGCTTTGAGGGACCAAAACTTTTCAAGGTAATGTCAACCTTAGTCTTTCCCCTTCTTCAAACACCACAAGAGTGTAGCTTAGTGGCAAGAGATTGCCACAATTAAGCGAGCTCTGGGGGGAACAGTACTGGGATGGGTGACCTCCCGGGAAGTACTGGGAACCTCTATATTCCTTGATCGTTGAGGTCCTCCCTCGCGCGCAGCCAACGGCGCCAACGGTGACTTCGGTGACTCGCATGAGAGCGAGGTGAAGGAGTAAGTAGACAAAGCAGTCGACGCAAAATCTGGCAGATAGGCCCTTCAAATTTTTCCAAATCAACATCTTTATAACAATGATTCTTATCACTAACAATCATTGTAAATACCATTTCATATTTTTGTAGCTCTATTTTGTGCAAGCCAAGGAGTCCTTGAGCTTGAGGAGCCTTAGAAGTACCTACATATCAATTTTCGTATTTTTTAGACTCCGTTTAAGCCCTCAAATTGGCCCTGGAACCTAATTTTTAACTAGGCCGGACACTAGGTCTGGACAGGGCCAAAACCTAGTCAAAAACTATAAAAAGAGCTAGAGAGCTCATTTTTGAGTTGAGATTGTAATTGAAACGAACTTGTAAGAGCTTTTTGAAAGTAATCCAAAAACTCCATTGCTTCTCACTCTTTGTCTTGCCGTGTGTGCGTGTGTGTGTGTAAGTGTGTGCATGCTTGTGTGCTTCTCACTCACGCACTTGCGCCTCCACTTGCTCGAGGTCTTCATACCATCCTCACGTCTTCCCGGATTGACATTAAAGGAGGTGCTACTCATCACTGAGCTACACCAAATTTTGGCGCCGTTGCCGGGGATCGAGCTTTGAGGACGAGCGTGTGATGGTAAGACGTAGATTGGAGACGTTGGCGTTGTAGGTAATTTCTCTACTTTTCCTATTTTTTTCTTTCTTACCTTACCACCATCATCACCATCATCATCATCACCATCTTCCACCTCCACTTCCATCATCGCGAAAATTTCAGTTTTTTGATTATATCACCTTCTCCACCTCATTTCCCTCATTCCACTTGTGAGAGAGAGCGAGAGAGCGAACTGTTGTGTGCTATTTTCCGCATGCTTTTGGAGTTTCTTGCAGGTTTCAGCAGCATCATCCCCTCCAGCATGTCGCGCAGGTACGGAAATGTGCAGAACTGTCTCGTAGTCGCCGACTCCTGTCGATCGCGATTGACAGAAATTTTCACCTTTTGGTAAATCTGAGTGCACCACAGTGGACTAGAGACCCTGCACACCACATTTCCACAAAAATTTTTGAAAATTTTGCAAAATTTCAGTCCATCGCGATTGACAGCCCTGTCCATCGCGATTGACAGCCCTGTCCATCGCGATTGACTGAACCCTTGTCCATCGCGATTGACTGCCTGTCCATCGCGATTGACTGAACCCCTATCCATCGCAATTGACTTCCTGTCCATCGCGATTGACTGAACCCCTGTCCATCGCGATTGACTACCTGTCCATCGCGATTGACTGACCCCTTGTCCATCGCGATTGATTGCCTGTCCATCGCAATTGACTTACCCCTGTCCATCGCGATTGATACTCTGTCCATCGCGATTGATACTCTGTCCATCGCGATTGACAGCCAAGTCCATCGCGATTGACAGCCAATTTTAGCCAAATTTTTAGGGTTTTTTAATTGAAGAGTTGGGCTAATTTTGGGGCATTTGGATTCCCCAGGATAATAAGAGCATAGATTTGCTCCTCAATCGAGAGACTGACGAAGCCTTTTGGAGGTACAAACCTGATCGGCCAATTGATCTAGGAACAATCATGATCTATGAGTTTAAGGATCCTGATAGCCCAGGTAGAGTGACCTACTTAGATCACGCTTCGGAGAGGATCTTTGTGGTGACAGAAAATGATAGGCATGCTTACACTTGGAAGGGTGAATTCGTTTTCCCCCAACCAAGATCGAATGTATCCTATGGTCACCCTGGAGCTGGAACATCCCAAGCTCATGGAATGCAAAGAGACAGAAGCAGAGATAGACTAGAAGTAAGCTTTGCCAACCCAGTGGGCAGAGAAAGAACGAGGACGGAAACAAATAGAGTAGAACCTGAGATACTTAGAGCTCACAGGAATCAAAGAAATGCGGATGAGTTCCCTCTACCACGACCTAGAGAGCACACAAGGACTTTGAGACCGACTCAGCTAGTTAAGTCCATGAAGAACTACTTCGATGGCACTGGAGATCCATACGATCATGTGGCTGAGTTTAGGCAAGTCCTGAGAGCTGAACAAGTGGAGGATCTATTCACGCAGTACAATGCCTTTGGTTTAACCCTTAGGAACACTGCCCTGACATGGTTTCAGCCACTAAATGAGAGGCAGTTCAGGAGCATAGACCAACTCCTAGAGGCTTTCATTATTGAATTCTCTAAGAGTGGCATAAGGCATAATACCTCCTCGCTGATTCACAGCTTCAAGCAAACCCCTCAAGAAACCGTGAGACTTGCAGGAAGAAGATTTAGGCAATACTTAGAAAGATGCCCTGTTTCGGAGCTACCCACACCAGCTAAGCAAGTGGCTTTATTCCTGGACGGATTGCTAAGTACTAAATTGAGATCTTATGTGTACTTGAAGGACCCTAGGACCATAGAAGATTGTGTACGCATGTGCATTGACATTGAGGATAACCTAGGGGAGGAGTTAGAGCTTTCCAAGATATACAAAGATTCGGATAGTGCCTCTAACCTCTCTTCCACGCAATTCACATCAATCGAGGAACTTGCAGAGAAAGTAGCTCAGAAATTAGGTGTAACTAGCAAACAAATCCCAAGGTTTGCCCCTGTGAAAAGGTGCTATACTTGTGGTGGCGACCACATGGCGAATGTATGTCCCATTATGGCCCAACCCCAAGTTAATCCTAGTAGCCAGTACTGCACTATAGAACGAAGGTACACCAATCACACTGCGCAAGATTGCCCCTACAATAAGCAAACCGTTAGGCAGACGTACCCACAGCCATACTCTCAACAAGGAAGGTACCAGAACCAGTACCCACCTCAGCAGTATGCTAGGCCTCAACAAACCTACCAACCCTATCAAAACCAACAAAGGCCTCAGCCTGTGCTAGCACAACAACCCCCAGCTCCAGCTAATGTGATTCCGATAAAGTACGCTGTTGTAGAAGAAAACCTGAATAGAGCTATAGTCCTTGTAACACCACTGCTTTCTGAAAGTGACCCCAGTGACCATAGCTTTGATTCTACACATGTTGATAGTCCCCAGGCTTACTACATGTAATCTCCTGAACATGGTGAGTCCTACTATAGTGAAGAGCCAAATGAACCTAGTTGGGAGTCAGATCACACAAACGTCATGTATGCAAACCCCAACCCTAGACCTCAACCTAGGCAGGTAAGACCCCCATTCCCTAGAGGACCATGCTACAGATGTCAGGGGGATCACCTCATTCGTGATTGTCCTATGCCTCCACCGACACAACCCCAGACAGTGACGATTCAAGGTTTTTGCCAAGACTGTGGAAAGGAACATCTCTTACGAGACTGCCCTAGGAATCCTAGTAATATGCCAAAAATTACTCCTATTAACGTTGTTGGGTTAGTGGTAGATTCCACAGGAAGTGTCACTTCCACTACACCTGTGCAAGTGATCACTAGAGCTCAAGCATTGCAGCAAAACCAAGGTGTAGACCAGGAGAAGAGCCCAGATGTTAGTGAAACAGAGAGCATGAAAAAGAAGAGGACAAGAGCTTGGAGAGATAGCCGTGAACGTATGAAAAGGCAATGGGCAAAGAAGATGAGTGAACTTGAGGAAAGTCTACGAGAAACCAAGGCCAAAATCATAGAGATCACATCTCAACCGCACTCTCACACATTCCCACCGCTACCATCCCCATCACCCTCCATCCCTCCATCCGCTAATACACCCCACGTAACCCACCCACCACCCCAAGCAGGATCAGTATTAGCTGATCCCACTCCCGAAGACCTTAATATGATGCTTAAAGCATATCAGGCCAGAATCCAAGAAAGGCCAAACGTAACTGATCATGAAAAGTGTTACCCAAGAGCAGAATTAGAGCTAGAACGAACCAAAATTTGTGCCAAGATGGTGGAATTGGCTCAGACCATGTTTGAGGCCAGTCGCCTATTTAACATCTCTAGTTCAGCGAAGAAACATTTGCACTTTGATGGACTGTTAGAAAGAATAGAGAAGCTGATTGCACAATCAGAAAAGGAACCCGCCTCTCAACACAAGGACAAGGCAAGTGGAAGATTAAGCATTCCTGCTCAGGAAGCCTATGTGCCTGAAGCCTATGTGCCTAACTCTACGGAGCCAGACACATCATCTTCTATGAATCGATTCACACCAGAATTCCTACGCGAGATTCAAGAAGACAAATGGGCTAAAGAGAGTGAAGTCCCTCCTCCTATTGAACTTGTGGATGATGCACACGATCAGTTCCACAACACATCCCATCCATTTATGAGGAGCAGGAGAGCACCCACTCTCAGGACAGACTAGACTTTGAGTCTAACTCTCTACAAGAATTACCCCACTTCACAGGCCCATGGGAAGCTAAGTCTACTTGTATGAGAGCACCCACGGTCATGGTACGAAATGAGGACTCAGTCTTACCTAGGAACACAGAGGTAGTGAAAAACGCTAAAGTGCAGTGCAATCTCAAGTTAGAAGAGCTACTCAAGATTAGACCTGAATTATGGAAACATGTAGCCAAACAAATACCAGAAATAGCCAAACCTCATTCCCAGGTAGGATCCCAGAGAACAGTGCCAGAAATACCCTTGGATAAGATAGGAGATATGTGTGAAGGTGAAGAAGGGAACACATATCTTCCCATTACCTACCAGGAGTACACCACCAAGGCAATTTTGGACTCAGGTGCCGGAGTTGCAATTGCCACCACTTCCCTATGGAAGCGTTGGGGCAAGCAAGCACTCAGGCCAACGAGAATGAAATTGCAGATGGCCGATGGTCATATTGAGAGACCCTTAGGATTGCTAAAAGGAATAACTCTCACCACTTGTGGTGTCGAGTTTGAGCATACATTTGCTATATGTGACTTCAGCAAAAATCATGCCTATGAGATGATTTTGGGAAGACCATTTATGCGACAGTTGCAAGTGGTACAGGATTGGGGAACCAACTCCTTGTACCTACAACACTTAGGCGTTACAACCAAAGTAAATCCCAAAGATTACTCTCATAGAGATGTCCCTCCCATCCAATGGAATCCCATCCATAGAGCCAAAGATGATACGGAATCGGTGCATTTCATAGGGTCAGGATCCTCTTGGATGCATGAAGACACCCACTTATGGATGTGCAAAGTAGCAGTAGACGAAGAGAAGAGAGAAAAAGCCAGAGAGGTAGGTGCGAAAGAAACCCATAGATCAATCCAAGACCCAGCCTATGCACCTGTAGTTTTTCCAGACGAAGAATTTGAACCTCAAGGCTGGGCAGAAATTTTAGCAACCATGGATGTAGCCATCAATGAGGAACAATGGACACCTCACTGTGATGAGGATGGCTATGACATTTCAGTCTTCTCCATAGAGCCAATCATGGGAGAGGCAGTTCTAGAAGAATGTGAACCTAGCCCTGATGCATTTGAGGATGCAAGTGACTCCGATCTAGAGTCAATCATTATGGACCCACCATTTGCATCAGATGAAGAATACTTCCATGAAGTAGAATTTCAACCCCAGAGGCATGGAGAGCTTACAAATGATGTAAGATTAGCAACACATGTGACCCCGAAGGAAGAAGGGAAGAAACGAAAGAAGAGAGAAGTCTCACCAGAAGAGGAAGAATCTTTGTTTGAGGTCCCAGAAAATTTTAAGAAGTATGAGATAGATGACAGGAGATTCATGATCAGAATGCCGAAACGAGAGGCACAATCAGGAGAGGCCTATGATAACAAAGAAACCACCAAGAAAATAGTAGTGGCCCTAGAAGAAGGAGAGGAGAGATGCACATACATAGGCCATGACCTAACAGAGGAAGAAGAGCATGCGTTAATTGCCTTGCTAAGAGAATACAGAGATGTATTCGCTTGGAGTTACAAGGATTTGAAAGGTGTTGACCCTGACATATGCTCACACACTATCCCCATGACCTCATACGCTAAACCCTCTAAGCAAAAGCCCTACACATATAACGACAATTACGCTGCCAAGATTAAAGAGGAGATAGATAGACTGGTTGAAGCTGGATTTATCTATGAAATTGAGCACACTGAGTGGGTATCCCCCATCGTAGTGGTGCCCAAGAAGAATGGCAAGCTGCGTGTATGCATTAACTTGAAGAAGGTTAATGCAGCCACGATTCGAGATAACTATCCGCTTCCCATCACAGAACATCTCTTAGAAAGAGTAGCAGGCAAGGAAGTGTACAGCTTCCTCGATGGATTTTCGGGCTACAATCAAGTAGCCATAGCTCCAGAAGATCAGCATAAGACAGCTTTTACCACTGAATGGGGCATTTTTGCCTTTAGAGTAATGCCATTTGGGCTTACCAATGCACCCGCAACCTTCCAGAGACTAATGTGCCATGTGTTTAAGGAGTTCCTGAGGAAGAATTTAGAAGTCTATGTTGATGACCTTTGTGCTCATTCCAACATTAGACAAACCCATATTCCTGAACTCAGACAAATCTTTGACAAATGTAGAGAATATCAAGTCTGCCTGAACCCAGAAAAGTGCGTTTTTATGGTCAGGCAAGGCAAGATTCTAGGACACATAGTGTCAAAAAATGGCATATCCACCGATGAAGAGAAAGTGAGAGCCATAGCAGAGCTACATGGCCAAGGAATGTCAAGGAAGTACAAGCTTTCATGGGACATTGTGGTTACTACCGCCGGTTCATTCACATGTATGCTGTCATTGCAAAGCCCATGTACAGACTTCTGACTAACTTTGAGTGGACGGATGAATGTGAGAATTCCTTCCAGGAGCTTAAACGAAGATTATGTTCAACACCAATCTTGACCACACCAGATTGGAATAAGCCTTTCCATGTTCATGTGGATGCATCCAATTATGCCATTGGATGTGTGCTTGCACAACCTACTGGTGAAGGTAATATGGATCTTCCAATTGCCTATGCTAGTCGACAATTGAATGCAGCTGAACGAAATTACACCACCACTGAGAGAGAAGGCTTAGGCATGGTATATGCAGTTAAGAAATTTAGACACTATTTGCTTGCAAACAAGTTTAAATTTTTTACTGACCATCAGGCATTGCTGTACCTCGTAAACAAGCCATGCAATACAGGAAGATTAGTAAGATGGTTTCTCTTGCTAATGGAATATGACTTTGAGGTAGTGGTGAGAAAAGGGAGGACTCATTTGAGAGCGGATCATCTCTCTAGGCTCACATCTGGAGAAGCCCCACAAGGAGTGTTAGATGACCTTCCTGACGCTTACTTGTTTAATTTGGAAGTGGTGCCGCAGTGGGCTAAGCCATTGGTACCAGTGTTAACATATGGACCTAACCACCCAGTAATAGCCACACAGAATAGAGAGGTAGTAAAAGCCCAAAAGTACCACATCATGGCTGGAAGTATGTACAAGCACACAGATCAAGGGATCTTGGCTTGTTGTGTAGAAGAGGACGAGTATGCGAAGTGGTTGCAATTAGCACATGTAGGTGCATTAGAGCAACACTACTCAAAACAACGAACCCTACAGACACTAAGGAGACTCGGAGTGCATTGGCCTACTATGAAGGCTGATGTCCAAAGGTTGTGCAAGGAATGCCCAATCTGCTACACTAAACCACCTGTGGAACATGCCACTCTTTATCAAGTGTCCATAGTGCCAGATTGGAGTGAACCACTAGTATCCTTCCTGAGGACGAAAACATGCCCTCCAGACATGACTCTGGCAAGGAAAAGGAGTTTAGAACAAGAAGCCCAGGATTACTCACTTATTGGTGATAATCTATACAAACGTGGTAAAGACGGTTACCTGAGACTATGTGTCCATGAGAGTGAGTATCTCAAGATCTTGGACACTGCTCACCAAGGTGTAGCAGGAGGACACTTTGGACCAGATCGGGTGATCAAGGCAATACTATTTGCGGGCTTCTGGTGGCCGACCCTTCACATGGACGCACATACCTATGTGAAACGGTGTGACGTTTGCCACAGACTCAGTATCCTATACGTAAAGACGAGATGCCACTGAAACCCATGATGGGTGGACGGGCATTCTCTAAGTGGGGAATAGACTTCGTAGGTCCTATTAATCCCCCAGCTAAGGGTTCTCATGCAGAATACATCATTGTTGCAACAGACTATCTAACTAAGTGGGTAGAGGTAAAAGCCACAACGAAGAACGATGCTCAAACAACAGCTAAGTTTTTATTTGAGAATGTGTTCACTAGATACGGGCTACCCATAGAGCTAGTTAGTGATAGAGGCACTCACTTCTTGAATGAAGTGATTGAAAATCTGCTCCAAGAATTCTTGGTAATACATAAGAAGTCTGCCCCCTATCACCCTCAAGCAAATGGCCAGGCTGAGAGCACCAACAAGATCTTATGCAATGTATTGACGAAATTAGTGAACAATAAACGCTCTGATTGGGACAAACAGCTACACCATGCTGTTTGGGCATACCGAGTTGCCTACAAAACGATACTCCAAGCCACTCCCTTTCAAATGGTGTTTGGTCAAAATGCTGTGCTACCTTTAGACTTTCTGATACCTACATTGAAAGTGGCACAAGAGCATGAATGGACGGGTCATGAACTCTCCTCTAGACTTTTTGACCTTGAACGATTAGGAGAAACAAGACTGAGAGCAGCTGCAGGGATATATGCAGCTAAGAAACGACAGAAGGCATACTTTGATGCCCATGTGAAGGATAAGGGCTTGAAAGCAGGAGATCTAGTTTTAGTCTACACATTGAAACAACACGCAAGGAAGCTAGAAAAGAGAGGCTACGGACCTATGATCATCAATAGGATCTCCACGAGTGGAGCAGTACAACTAGCCACTTTAGAGGGTGATGTTCTCCCAAACTATATTAGCGGATGCAGAGTCAAGTTGTATCAGGAACCTCTCACAGAGGAAATGCTAAGTCGACTCAACACTGCTAAGAAACGCAAAGAGGAAGAAAAGCGAATTCGAGAAGAAGCTCAAGAAGAAGCCCTAGAGCGCATACGAAGATTGAAATTAAGAAGACAAGGTAGAGAGCACCCTAGGCAAGATGCATATGCAGATCAAGGATATGACGTAGCTATGTGTGAAGTTTCAGGTGTTAGCTCACATAGGATAACTGATCGACGTCCTTTCATAACCTTAGATATAGGACAAGGAAAGAGTGCAAGGACTGTAAGAGCCTTGATTGACTTAGGTGCAGCCACTAGTGCTGTTAAATTGTCTTACTGTCAAGAGTTGCAATTAAATGTCAATCCTGTGGAAGCATATCTCATAGGATTGGGAGGCGTGGAAACCCCTTGCATGGGCGAGGTGGAACTTCCCCTCTACATTCATGATGAGGCAATGACAGTTAAAGTACTAGTGTGTCAAGATGAGGACCTCACTGAACCCCTTATCTTGGGTCAAGACTGGATCTATAACCAAGCAGTCAACTTAAACCTAAGAAGTGGACTTCTTCAGGTATGGGTCAATCATAGTCAGATTACAATAGAGTTAGATAATGGAGCACTCAAGGAACTAGGAAAGGCACACACTCCTGGTCCTTCCAGGAGTACACATGAAGATGACCATGCTGTTCTTGTCCAAAACGATGTGTTGCAGAGGAATGATGGTTGCAAAAAAGGAGTCAGGGAGGCAACGGAACTCCCTTCTTTTCCAAAGGCCAGAGG
Organism: Ceratopteris richardii; assembly: GCA_020310875.1. Taxonomy (NCBI): domain Eukaryota; kingdom Viridiplantae; phylum Streptophyta; class Polypodiopsida; order Polypodiales; family Pteridaceae; genus Ceratopteris; species Ceratopteris richardii. The sequence continues at coordinate 3,630,630 of CM035433.1, read as the reverse complement.
GAGGCGGCAACCAAAGGTGGATCAAAGGCAGAAGAAGCAGAGTAATACCTATGTCGGAGATCAAAAGTACCTGCGCAGCAAAATGTCTCAGCAAGTGAAACAAGTGTGGGTGCGGAAAGGCGAACACCCGGTTGCACTCAAGTCAACCACACGGGCAAAGCCTCTTATTAGTAACCAACAACACGATACTAATAAGAAGTCTTTCAGAAGCTCATCTGCTAACGTGAAGTCTATTTGGGTGCTCAAGAAGTCGATGAAGACCAGCCCACAATCAAGACAAATTTGGGTGCCTAAGGCTTGTTTGCGGGCTCAAATAGCTACACCAAGAACACACCCTACACAGCATGATCCATTCACTCGCACAGCCGGCATCCACTCGTTTTCAACACTCGGGAACACACCAAGGCCCATGAGCACGAACATAATCACTTGTAAATGGGTCCCTAAAAGGCCTCATTTTCAAGCTGACACACCTATAATGCTCTCGAGAGTCTCTACGGAACCAGCAAAACCCATCCACTGCATTTGGCAGCCCAAGACTTGTAACAAACCCCCGGACCCCAATTGTAAATCCATGACCACCTACTAACCGCTTCACTCTCACTTCACATCATTCCGCTTAGCTCGTAGGTCTACCCAATTCCTAACTTCACACACTAGCACCGAGCACTTATTAACCCCTAACCACTCCCGAACTTTAAGTTAATGTTGTAACAGGGGACACCGTGTCATTTTTGTGTCCATTGCAAGTTAACATTTATTCATATATTCTCACAGAACCAGCTGTGAAGTTTTCAACATGGCTGAGGCAGCAGGAACTAGCTCTCACACAGAAACAAGCCCGCAAGTGGTGGACTTAGACAGTTTACCCGTTTTGCCTGAGACAAATGAAAGACCAGAAGAATTGCAGGCCGTCAAAATCATACCTATTGCGGACCCTCCGCGTGGCCACACCATGCCCGTAGGAAAGACTTCCCACTGGTTTACCGAGGTGGCAGGACCCTTGGGTGAAGGAACGTACCTATGGGAATCAGAGTTGGACTTCAATGGGAAGCAAGGCAGATACCATTTCTTTACAAGAGAATTTGAGAAATTACAAAATGCAGAAGGTCTACGTCCGATATGGGAAAAGGCAGGATTGAGTGCCTATTTCAGTGCACGACTCCCAAAACTTGACTTCATGCGATGCTACTACCTCATCAACACCTTGACTCCAAACCAGAACCCAAAAGGTGCAAGCTCATTTGTGATTCCATCTCTGACAAAGGGGGATGAGCTCAAGAGGTTCAGGCTATCAAACAACTTGGTGAGAGAGGCTCTAGATATGCGCGGAATGCATATTCCTACAGAGAAGGAAACCCTAGTACCGGATTACATGAAGAATCGAAGTCTCACCAAATTTAAGGACATGGTATCCATGACGCCTAATATTGCAATTACAAGAAAGGCATCAACTCTCTCTTGTATCAGGTCAAGCTTTGATGCAAGAAATGCTATCATATGAGGGGGTGGACCAACATTTCATTGACACCCTCAAATTAGTGTCAGAATCTTTAGGAGTTCCGGAGGCTGTCCACACTGCAGTCCGCCAGTCCGTGAGGTATGACAAATGTAGAGTTGACACATTACCACGAGCAGGTAAGACTATCAGGATACCCGTCACAGAACAAGAAGCACCCATTGAAACCACAGCTACCCCCACAACCACCACTGACCTCTCTGCTGAAACCTTCGTTCAGACATCACCCATCTCACCCCAGCATCCTCCATCCCCACCTTCTCCACCCCCACCACCACCTCCCACCATGGAAGAAACGACAGTCATCACCTCTACCTTCACTTATAACCCATCCTCATTCAAATCATTCTCATTTCGAGAACCCACCTCACAAGACACCCTCTTCTCCTTCGTCACCAATCCCTTGTACACATCATCCCTTTTATCCTCTGAACCCATGACTGGCCATCCCATAATTCCAAGTGTAGTTGGAAACCCAGCACCCACCGAAGGCACCCTGTGTTTCCCAGCCTATTCCCCACTACGGGCACCTCCATTCCATGACCCTCACTTCCCATCTGGCCCCTACCCTTCTTTCAACCTGACCTCACCACCCCAATACCCGTCCTTTGTGGAGCAGTTCATCCGCTCTCCAATGTTTCAGAGGCACATTTCCCCGATGTTCGCAACGACATCAATTTACACGAACACCACACTCACTTCACCTACCATACCCACCTACATGGTAGCCCCTGTACACACCACTTTGTCTGACCCAATGGACATTTCACCAACCACAGCACCTCTCCCCACGATTCCACCATCTCCCCCTCCCTTACCCCCCACCTCACCACTCACATCATTGGCACACACAGCATTCACTACCCCCCTACCCAATCCCACCTCCCCTGCACTTCAAACTTTTCCCCTTGCATCTCATAATGTAAATAGCATGTTCAACACCTTACTTCAGTGTGCACATCAACTACAACAAGAGTACCATCAATTGGAAGAACGCACTACGGCCCTCCAGGCAGAATCTCAACGTCTGCAAGCTAGGGTCACCACTCTTGAAGCTGACTACCAAACACTCCTAACCAAGCATACCACCTTACAGCAGGCTCACTCCGAACTGGAATCAAAGACATCAACAGTGGATGAACAAGCAGTCAAGGAATTAGAAACAGTGCTCCAAGCGCAAATGATATCTAATGCTACACTCAGACGCAACATTGGGCTATTAAGGAAGCATATGGCAGCAACACTAGAAGAGAACAAGAGACTTCAACAACAAAACCAAGACAACCTTAAAGCGGCTATGGAAGGAACTGTAGGAGCAACCATTAGCCCTACCAGATATAGAGCAGTCCCATCGGAAGACATTCGCATCTTACTTGAGGAGCATGCAAATTTCTTGGAGTCATATGAAAAGTTAGAGACTGAATGTGCAGATCTAAAGAAACAGATAGCCAGTGTCCCCACAGCTCAACAAGAGCCGGCAATCTTGCAACACTCTACAGAAGAAGTAGAGACCCTCCGGAAACAGGTGGCAAAACTCCAAGCACGCCTCTTACCATATGAAAGGCCACCCTCGCCCATTGAAGAACCAGAACCTGAAACAGTAGTGGAAATCCCCGTCGATGACAGCTATAAAGAGCCATACGAGCCTATGCCGACACCCGGTGGTCGAACTACAGAGGAAGGACAAGACACTTTAGAAATTCAAGTTCCAGATTGGGTCAAAAGGGTCGAGAAAGTGGGTAAGACACATGATGATCGTGTGGCCGTGCAAATGCAATCTCTCACAAATCTGGAAGAAACTGTCCTTCGGTCTTACTACTTTCAAAACTTATCCCATCAACGGTTAATCACAACATCAGAGTCGCAATACATGCCTTATTTTGTCTTACTACATGATTATAATGCAAAAGTCAAAAGACATACAGGGAAGGAGCCCACATTCGCCACTCAATTTGAGATAGGGGATTTACCGACAGATGCACGTGCTGGCTCGATCTTCCAACCTAATTGGCGTGCACGTCTACTAACCGATTACCCAGAGATGATGAGCACCTGGGCAACCATGCCACTATATATCAAGTATAATCCATGCTATTGCCCAGTGGTACGTCGTAGATCCTGGCAAGCATTTGCAATCAAGGTACGCAACAACAAAGAATGCTCGGCTTGGGTTAACTATCCATATTTTGCTCCACCTCGAGGGACCCCAACCGTAGCCTACATGATATCAACAATTCGGCACTGGTCTACACGTCTAAATAATGTACCCGACATAGCAGCAAAAATGTGTATGAAGATATTCGAGCTCATGACCATTGTCTTCAAAACCTTTCGGAATGTACAAGCTCCATACATCTCTGCCCCTGGATTCTCTCAAGGTAACAAGGATTTAGTCTACGACATGAGCCAGACTCCCTCGGTCACTATAATCTTTGCCTGGCATGCACGAATAAAGTACTTACCCGCATGCTTCAAGCAGACATTTGAGGAAATGTTCTCTACGGGATTCTGGGAATACCATTCCGAAACTTTCATTCCCAGACCCACACATTTGCTACATCTATTCGCAGTAGAACAAGCGATCCATGCAGATCAGTTACGTCTGCCACACCCAGACATTCCAGGGCCCATTGATTGGGATCGTATGATGACAGACTTGGCCAAAGGACTACGCATACAAGAACATCAGCTTGCCACTCAGGTTGTGGAATATTACATCCAACACTCCCAGCAACAAGGGTCTGTCAGGGACGACAGACGCGAGAGAGGGGGGGGTGTTGAGAGCAGTATGGGCACCCAAGGACTGACTAGACAAGGAAGCCAGCGGAGAGAGTCAGAGCGAGGTGAAGGAGTAAGTAGACAAAGCAGTCGACGCAAATCTGGCAGATAGGCCCTTCAAATTTTTCCAAATCAACATCTTTATAACAGTGATTCTTATCACTAACAATCATTGTAAATACCATTTCATATTTTTGTAGCTTCATTTTGTGCAAGCCAAGGAGTCCTTGAGCTTGAGGAGCCTTAGAAGTACCTACATATCAATTTTCGTATTTTTTAGACTCCGTTTAAGCCCTCAAATTGGCCCTGGAACCTAATTTTTAACTAGGCCGGACACTAGGTCCGGACAGGGCCAAAACCTAGTCAAAAACTATAAAAAGAGCTAGAGAGCTCATTTTTGAGTTGATATTGTAATTGAAACGAACTTGTAAGAGCTTTTTGAAAGTAATCCAAAAACTCCATTGCTTCTCACTCTTTGTCTTGCCGTGTGTGTGCATGTGTGTGTATGTGTGTGCATGATTGTGTGCTTCTCACTCACGCACTTGCGCCTCCACTTGCTCGAGGTCTTCATACCATCCTCACGTCTTCCCGGATTGACATTAAAGGAGGTGCTACTCATCACTGAGCTACAGACTTCTTAGGTCTTACAAATGCGGTCGAACTTACAGTCTGTGACTGACCAGGCCACTATATGTTTTATTAAAGAACATATACAAAGAAGTGTCCGATGGCCATTTGGCCTTTCACATGGACACTAACGGTAACACATACACTAAGTTAAACGGGGTAGTGCCTATGGCGGTTTCGTAGGCTACTCTGAATGCCCATAAAGCGTGATGTAATTGTTTATCCCAATCAGATCTACCATTGTTCACAATTTTTGTGAGAACTGTGCATAAGATTTTATTGAAACTTTCGGCTTGTCCATTGGCTTGTGGGTGATAAGGGGCTGATTTCTTATGAATTACTAAGAATTCATTCAGTAAGGCTTCTATAACTTCATTCACAAAATGCATACCTCTATCACTCACAATTTCTATCGGTAGTCCAAATCTAGTGAAAACGTTCTCGAAGAGAAACTTGGCCGTAGTTCTTGCGTCATTTTTCTTGGTTGCTTTGGCTTCAACCCATTTGGTCAAATAATCGGTGGCTACAATTATATACTCAGCGTGGGATCCTTTAGCTGGGGGGCTAAAGGGTCCTATGAAGTTTATTCCCCATTTAGTGAAAGCTCTGGCACTCATCATGGGTTTCAGAGGCATTTCATCTCTTCTAATTGGATATTTTGTTCGTTGACATGTATCACATCTTTGCACATATGTTGCTTCATCTTGATGTAGAGTTGGCCACCACAATCCAGCAAAGAGAATCATTTTTGCTGTCTTATCTGCAGAGAAATGTCCTCCTGCAGCTCCTGTATGTGCCATCTCTAAAACAGCAAGATATTCATCTTCATGAATGCACATTTGCAAATGATTATCTCTTCCTCGTTTGAAGAGTTGTTTTCCAATAAGAGCATAGTCCTTACTTTGTTCTACCAGTGCTCGTTTTCTTGCTAGAGTGGCTCCTTCTGGGTGCTCTTGGGTCTTTAAGAACTTCACCAGAGGCATGCTCCATCTTGGTGCTACTGTGGAATAGCATAGAGTGGAGTTCTCTTCTGGATTCCGTTCTTGATAGGTTGGGCAGGCTGATACATAGTTATGCGCATCCCTCTACATGGTTGGTCAATATATGCCCAATCTCCTTAGTATTTGCCATGTTCCGTTCGCATTTAGATGAGTTTTCAATTGATTTGCATGTGCTTTTTGAAGCCACATTTCCTATTCCTCTTGTTCTACGCATCTCATGAGTAATCCATTTGAGTCTTGGTGATACAAGCTTCCAGCAATGATATGAAGGTTTTTAGTCTTCCATAGGTCTTGAGTTCGGTTTCGTGTAATCCCATCTTTAGGTCCATGCGTGAGTATGGGGATCAATTTTTCTGCCCATTGGGGACATACTTCGAGGTTAAACAGGTACGTGTCTGGCAGATCATCTGGTACTCCTATGGGTGGTTCTCCGTGTGTCATTCTAGATAAGTGATCCGCTCTTATGTGAGTGTTCCCTTTCTTGACTACTACCTCAAAATCAAATTCCATCAACAATAAAAACCATCGTACTAGTCATCCTGTATTACAAGGCTTATTGACTAAGTACAATAGGGCCTGATGATCAATAAAGAATTTGAATTTGTTTGCCAAAAGGTAATGTCAGAACTTCTTTACTGCATACACCATTCCTAGGCCTTCTCTTTCGGTTGTGGTATAGTTGCGTTCTGCTTGATTCAATTGTCTACTTGCATAGGCTATAGGGTGATCTAACTTTCTCGTATCTGCAGGTTGAGCTAAGATGCAACCAATGGCAAACTTGGAAGCATCCACGTGAATATGAAATGGCTTATTCCAATTGGGTACTCGGAGGATTGGTGCTGAACTCAATCGACTGTTTAATTCGTTAAAAGCCTTTTCACATTCTTCAGTCCAGTTAAATTGAGTCAATAAGGAATAAAGAGGTCTAGCAATTATGGCATACATATGTATAAACCTTCGGTAGTATCCGCAATGTCCCATAAATGCTTGGACTTCTTTAGCAGTGTTTGGTCTCGATAAATCCACAATTACTTTGATTTTGTCTTCATCTGTTGAGATTCCATTCTTAGAGACAATGTGTCCAAATATATTCCCTTGTCGAACCATGAAGACACATTTTTCTAGGTTGAGGCATACTCTATATTGTCGACATTTGGCAAAGATCTTTCCTAGTTCAGGGATATGCTCTGATCGTATAGCTGAATAAGTACATAAATCATCCACGTATACCTCCATACTCTTTCTCAGGAACTCTTTGAATACATGGCCCATCAATCTTTGGAAAGTGGCTGGGGCATTGGTTAGGCCGAAAGGCATAACCCTAAAGGCTTATACTCCCCATTCAGTTGCAAAGGCTGTTTTATGCTGGTCCTCAAGAGCAATGGCTACCTGATTATAGCCTGAAAAGACGTCCAAAAAACTATAAACTTCCTTCCCTACCACTCTTTCCAAAAGATGATCCGTAATGGGCAATGGGTAACTGTCTCTTATGGTAGCGGCATTAACTTTTTTCAGATTTATGCATACTCTTAACTTCCCATTCTTTTTCGGTACAACCACCAAAGGTGATACCCATTCCGTGTGTTCGATCTCATATATGAATCCAGCATCTAACAACTTATCTATCTCTTCCTTTATCTTTGCTGAGTACACATCATTATATGTATACGGTCTTTGTTTAGAAGGTTTGGCTTCGGATGTCATAGGGATTTTATGAGCACATATAGATGGATCTACTCCTTTCAAGTCCTTATAGGTCCAGGCAAAGACATCCCGGTATTCCCTTATGAGGCATATTAACTCTTGTTCTTCCTCCATTGAGACATCCTGTCCTATGAAAGTACATCGCTCCTCTCCTTCCTCTAATGTTACTACTATCTTCTTGGTTTGCTCTTTGTTGTCATATGCTATTCCCAGCTGTGCTTCTCGTTTTGGCATTTGAATAGCAATTCTTCTCTCTTCTACTTCATATTTTTTGAAGTGTGCGGGCACTTCAAATTGGTCTTGAGGCTTGTTTTCTTCATCAATTTTTGTTTTTTCTAATCCAAGCTTCTCTTCCTGTGTTGGTTCTTGATTTATTTCATTAGCTATGACACTTATTTCTTGAGTTTCATTTTCTGTTTCCATGTGTTCTTGCTCCATTTCAATGCTCTCATAGTCTTCCTTACATTCCTTTTCTATGACTTCTCCTTCTTCAGCCTCCAAACTTTAAATTTATGATTCTTGCTAAAACTTTTTGGATGTGTCCAAAACTAGACAAATACTTATTCTCATGATTACTTTTACTTTGATTCTCTTTTCCTAACTATGAAAATTAGCGTGGACTTATTCTTTTCCATGTGTGGAGAATACTTTTAACACATAAAAGCAGCTTACACCATCATAGTGCACTTAAGTGGACGACAAAGAAATCATTGGTGAATTGTGCATGTACATGCACACATGCACCTATCCATGCCCATCCCCTTTGATGCACTTGTTCCCACACCCCAAATACAGTGCTCAAGGAAGGCATTGTGCATCTCCTCATCTAAAGATACAAGTAAATGTTTGAAGTAGGTAATTTCTCACAGCCTCGTGTCCAACTACATCCTTGTGGTTCCCTTATGGATTGAGCCCTATACAAGAATAAGATGTGCTTATAGTTGATGCATTTACAATAACTTGAGTGATAAAAACTAATCTAAGCTACAACCTCCAACTACATCCTTGTGGTTCCGTTATGGATTGAGCCCTATACAAGAATAAGATGTGCTTATAGTTGATGCATTTACAATAACTTGAGTGATAAAAACTAATCTAAGCTACAACCTAAAGCGTTTTGTACACCTTCCTAGTGAATTGTATCATATTGTATAAGCTAAAATATGAAAATACACTTCCATTCCACATTTAGAAGTGTTGATATAACAAAATATAGTCGATCAAGCCATGGAATTCATCATTAAATTACCAAATCATAAGAGTTGAACATTATTTAGGTTGACAAAAAAAAATTCAAATCTCGTCTAATTCCAATAAACTTTACATCATTGCAAAGCTTGTAAGGCAAACTTTATAACAAGCTATGTTGAAATCATCCACTTGAGTAAAGAGCAACATGCATTCAAATTCCATTAGCACTAGGTGGTAACCAAATAGAAATAGTGACTGAATGTACCGATTTGGATGCTTCCCATTTCATCGAATTGAGCTACATGTTTGTTGCACAAACCCAAGAATACATATGAATAAGAAACAAGTCATCAAGTTAATCATTGATACTTTAAAATTATGAGAAAGAATACATTTAGCATGATTTTTAATTTCCTCATATATGCACTTGAGATGCAAATTTTCTTCTACTTGGTGCTTTCACTCTTCATACATATATGTTTCAACAGAGTAAAACAACAAAGGAGTACTTCCCCTTGTTGGATTATGGAAATCCAAGCTTTATTTCCTCCTTAACTCATGGCCTTACTCCTAAATTTCCTTTGCATTTTGCAACTCCACCTTCTATTGCACAATTTGCTCATTTGTCCTATGCTCTTCATTTTCTTTCCTTTTCTCCATATTCTCTATTCTCATGGTAATATTCATGGACCAAACGTGAGAGAGATGAAGATGAAATAACATTTGCAAATAGAAGAAGTTCAAAATGCATGGATGTATATGCATCTACACTCATCGTGCATGTACATACTAAGTATGCATGAAAAAAGAAACAAAGAATTTAAGTAAGAGAAAAAAAGATGCTTCCCTTTTCAACTTTGATGGAGAAAGAATCATTCGATCAAATCTCCTTCCCTCTTGAAACATTATAACATGGATGTCATATTTAACCAGTTGATGCAAAGTACAAATTAAAGAGGATTCATGCATGGACTACTTTAATAGAGACATGAAATGGTAATGACACATGCATATGGCCTTGATCAAGATAGAGAGGCAATGAATGTGATTTTGTTTTCTTTTGCACTCATGTTTGAGGCTTTCTAGAGAAGAACACGAGATAATATGAGACTCATAAAAGAAAGAAAATGTGAGTTCCATGTTGGATAGCTTGAAGTTCTAGTACTATGAGGTTTTGAGTCCAAATACCTCATTAGGGGAAAAAATGAACCCTACAAGCCTTGTAAGGATCCCTAATTTTTAGGGACTAAGCTTAATTCTGTTCTTGTTTAAGGGGACAAAGTGCATTTAATAGGGCACTTTTTAGTAGGCTAGAGTAGGCTTTTTTTTAGGCTTTAGTAGGCCTCTCTCTTTCTTCTTCTAGAGAGAGAGAAAGAGAATCTACTTTCCACATCATCAAACTCGTGCATGTATTTGAATAAAAAAATGAGGTTTTTTTTTTTAAGTCTCATTTTCAGTGTATATTAACTCAAAAGGGCCTATTTTTTAATACATATGTCAGAAGTCACTTTTTTGGGCCCATTTTTTGAAGTTTCTTTTAGAAAAAGTATAATTTTCAAACTCCCTCCCAGAATAATTGCCACATCATCAAATCTGTGACTATGCTTTCCCCAAAAAATGACTTTTTTCAAATTTCATCATTTTCAGCCATAGACAGTGGAAAAATACACTTTAATCCATACACACAAGAAAACACATTTTTTGAGCAAAACATATGTTGTAGAGTCCCTTCCAACTAGTTTCTCATCTTTGTTTTTGATATTGCTGGTCATTAGCAAAGATGGTGTTGACATGTATCACAAACTTCACAGTAGAACGTCCTCATGCTGCTGCATCAACAAGTATCCATGTTCGTGTGCCTAGAGAGTCTGCCCCAAATACACGATGCAACAATGATGCCAATTCTCAAAATTAATGTCGTGCAGCTGGAGAAAAAAGTATTGATTTCTGGACTCATGGTTCACTATATCCTCTTGATCCAATACCTTCTTACCATCCAACATTCCATAACATCTCAACTTTACTTCAGTTCATTGGTGTAGGTGAAGCTGGACTATTACATTACTGCAAGCGATTATCTACACATTCACATGCTATTGCTAAGTATTGGTTCCAACAATATCAACTCCACTCAAGGCAAGGCCCAAACAACGAGGACGGAGGCAAGTTGTGATGGAGACATCAAATTTAGTGAGTTCCTCAGATGAAGAAAGTATAAACGAGCCACCATGGGACAATGATGATATCTCCATGAACCATCGAGTAACACAAGGAGGCAAGACACTCCCCGCAGGACAAGGACAAAGACCAACCGATGAAGAGAGAGAGCAAGGTCGGGCAGAGGAAGTAAATGATGAGGCAGGACCATCTAGGCGTGCTCCAAGAAGAAAGAAGAGCTATCAACCACGTTGTAGACCACAAAGACCACAACCCAACATCCCCCCAAATGCAAGAGCACCGCAAAGGCGCAAAAAGCAAACCAGAGCCTTTGCAGAGATTCGACACTATCAAAAGTTTGTGGAGCTTGTTATTCCATGAAGGTCATTTGCAAGAGTTGTGAAGGAAGAGATCCAATGCTATTGCACTGGACTTCGTATCCAAGGGATAGCCATTGAAGCCCTCCAAGAAGCTGCAGAGGCATATCTTATATCAATGTTGGAGGACTCTAACCTTTGTGCCATCCATGCAAAGAGAGTGACAATACAACCTAAATATTTGCAGCTAGCTAGAAGAATTAGAGGGAATAACCCTTAACAAAAATTTGTACTCCCTTGTTTGGAGAACTTTTTGTATATCCCATATGATGAATATTTTGTAAATCCCAGATGATGAATATAATCTTTCTATTCGTATATTTGCTCTCCCAAGTGTTTATCTCTTAGTGTACATGTTTTGAAGTCTATTTCTCCTATGTATCTAGGTGTCTTTTTCCAGTACCTCTTTGAAGTGTTTTGCATAGTTTAATCATTCTTTTTAATGTACTTATTGTAAGTGGTAATGCTATATAATGCATTTCATGGCTTATAAATTCCAAAAAAATGCCTGCCACAGAAACGCGGGGATTTCCTAGGCCATCCCATGCAAGCCTTTTTTTGTGGCAGGCCTTTTTTTGGCATTTCCTAGGCCATCCCATGCATTGTTGGCAACAAAAATAACAAGATTGATTGGAAAAATACTGATTAAAGTGTGCAAAAATTAAGAGATTGTCAAAAACGTAAAGACAATGCACATGGAAATTGGAAAAACAATAATTGGTATTATAAAGTTTTTACAATTGACTCTTGGCCTTGAGCCTCTCCACTACATTCTTTCTTCTCTGAAAAGACAGTGGCAATTGGTAAGTCAAAACTGATTGGGATATTAACTGAGGGTCTGTCAATCCAACACCTAAAGCTATTCCTATTTGACCTAATATTTTTCCTCTAAAGTTAACTCCTAGGGTAGTAAGGGCAAGGGACTTCCTAACTAGAAATATACAATTGGTCCCTTGCATTATTGTAGATAGGCACAAAACTTTGCTCAAGGCCTTCAGACACCAAGTCATGAAGTGTCCTTGAGGGGAAAAGTCCTTGTGGATTATGATAAAATCTTCCTTTGGCAATTTTCCAATGTAATGTGACAAGGAAGAGCCATGGCCACGGGCAACACGGTCACCACCACTCCTTGCTGCAAATTTATCCACTTCAATTGTTTCCTGCACATAGACAATCATAAAATTAAATAGATACATCTTGTATGAATATGAGACAACCATAAATGTCATTAGAGACTTACATCTTGAAGCCTATCTTCATCCTCTCCTCTTTCCATTGCATCTAGTGGAATCGATGAGTAGGTCATGACAATTTGCTCTGCAATAGGGGATCTTGGAATCTTCTTCTCCAAAATTCTTTCCCTAGCTGCGGCCAGATCTTCTTCAGTGGCATCTTGGTTTGCATGGCTCAAAATCTCTTCACACTCAAATGCAATGGTGTCCGCAACTGAATCACCAAGTGGAATTGTTGCCTTTTCGATAATGTCAAAAGCATTGTCCATGGGAACATCCGAGGTTGAGCAAAAAATACTAAGGCATTCATCAAGGCGTAGACCGAATGCCTTCTCAATATCGTGTAGGAACAAAAATTCCTCTCCGTCGACAAGGGAAACTGAAAACATTTCCATCTCTACCTCTGGTAGAGTGGGTTCCACGGGCTCTAAGTTGGAGGATGGACTATTATGTGTACTGGCTTCCTTTAATTTGTCCACTACTCCTTGTGGAAATTCTCTGGAAATTTTTTGACTCTCTTCTAATAAGTTGAGAGCTTTTGTCTGGGGTTCCTTCTTGTCATCTACAAAACCCCCAGTAACAAGATGGGGTAGGTCCATGGGTGAAGGTTCGGGCTCCTCATTGACAAAAAAGATGGTTGTTGCAACGTAGCAAAGATATTTTCTTCCCATTTTCCTTTTCTTATTTAATTGTTTAATTAAGGGCACTGTGTCATCTAACAGGTGCCCTGAATCCTCAACAACAGCAATGAAATACTTTAAGCGCTTTGCAAATGCCTCATCTCCTTCATGAATGTAGAAAAGTAGGTCAAGGGGACCGATTTACACTCATATGCTGAAATATCTATAACATATCCTAATATATAGAATTCCATAAAATCTGTGATCTCATCGATCACATCAGAGTTCATGGCTATTGTCCCTTCAAGATTAGGGACTCTAACCATTGTAGTCTGTAGTATCCAAAAACTCCAGTAGGGGAAAAAATGAACCTTGAATGGGCCTTTTAGATTAAGGAGTGATTAGTGATGGACCAATCAGAAGAGGGTGGTGGCCACTGTCTATGCCCTATAAAATACTAGGTTTAAGGGGGGAGAGGGGACATATTTCTCCCTTATTTAATGAGCTGCCTCTAGAGAGAGAAGGAATCTCGTAACTCAGTTGGGCCCAAAAATTCAAAATTTCTAAAAAGTTAAAAAAATCATCATAACACCTGAAAATGGACCCCCATTACTTTTTAGGGTCAAAAGTACTCTTTTTGACCCCAAATTCAATTTCTGTGCATGTTTTGAGCTGAAAAAATGGGTTTTTTCAAAAATACTCAAAAAAGAGTTATTTCTCTCCTAAACCTCACATTTTCATACCTAGGTCCCAAAAAGTCATCTTTTCCCACTACTTTCACTCTATAGCACACCATTGAAGCTCCTGTTTCTACACTCCAACCTACCTGCATCTCTTATCTCGAACTACTATTGTAGCTTGAAGACCTTTAGCTTCAATGGCAACAACTAAAGCTTCTAGGTGACCAAAAGATGAAATCCTCACATTAAGATGTCACAATATCAAAGCCACAGATGGACAGTGGCTATCACATGAGTACTCCAAAGGTGCATGGGTGTACATGCAACCCTCTAGAGTTGGGACTCATCGAGTTAGAGATTGTGGAAACTTAGATCTTCATTGGAAGGGAAAGTTATTTGGCTTCAAGAAGCACAGAGACAATGGGATGGTTGCTATTGTACAACATGTTTTTACAATGGCAACTATGAAACTTGAAAACTCTAGTAGAATGAGATATCCTGTGAATTGTAAGTATTACTCTACAATATTTTATGTTTTCTTGTGTCGGATATATTTATGAACTATTTAGATATGTTTTTGTTTGTTTCAGATATATTTCCTTCTACTTTGGTGGAAGAGCAACCACTTCATAGTCTTACAGGTACTTTCCAGGCATTGCATGCATATGTTGGTGCACTAGTCTTTCCAGAAATATCTCCTGCTCAACTTTACCATGATATCTTTTACACACATAGATATGTTGTACCCTCTACAATGAATGGTTTTGGAAGGTTAGAGAGAATTGAAGTACATTCTCTTCTTAGCTTGGAGTGGCCAAAACCTGATATATGGTCTGTATCATCTTTGAAGCAAAAAATGTTTATGGATATACATAATTCTTTGAAATTCACAAAATTGTCTAGGTCTGTAGGTTTGCACTGTTCTTTTCCCATTCATTGTTTTGTATATTTATTCCAAGGATTCTCATTCCAAGAGACTTCCACCATGTTCATGTGTGAAGATATCACATATGAGCAAGTCGAAAGTCTTCTTGGTGAAAATTGGGGTTTGATACAAGGAATTTCAAAAGGTGATAAATATCTTTGTAAAATAGGTGGAACAGGTATAGGATTTCAATATTTGAAACAACGTACTTCATTATACATCAGATTCTACTATGATCGTTGGATGTGCAAACTTGGCAAATGGATACCATTTCAAAATTCAGAGGGATCTTTACATTCATTTGAAATAAAGCTTAGATTGCCCAATAATGAAACAGAAAGTATTTTAGTGAATAATCATTGGACCTTGGCTAATCTGAGAGAACACTTGATGATTATGGGGTTTGAAGGACTAACTCAATCCCAATTCAAAATTCAAGGACATAAGGTGAGAAATGTTTTGTGCTTTTGTTAAAGTAATCTTTTCATTATTTTTTATTTTACTTTAATGAATTCAATTTCTTGCAAATTGATTACAGGTGGGTAGAAGAATGGAATACAAAATGAAAGTCCCTGTAGATTGGAGCAAAGATGGAACAAAACTCTCATTGTCATAGTTCTTTTGCAACCTGATAATGTCACTTCTTGGGCCCTAGTCATTGTATCTCATGGTTTTTGCACTTTCAAGAACCTTTTAAAAAGTAGGACAATCGATTCATGTTAGATATTGTATATACCTTCTTCTCTGCAATGGTAATTTCAAAACTTTTGGAATGTCAAAAAGTTTGTTCACTACTTTGAAATGTGGTTGCTCATGTTTTTTCTATGCATTATTTTGTCATGAGAAACACATTTTTTGAAATTGCACTTCTTTATTCTATACTTTTAAAAGTGGGCCCAATCAGTTTAAAAACCTGAATCCGCTATAAAAATGGGTTCTATGTGCTCATTTCTCACATTTGCACTCTCAAAGAGCTAGAAAGCACAGACAAGCCAATAGAATTCTCGCGCGCAAGCAATGGCTGCTAGCACTTCCACTCCCATGAAATCTCCTATATGACCTAGTCTGTAGAGTCCCTAATCTTGAAGGGACAGTAGCCATGAACTCTGATGTGATCGATGAGATCACAAATTTTATGGAATTCTATATATTAAGATATGCCATATATATTCCAACATACGAGTGTAAATGGGTCCTCTGTGACCTGCTTTTCTACATTCATAAAGGAGATAAGGCATTTGCGAAGTGCTTAAAGAGTTTCATGGCTGTTGTTGAGGGTTCAGGGCACTTGTTAGATGACACAGTGCCCTTAATTAAACAATTAAATAAGAAAAGAAAAATGGAAAGAAAATATCTTTCCTACGTAGCAACAACCATCTTTTCTGTCAATGAGGAGCTCGAACCTTCACCCATGGACCTACCCCATCTTGCTACTGGGGGTTTTGTAGATGAAAAGAAGGAACCCCAGACAGAAGCTCTCAACTTATTAGAAGAGAGTTAAAAAATTTCCAGAGAATTTCCTCAAGGAGTAGTAGACAAATTAAAGGAAGCCAGTACACAGAATAGTCCACCCTCCAACTTAGACCCCGTGGAACCCACTGTACCAGAGGTAGAGATGGAAAAGTTTTCAGTTGTACTTGTAGACGGAGAGGATTTTTTGTTCCTGCATGATATTGAGAAGGCATTCGGTCTACGCCTCGACGAATGCCTTAGTATTTTCTGCTCAACCTCGGATGTCCCCATGGACAACACTTCTGACATTATCGAAAAGGCAACAATTCCATTTGGTGATTCAGTTGCGGACACCATTGGATTTGTGTGTGAAGAGATTTTGAGCCATGCCAACCAAGATGCCACTGAAGAAGATCTGGCCGCAGCAAGGGAAAAAAATTTGGAGAAGAAAATTCCAACATCCCCTATTGTGGAGCAAAGTGGCATGGCCCATTCATCGATTCCACTAGATGCAATGGGAAGAGGAGAGGATGAAGATAGGCTTCAAGATGTAAGTCTCTAATGACATTTATGGTTGTCTCATATTCATACAAGATGTATCTATTTAATTTTATGATTGTCTATGTGCAGGAAACAATTGAAGTGGATAAATTTGCAGCAAGGAGTGGTGGTGACCGTGTTTCCCAGGGCCATGGCTCTTCCTTGGCACATTACATTGGAAAATTGCCAAAGGAAGATTTTGTCATAATCCACAAGGACTTTTCCCCTCAAGGACACTTCATGACTTGGTGTCTGAAGGCCTTGAGCAAAGTTTTGTGCCTATCTACAATAATGCAAGGGACCAATTGTATAATTCTAGTTAGTAAGTCCCTTGCACTTACTACCCTAGGAGTTAACTTTAGAGGAAAAATATTAGGTCAAATAGGAATAGCTTTAGGTGTTGGATTGATAGACCCTCAGTTAATATCCCAATCAGTTTTGACTTACCAATTGCCACTGTCTTTTCAGAGAAGAAAGAATGTAGTGGAGAGGCTCAAGGCCAAGAGCCAATTGTAAAAACTTTATAATACCAATTATTGTTTTTCCAATTTCCATGTGCAGTCTTTATGTTTTTGATAATGTCTTAATTTTTGCATACTGTAATCAATCTTTTTCCCATCAATCTTGTTATTTTTGTTGCCAACAATGCATGGGATGGCCTCCCGTGTTTCTGTGGCAGGCCTTTTTTTTTCATTCCTAGGCCATCCTATGCACTAGATTCCCTATATTGCAAGTCTATGTCCCTCAATTAGCACCTTCTGTTGGGGAATTGTGGAAGACCAATCTTATGTGCAATAATTAGAGAAAGTTAAGACTCCTCTAGGTGCATATAAGCATGCATCAGTAAATAAGTACATGTATGTTTAGCTATTGGTCATAGAGTTAGCATGCAGTGCACTCTATCTAAGGCCAATTATATGCCCCAATGTGCATGGCATGCGTTTTCATGGCTTGGAAATGCCAAAAAAAGGCCTGCCACAGAAACGCAGGGATAGGCCCTGCAAAACTTTTGAAAGGCCCATCCTCGTGTTTCTGTGGCATGCCTTTTTTTGGCATTTTTAAGCCATGAAATGCATTAAATAGAATTACCACTTACAAGAAGTACACAAAAAAGATTGATACAACTATGAAAAACACTTCAAAGAGGTAGTGGAAAAAGACACCTAGAAACATTGGAGAAATAAACTTCAAAACATGTACACTAAGAGATAAACACTTGGGAGAGCAAATATAAGAAGATAAATATTATATTCATCATTTGGGATTTACAAAATATTCATCATATGGGATATACAAAAGGTTCTCCAAACAAGGGAGTACAAATTTTTTTAAGGGTTATTCCCTCTAATTCTCCTAGCTAGTTGCAAATCTTTAGGTTGTATTGTCACTCTCTTTGCATGGATGGCACACAGGTTAGAGTCCTCCAACATTGATATAAGATATGCCTCTGCAGCTTCTTGAAGGGCTTCAATGGCTATCCCTTGGATACAAAGTCCAGTGCAATAGCATTGGATCTCTTCCTTCAACACTTTTGCAAATGACCTTCATGGAATAAGAAGCTCCACAGACTTTTGATAGTGTCAAATCTCTGCAAAGGCTTTGGTTTGCTTTTTGTGCCTTTGTGGTGCTCTTGCATTTGGGGGGATGTTGGGTTGTGGTCGTTGTGGTCTACGACGTGGTTGATAGTTCTTCTTTCTTCTTGGAGCATGCCTAGATGGTCCTGCCTCATCATTTACTTCCGTTGCCTGACCTTGCTCTCTTTCTTCATTAGTTGGTCTTTGTCCTTGTCCTGGGGGGAGTGTCTTTCCTCCTTGTGTTACTCGATGGTTCATGGGGATATCATCATTGTTCCATGGTGGCTCGTTTATACTTTGTTCATCTGAAGAACTCGATAAATTTGATGTCTCAATCACAACTTGCCTATATCCTCGTTGTTTGGGCCTTGCCTTGAGTGGTGTCCTAACTGGGGGCTCATCATCAGATGCGGGAGGGGAATAATTTATTTCTTGTGATACATCTCTCTCTTGTGAAGCTTCATCCCCCCACGATGGAATGCTACGAGACTATGTCCCTGCACCCGAGTTTCATCTAGAAGAGTGGCTTGTGGTTCGACGCTTCTTGTGGGGTGTCATCCATGTTGGGCGCTAAGTACCTTGTACATGGCTAGGGTAGACGACATGATCCTTTCTAGCAGTCTGCTTTGTGCGTGCCATTCTCTTAGGTTGTAAAGTGGTAAAATGAGGAAGGACACCTCCATTTAGAGGCTTTCACTTAAGAATTGTCCTGTTCACATTTAAATGGATAAAAGTTAGTTTTAAGACATTAAAAGTATATTAAAAAAAACACTAAAATTTTATTTGAAGTGAAAGGAGTTATAAAAACCTTGAAAAGAATAATGCATTTTAAGAGTCTGAAAACTATTTCCAAGCAGAACCCTCACAGACTCTTTGTGCACGCCATTGGGCATGATGTATGGGTTCTGATGATGACATCCACTTCTCTCTTGCAATATCATGTTGTAGCTTTCGTGTAATCTTTGCTATTCGTGAGTCACATGCGTGTTCCATTACATATTTTCTAGCAAATGTCGCACGAAAAAACCAATTGAACATTTCTTCTAAATAGTTTGATTGGAGTAGACCCCCCCATGATGAGTGTTTTTAAAGTAAAAACCTCTAGCCCTGTAATGTGACTTCTCCATTCCTTGTGTACTAAAAATGTCCATTGAACCATATGGATTCATAAAATATGCTCCATGTGCAAAAAGAATATGCTATGATCTGGTGAATAAGATATACACATAGTGTTTAAGACCAAATAAAAAAATGTAAGCGGAACTTACTATGTAATGTGTAATGTTGCTTTCTCCCCAAGATAAGTTGAATGACTATGTAAACTCCTTCAAAGTCACTTGGAATAATTCTTGTTGTGAAGCATTAGTGGAAGCCAAACACATCAAATGTAACAATTGATCGAACGATGACCAAATCTTCTTTCGCTTGTTAATGAGATCAACCCGACTATCATTGTCTGTTGTAATTGAACAGAGGTCCTTCCAAAGCTCCCATTTCCCATCATCTTGACTATTCACATCTCTTTTAAAGAAACGTCTTGCCTTCTTCCCAGTCATTGAAACTTGTTGTAAAATCTCTTGAGACTCACCATACTTCTTAACAACTAAATATACGTGGCCACCATGACAACCTATAGAATTCAAAAGATCTTCTATTTTTTGGATTGCTATTGTAGACCTCTCTAGTGTTTTCATTGCAAATGCATAATCAACATGGAGCTTCAAAAGCCTATCAAAGATCCTCATGAATGCATCCAAAGTACAAAAGTGAACATTGACTAATGGAAATGGAATAATGGGGTTCCAATCATTGCTTATTTTATCACGAGTCGGTTCCTATAACATTGGACACCAAAAGTGATATCTCCCATTCCGTGTGATTCGATGAGTCTGTTTCATCAATTTCTTCAGAGTCATTAACTCTCATCAATGCCCTTGCAGGTTTAGACTGTCTCTTAGATCCTCTGTAACCTTGTGTACAATATGGGCAAGGATAGAGAGAAGACGCTCCTTGTTTACAACCTAACATGCATTTTATACTCTTAAGGTCTCCACCCAAATGCCATTCTACCTCAAAATCACTTATATCATCTACAAAAAGCTTTTGCCCATGTATTTGAAAAGAGATTAATTCCGTAAACCATGGAGTCCTACTAAAAATCCAGGAAATAACATTTTTTGTTTCTTTGGGAACTTCTATAGAACCTAACCACCAGATATCTCTCTCTGATTGCACACTGTAAGTCAAATGGTCCCTCCCTCCTAAAGTTTCATCACTCATTGCATGGTCCATAACTTCATTCATTAGTGTCACACTCAGCCTTTCTAGTTGCCGATCCTTTATGATTTGACACTCATCAAGCTTTAGTATGAACTTTAACTTAACATTACAGTCTACACAAAAGAGAAAACATTATCTTAATATGACAGTTGAATGCAATAAAACTTCAACACCAAATAAAATGTAGTAGGGGTACCTTTGATTGTTGAACCATAGAAGTGAACCATTGCTTGTTGAAGATTCTATCCACAAATATATTGTTGAATTTAGTGTAAGTAAATCCTTGTGTAGATAGGACTTTTGATTGCTTCTTGGGAATATTTGGATGATAAACAGAGGCAGGCATAGTGTCTTCTATGAATAAATATTGTCCAATAGTACGATTCACATCCTCATTTGAAGTTTTTTTATTGATAGACACTTTATATGGGCATGGAAATATACTTTGAGAAATACCTTGTGATTGTAAGGCTTGCTTGAGAAGGGTGTACATTGCAGTATACCCATTTCTACTGATGGCCGCTTCGTCACATATTGCCTGCACATCTTGCACTGTGATAAGGTTTTTTAACTTCTTTGAAAACTCAGCTTCAACAACAACTCCAATACGCTTTCCTATGGGTGATTCTAAAGCAGAAGTGATTTCTTTGGTGTTTATACAACTATTCATCAGCTTGAATTGGTCTTGTGTTGTTGATGAAGCAGTTATGTCTTGAATAAACGACCTACACAATGAAAAATTCCATTACAAATCTTCATTAAAACATATGAAAGTAAAACAAACACTCACCTTGTTGCATATATATGTTGTTTGTGTGCTCTGCCACCTTTTGAAAGAGCTTCAAAGGATGACAATGCTCTTTTCCTATGTCTCATACCAAGTGGAGTCTCTTTCAGCTGCTGGGGATTGGCAGTTAACTTTGAAATTGGGCTTTGTTTTGCTTCAATATCCTTTTCCGAATCTGAAAGTTGTTTCTGTAAAGATATGATTGTGCTTTCTAAAGTGACCACCCTCATATGATGGATGTGATATTGTTGGAACCAATACTTAGCAGTAGCAAGTGAATGTGTAGATAATCGCTTGCAGTAACCTAATAGTCCAACTTCACTCGCACCAATGAACTGAAGTAAAGTTGAGAGGTTATGGAATGTTGGATGGTAAGAAGATATTGGATCAAGAGGATATAGTGAACCATGAGTCCAAAGATCAATAGTTTTTTCTCCAACTGCACGACGTTCATTTTCAGAATTGGCATCATTGTTGCATCGTGTATTTGGAGCAAACTCTCTAGGCACACGAACATGGATACTTGTTGATGCAGGAGCATAAGGACGTTCTACTGTGAAGTTTGTGATACATGTCAATACCATCTTTGCTAATGACCAGCAATATCAAAAACAAAGATGAAAAACTGGTTGGAAGGGACTCTAAAGCATATGTTTTGCTCAAAAAATATGTTTTCTTGTATGTGTATGGGTTAAAGTGTATTTTTCCACTATGTATGGCTGAAAATGATGAAATTTGAAAAAAGTCATTTTTTGGAGAAAGCATAGTCACGGATTTGATGATGCGGAACTTACTTTTGGAGGGAGTTCGAAAATTATACTTTTTCTAAAAGAAACTTCAAAAAATGGGCCCAAAAAAGTGACTTCTGACATATATATTAAAAAATAGGCCCTTTTGAGTTAATATACACTGAAAATGAGACTTAAAAAAAATCATTTTTTTATTCAAATACATGTACAAGTTTGATGATGTGGAAAGTAGATTCTCTTTCTCTCTCTCTAGAAGAAGAAAGAGAGAGGCCTACTGAAGCCTAAAACAAAGCCTACTCCAGCCTACTAAAAAGTGCCCTATTAAATGCACTTTGTCCCCTTAAACAAGAACAAAATTAAGCTTAATCCCTAAAAATTAGGGATCCTTACAAGGCCCATGCAAGGTTCATTTTTTCCCCTAATGCCATGAACAGATCTCGAGGAGATTTCATGGGAGTGGAAGTGCTAGCAGCCATTGCTTGCGCACGAGAATTCTATTGGCTTGTCTGTGCTTTCTAGCTCTTTGAGAGTGCAAATGTGAGAAATGAGCACATAGAACCCATTTTTATAGCAGTTTCAAGTTTTTAAACTGACTGGGCCCACTTTTAAAAGTATAGAATAAAGAAGTGCAATTTCAAAAAAATGTGTTTTTGATGACAAAATAATGCACAGAAAAAAACATGAGCAACCACATTTCAAAGTAGTGAACATAGACTTGCAGACATTCCAAAAGTTTTGAAATTACCATTGCAGAGAAGAAGGTATATACAATATCTAACATGAATCGATTGTCCTACTTTTGACAAGGTTCTTGAAAGTGTAAAAACCATGAGATACAATGACTAGGGCCCAAGAAGTGACATTATCAGGTTGCAAAAGAACTATGACAATGAGAGTTCTGTTCCATCTTTGCTCCAATCTACAGGGACTTTCATTTTGTATTCCATTCTTCTGCCCACGTGTAATCAATTTGCAAGAAATTGAAGTCATTAAAGTAAAATAAGCAATAATGAAAAGATAAATTTAACAAAAGCATGCAACATTTCTCACCTTATGTCCTTGAATTTTGAATTTGGATTGAGTTAGTCCTTCAAACCCCATAATCATCAAGTGTTCTATCAGATTAACCAAGGTCCAATGATTATTCACAAAAATAGTTTCTGTTTCATTGTTGGGTAATCTAAGATTTATTTCAAATGAATGTAGAGATCCCTCTGAACTTTGAAATGGTATCCATTTGCCAAGTTTGCACATCCAACCATCATAGTAGAATCTGATGTATAATGAAGTACGTTGTTTTGAATATCAAAATCCTATACTAGTTTCACCTATTTTACAAAGATATTTATCACCTTTTGAAATTCCTTCTATCAAACCCCAATTTTCACCAAGAAGACTTTTGACTTGCTCATATGTGATATCTTTACACATGAACATGGTGGAAGTCTCTTGGAATGAGAATCCTTGGAATAAATATACGAAACAATGAATGGGAAAAGACTAGTGCAAACCTACATACCTAGAGACTTTTGTGAATTTCAAAGAGTTATGTATATCCATTACTATCTTTTGCTTCAAAGATGATATGGACCATATATCAGGTTTTGGCCACTCCAAGCTAAGAAGAGAATGCACTTCAATTCTCTCTAACCTTCCAAAACCATTCATTGTAGAGGGTACAACATATCTATGTGTGTAAAAGAAAACTCTATCATGGTAAAGTTGAGTTGGAGATATTTCTGGAAAGAATAGTGCACCAACATCTGCATGCAATGCTTGGAAAGTACCTATAAGACTATGAAGTGGTTGCTCTTCCACCAAAGTAGAAGGAAATATATATGAAACAAACAAAAACATATCTAAATATCTCAAAAATATATCCGACACAAGAAAACATAAAATATTGTAGAGTAATACTCACAATTCACAAGATATCTCATTCTACTAGAGTTTTCAAGTTTCATAGTTGCCATTGTAAAAACATGTTGTAAAATAGCAACCATCCCATTGTCTCTATGCTTCTTGAAGCCAAGTAACTTTCCCTTCCAATGAAGATCTAAGTTTCCACGATCTCTAACTCGATGAGGCCCAACTCTAGAGGGTTGCGTGTACACCCATGCACCTTTGGAGTACTCATGTGATAGCCACTATCCATCTGTGGCTTTGATATTGTGACATCTTAATGTGAGGATTTCATCTTTCGGTCGCCTAGAAGATTTAGATGTTGCCATTGAAGCTAAAGGTCTTCAAGCTTGTTGGGGGATTCTTAGACAAGAAGGAGTTTGAGGGTTTGTAGGAGAAAAGGAGAAGACCAGAAGAGAAAATACACCTTGGAAGCTTCTACCGATTGATTACAGTAAGACAATTACAAGGTTTGAAGCACAATACTAGCCAATACTTCTGTGCACAAACACACAGAGTGCTCAATTACAAAATACCAAATATCCCAAAGTCTTCTTGCCGCCGGCCTCCTCTGCACCAGACCTCCACCTGCTTCAAGCTTATCCTTGTGCACACCTTGCACCAAGCTTCCACAAAGGGGGAGGAGTGAATACCTTCTGTCGGCACGCGCACACTGCAATGAGACCTTGAGATCCTTGGGGGAGTATAGCTTAGCACTCTCTGCACAAATCCTTAGTCACTCTCCATGCACCTTGCACTTCCACTTCTCTGCGTCGCACTCTGGTGACTCTTGCACTTCTCTCTCTTGCTTCCCTTAGACTATGCTTCTCCTGTTTACTCTAAGATTGGTGCAAGAATGGTCCTTGCCTTGATTTGAGTGTGTCGATCACGTACGCTCCTAACTGCAATGGTATCTTGGTGCTCACTTTGATGTCCCAAGATTTTCTTCACAAGTGGCAGCCAACGACTCACTGTTTTGTCCTATAGTGACATTAGACTAAAACCAAAAATTTTAATGGGGGGGCCATTCTTTCACCTATGCGTACATTGCCGCTTCACATACCTTCACATTTCCTTTTAAGTCTTCACTTTTGCACATAAGGGGGGGTTCAACTGAACCTTCCAAAACACTTTAAAACACACTTTGAACCTTAGGGAAATTAGAGAAAATACCTCTGCAACCTGCAACTCACTTTCTCCAATTTACCCTTTGTGGACAATTAATTGTGCACTACCTGTGTACTTTGACACCTGCATTTTAGCACTTTGACTTTGCACCTATTGACTTTGACCTTGACCTTGTTGACTTTGATCTTTTGACTTTGACTGTAGTTGACTTTGACCAACATGACTTCTATGGGCTCAACAGTTGCCCACCACCTAATGTGCTCTCCGTCCCGGAGAGCTATAGCCAAAACTTTGAGCATAACAGACACCATGAAAATAGAGCTGCAAAACTGGAAGAGGACATTTGAGCAGCAACCAAGTCCACCAAAAGTAGGATAGAACAAGCACCAGAGAAGAACCAAAAGTTGGATTTTGCATGGAAAAGCAAAGGGTTGCAATGGGAAGGTAGAAAGGAGTAGGAGGGGAGGGCGGAGGGGCGAGGATTGAAGGGATAGGGAGGGTTAAGGATGTGGCCGGGCAGATTGGGAAAGGGAGGCAGGTGGGTATGATGATGGGGTCTATAGGGGGTGAAAATGATCAAACAATAGAGTTACAGAGGGTGCGTGTGGAAGATTATGAAACATAAGGTAAGACAAGGTGAGAATAGGCCATGTGGACAATGTGGAGAAATAAAAACATGTGATAAATGTGCTCCAAACATGTTGGTTTTGACCAAAAGTCAGAGAAAAAGATGGAATTTGAGAAAGTAAAGCCAAAAACTGAGTTCAGAGGTGCCAAAAAACATGAAAATGACTCCATTTTTGTAAAAAACGGCCAACCGAGGCACGATCCAGAGCCAAAAGCTTTTAGCCATTAAAAAAAAAATAATAATAAAAATTAAATTATATATATAATAAAAATTAAAAAACATGTTGTTGTTGTTGTTTTTTTTTTATTTTTTGAACGCCCATACTAAAAAAATCAAGAAAATAAATAAAAACAAAATAAATAAAATAAATAAACTAAAAAAAAAAATTAAAAAAAAAAATAAAAAAACAATAAAAAAAACAGAATAAAAGAAATAAAAAATTAAATTAAAAAAATAAAATTGGGGGGGGGGGGGGCTGTCAGAACGGGGGGGGGGGGGGAGGGAGGGAGGGAGGGGGGGGGGGGGGGGGGGGCTGTCAGAACCGGGGGGGGGGATGGGGAGGGGATGTGAGAACCGGGGAGGGGGGGGAAGGGTTGGTCGGTGGTGGTCGGTGGGGGGGGGGGGGGGGGAAGGGTTGGTCGGTGGTGGTCGGTTGGGGGGGGGGGGGGGGGCGGGGGGGGGGGGGGGCTGTCAGAACGGGGGGGGGGGAGGGGGGGCATTTTTTTTTTTTTTTTTGCAAAGAAAAGGAAACGCCCTGGGGGCTCCTTTTTTTTTTTAATTATAAAAAAAACCAAAGAAAAATACATTAAAAATCCAAAAAAATTGCAAAAAAAATCCAAAAAATCTTCAAAAAATTTCCTAGAGTGTTAAGCCAGTTTCTTCACTCAAAAACCACAGAGAGCTTCCTTTATTCCCCAAATGTGGCAAGAAAAAGACACGTGAAAAGGAGAAAAATGCTAGAAAAAAATCTAAAAAATGCTTGAAAAATTCTGGAAAAAATTCTTAAAAATTCCAAAAAATTGTACTTTTGCAAAGTTGATGAAATGGCTGCTACATTTGCTAAAAACTCAAGAAACAAGCATGAAATGGATAAAGAAAACTACTAAAACTTAAGTAAAAATGACGAGAAAAGACTATGTACAACCTGGACAAATTTTGTAGGTTCCAGGTGATCCATAATTCTTCATGTGGCTTGATGATAGGCCTTTAGCCATGATCTTTATATGTTGACCCTGAAAAACTCCTCCATAACCTTCAAGTTTGTTGCACTTCATTTGTTTTATCTTCTTTTTGGGCATGGTGACGCTTTGATAGACCCACCTTAAATCCTTCAGTACAATATTATCTCCTCCATACTGCATCTTTTGTTTCCAATGACTTGCAGGTACTCCGTCCACATCATTGTAAAGCCTTGCACTTACTATCATAAAAATTGACACAATAGATGATATCCATACCAGTATCCATAAAACAGTGGCCATTGACATATGATTTGAAGCATCTTTATCACGACTGCACTTAAGGACTTTGCTTTTCTTCTCTTTTCCATGGCCTTTGACTGAGACTGTTTCAACCTGAGTGATTTCCTCTTTTTCTTCATATGCTTCTTCTCTACTTGAGTTTGGGAAATTCCATAGCAGGAAGATGGGTCTTCTGCATGGAGCCAAGCCAACATGTTTTCATCTTCATATAAATCTGCTCCTTCAAATAGATCTGCTTCTGGGTTGTCCACCACTTCTTCTTCCATACAAATACCAATTGTATGCATCATACTAGTATTTCTCTGATTGTCTGGTCCTTCTTCTAAAATTATCTGCTGCAACTCTTTTCCCTCCTGCTTTACCCACATTGTGTCCTTGCCCCAGTCATGCAACACATTGGCATGCCTTAACCAAGGTCTCCCAATTAACAGGGGAAAACTTCCTTCTACCTATGGTAGCCTTAAAACAACAAAGTCCAAGTTAAAGATGGTACCTTGTATTTTGACTGGAACTCCAGGGACCACACCCATAGGCCTTACTATGCTTTGGTCTGCCATTGTTACAGTGAAGTTGGCAGGTCGTGAAGGGTATAGTCCAATCTTTTTCATGGTAAATTCAGGCATCAAGTTAATGCCAGAACCACCATCCACAATAACTCCTTGAAACTCATGACCTTTAATAGAGACTGTTAGCCGAGGGCTCTTGTAATCTGTGAGGGGTGCTTCCCCTAAACATTTATCTTTATGCATAACAGCAGCCTTTGCCACTAAACTTGTTGTGGACATTTCATCAATTATCTGCAAGAGTTCTGACCTGAACTTCCCATCCATCTTTATTAATTCAAAGATACTAACCTCCTTTTTCATGGACTTGAGCAGTCTGGAAGCTTCTGATTCCTTAAGAGCATGGGCTGCATTTGACTTATCCAACTGCTCATGAGCCATGTTGAATGCATATTCAATGGCATCACTGGTACCTGTGAAATTTTCTTTTTGCCTTATATCTGCACTTGTGGTGGCTTTTTCTTCAGACACACCTTTGTCTCTATTTAATCCATTAATCATTGATTCTTGACCTATTTCCACTGGAGCCTTCCCCTTGCTTCTTGTCTGCACTGTAAAAGATTCAATTTCTTCTAAATGTACCACCCTGGTAGATGGAGATGGCACATTGACCTGATCTAACACTTCTTCTTTGTGTACAGAAATCATTTGAATATGGGGCCCGGATGAAGAGGCTTGATTCTTAGGAAAACAATTTGTAGAGTGGTCTCTGGCCTCTGGGCAGTTTCTGCAAGGAGGGGCATTTTCTGGGAGAGTGCACCTACTTTGATAGTGCCCACAGTCTCCACATCTTAAACAAATAATTGGCCTTCTAGGCTCATTTCCAAAATTATCCCTCTGTCTAGGGTTATAAGTGTTACCTTGACTGGCTGCAGCTGCCATCACATTTGCTGGTGGTAGGGGTCCTCCTTGTGTCCAGTATGTTGTTGCAGGCATTCCCCTTGATTGGCATTCCTGGGCCTCATGACCAACTTTCCTGCATAACAGGCAAGTCACACTTAACAGAGGACATTCACTTACTATGTGACCCTGCTTGCTGCACATGGAACACCAAAGTCCACTCTTGATGCCACCTCGTTTGAGCTCTTGCAACTCCCGTCGCAGCTGAGCCAATTCCTCTGCCTGGGCCTCCTCCTCCTTTTGGAGCTTTAGTGCTTCAATCTCCCTTCTCAACTGAGCAACAACATTCTCCTCCTCTTTGTAGGGCTTATTTCTTTTTAAGCGCTCCAACTCCTTCCTTAGCTGGATCATTGGATCCTCCATTTCTGTACCATATGTTGGTTGGGAAGAAGTTGCTCCATACTGGTACCTTATCTGCTCCAAGCGTGTGGCTGTGTTGATGAACTCCTCTATGGAGGCTGTAGGTAACACTAATTCCTTTATTTTGCATTGGGTGGCCATTGGTAGGGGCTTAGCCAACCATTTCTTAACAAAAGAATCGTGTGGTGGATCTGGAAATTTAGCCATTAGTGCTTTGGCCCTAGTCACAAACTCTGGGAACTTTTCTCCTGGACCCAATCTCAAATTTTCTAGTTCTTCTATGATAATCTCCGCAGTGTTGCCATGCTGGAACTGATTTTTAAATGCATCTTTCATCACATCCCAAGCAGTAAAATGGTTTTCAGCAAACTAGCTGAACCACTTATCAGCTAATCCCTCTAATGTGGCAGAGAAGAGAATAAAAAAGGCATCCTCCCTACCCATTAGGCCTCTAGTCTTACATAGTGCCAAAAACCTTCTAATGTGTTCATCCGGATCCTCCTGAGCTAGGCCTTTGAAAGAAGGAAACTTTATATTTAATCTAGAGAGTAAAGTTTCCAAGTCTACCTGACCCGCCATGCTCTTGACTGATGATGTTGAAGATAGTGGACTGGAGGACCTTCTAACAACCTTCCTTCTTGTTTGCTTGCAGGTGACCCTCAATGTTTGGGACCGGGTTGCGGTCATGAGCAGCTCATAGCCCACTGAATATGAGACACTTGATAAGAATATTTACCTTTTGTTTGATGAAGTAGCACTGTGGTTCTGTCGACACTTGATCTCTTCTATGCTTTGCACTTGGTTTCTCCTAAGCTCAAATCTCCTTGGAGATCCCACCGGGTGTGCCAAATTTTGTTGGGGGATTCTTAGACAAGAAGGAGTTTGAGGGTTTGTAGGAGAAAAGGAAAAGACCAGAAGAGAAAATACACCTTGGAAGCTTCTGCCGATTGATTACAGTAAGACAATTCCAAGGTTTGAAGCACAATACTAGCCAATACTTCTGTGCACAAACACACAGAGTGCTCAATTACAAAATACCAAATATCCCAAAGTCTTCTTGCCGCCGGCCTCCTCTGCACCAGACCTCCACCTGCTTCAAGCTTATCCTTGTGCACACCTTGCACCAAGCTTCCACAAAGGGGGAGGAGTGAATACCTTCTGTCGGCACGCGCACACTGAAATGAGACCTTGAGATCCTTGGGGGAGTATAGCTTAGCACTCTCTACACAAATCCTTAGTCACTCTCCATGCACCTTGCACTTCCACTTCTCTGCGTCGCACTTTGGTGACTCTTGCACTTCTCTCTCTTGCTTCCCTTAGACTATGCTTCTCCTGCTTACTCTAAGATTGGTCCAAGAATGGTCCTTGCCTTGATTTGAGTGTGTCGATCACGTACGCTCCTAACTGCAATGGTATCTTGGTACTCACTTTGATGTCCCAAGATTGTCTTCACAAGTGGCAGCCAACGACTCACTGTTTTGTCCTGTAGTGACTTTAGACTAAAACCAAAAATTTTAATGGGGGGGCCATACTTTCACCTATGCGTACGTTGCCGCTTCACATACCTTCACATTTCCTTTTAAGTCTTCACTTTTGCACATAAGGGGGGGTTCACCTGAACCTTCCAAAACACTTTAAAACACACTTTGAACCTTAGGAAATTAGAGAAAATACCTCTGCAACCTGCAACTCACTTTCTCCAATTTACCCTTTGTGGACAATTAATTGTGCACTACCTGTGTACTTTGACACCTGCATTTTAGCACTTTGACTTTGCACCTATTGACTTTGACCTTGACCTTGTTGACTTTGACTAGTTGACTTTGACCTTTTGACTTTGAATACAGTTGACTTTGACCAACATGATATTTATGGGCTCAACAAAGCTACAACAGTAATTTGAGATAGGAGATGCAGGTAGGTTGGAGTGTAGAGACAGGAGCTTCAATGGTGTGCTACAGAGTGAAAGTAGTGGGAAAAGATGACTTTTTGGGACCTGGGTATGAAAATGTGAGGTTTAGGAGGGAAATAACTCTTTTTTGAGTATTTTTGAAAAAACCCATTTTTTTCAGCTCAAAACATGCATGGATTTTGAATTTGGGTCAAAAAGAGTACTTTTGACCTTAAAAAGTAATGGGGGGTCCATTTTCAGGTGTTATGATGAGTTTTTTAACTTTTTAGAAATTTTGAATTTTTGGGCCCAACTGAGTTACGAGATTCCTTCTCTCTCTAGAGGAAGCTCATTAAATAAGGGAGAAATATGTCCCCTCTCCCCCCTTCAACCTAGTACTTTATAGGGCATAGACTGTGACCACCACCCTCTTCTGATTTGTCCATCACTAATCACTCCTTAATCTAAAAGGCCCATTCAGGGTTCATCTTTTCCCCTAATGTTGAGAAGCAACACTAAAAACCCTTTTTTTTTGTAGATTCCTTCTTTGGGAGGAAACAACTTTGAGAAGAAGCAAGGATGTAGACAAAAATGTTCCACCATGAAAGCTAGATCAATATCTCCATAGGAGCTTGAGGAAGAAGGCGAGTTGTGCAAGGTCTCCATGAAAGCTCTATTCTGATAGCAATGCAACATAACCTCCTCACATAGAAGAGGATGACCTACAAATCTACACCCAACTTGTCATTATTGAGAGAACTTGGAGAAGCTTGCAGGAGATAGAAAAGTGAGTTGCCAAGTGATGAAGTTTCGCGAAGCCAACCAGCACAGGACCAGCCCTTGAGCTTTTGGAGAGTCTAGCATACCTTATGAGATTTCAATTAATGCAATAAAACTCAATATGTAATTTCAAACATCTACTAGAAATATTTGATCCAAAACAAATGAGTTTGCACAATGACTAGCCCAAAAAACTTTCTATTTTGGAATGAATCATTTAACTTCAAATGCTTATAGCAACCAGCATGATTACAATTGTAAAAAATCCTTTTGGAGGAACCTTATAGATAGGTTTGCATAGATAAAATTCACAACATAAGGAATTTAAATCAACCTATGTGATTGCAATGATCTTAACACTAATTGGTGGTACCCCCAATTTTTCAAGGTTGTGAAAAGATAGACCTCGAGACCTTAAAATGATTATTTCTCAAAATTTACTAGAAGAATTGCCACAAAAATTTGTACACATCAATTAAACATTAGTAGATTTCGAATGAATTCTCAATTATCCAATATAGAGCTCTTTAGAGAGAGATTAAGCTTTTGCAAGATAACTGTTGTTGAAGATGAATATGGTGTAGAGAAACAAAGGAGCAACACAATGATGACCAAAAGTGTATGTATATTGCTTCAATGTCGTACAAATGATTTAGAATGTGTGTATATGGCTCTTGAGGTCCACTACTCTCTTTACATGGTTTTGAATTCAAATCAATTCGTGGCTGAAGTTGGTTGTCATTGAAGGAATCATCTTCCTATAAACTAGGAAAAGGTGAAATCAAATCTTGCCACTTGAATTTAGGTGAATTGATCGATTGATTGAAAATCTCTCCAATCTCAAATTCGTGGAAATTGGGTCTCCTCTTTATCCTTTTACAAGTGTAAAAACTCTAGGCTTTACATGAGTAAATGATCGTAAAAGATCCTTATGAAATACCAAACAGCGAGCATAACTGCTAAATTCTTCAATGGGAAACTTAGACACACTTCAAATGTAGATCAAATACACCTCAACCATAATCAAGCTTGATGATACAACAATTATATAGATCCTTTTGGATAATGGTGACCTCTAGAGTTAACTAGAGTCCACATACATGTGCAACCTCCATCACTATTTTAGCACCTTCAACTATACTAGTGTTAAGTGTAATCACCACTAAAGTCAAGTCTCATTGTACTCAAAGTTAACTCAATTGTATGCATCTAGAAGGCTCTCAAGAATCTATAGGCAAATTAATACTCTCCCCAAAGGACTCATGGGGACTCAACCCAAGACCTCTTTTTTAATAGTAGTAGCGCCTACTTAAACATTTAATATATCAATCTAAAGAGAGTAGAACACAACGTAATTGCAATTGAAAGCAATGAACAACCAAGATAGATAAGTTTCTTTGCAAGTTCCACGTGTAAACCTATCAAACCAAAGCTTCAACGTCCAAAGCAAGCAATCAACCAAGGTTTGGTGACAATAGATGATGGATGATAGATGATATTTGATAGATGTAATATCACGTGATGCATGATAGATGATGCATACCTAAAGCCGATGGCATCAAGAAGATGATAGATTGCATACAACTAATCACTAAGATGGCCATATCAGCCTAATTATTCCACCATATCATAAGTATGATAGCTAAAATTCAAGCTAATAAGAAGATTTTCAAGCTATGCAAGCACAATTTGAATGCAAGTCCAAGCATAGGGTATATTGGAGCTATCTAAATGGAGAGTTTCAACGA
Organism: Ceratopteris richardii; assembly: GCA_020310875.1. Classification (NCBI taxonomy): domain Eukaryota; kingdom Viridiplantae; phylum Streptophyta; class Polypodiopsida; order Polypodiales; family Pteridaceae; genus Ceratopteris; species Ceratopteris richardii. The sequence goes on along the minus strand of CM035433.1, from coordinate 3,597,056 downwards.
CATGAAATTGATATAATAATGATTGTTGCTTTAATTGATTTGACTTACGAAAAAAATACATGCAAGTATTTGGGTAGTGATGTACTTATCTTTCGAGTTTTATCAAATTATCTGATAACATTTTTAGACATGGTTAGTAAAACTTTTTGATTTGCAAGCACATAGACACATAACCATTCTTTAGTGCATAAACCTCTTTCTAGGAGTCATAAGAAGTGCAAAGATACTAAAGCTACGATTCCGTTGGCACAAAGTGATTCATAAGAGGAGAATGCAAATGAAACCATTTTGGGCTTAAATGTCTGATTTGAAAATATATTACGCAAAAAATTGGATCATTTCAAGAATATATTTCTATGGGAAAAGCCGATATGCTAAATTTTTGGAATGCATTGACTCAAAGTTTGGAGGATTTATCCATATTTAATGCGTATTCATTCCATCTTCGTATCCGGTGAAAGCGACCAATCGAACTAAAAAAAAATCAAGAATGTTTACAAAAAGTGACACCAGGTGTTGACATGCATAATAGTAGATGGGTTATTTTTGGATCAAAATGTTGGGATGATGCATTTATGGGGGAAAAAAAATGCTTGGTTGACCATTTGTACTCATGTGTTTGAGTTGAGTCCAAAAAAAAAAAGTTATGTGAAGTCCGAGTCCGGATAGCCTAATCGCTAATGCTTTGAAGCTATGAGAGGAAGCCCTGAGTTCAAGTCTTGGCTGGACTTGTCCATGAGTCTTTCATGATGGACATGATGGGTGTGTGAGTGTGTATTTCCAATTCATTGTACTCTAAAAAAAAATTATGTGAAAGGCTACTACCAAAAATGCCTGTCATAATAAATTTTAGCTATGCGTGTCGATTAGGGAGTCTCCATATTTTCAGGTTTGACTATTCATTTCGTATTTCGATTTTCCACGTTGGCTGTTCCAAATGGTTCATCAAGACAGTTTAGGAAAACAGTTGACGCTGGGGAGCGAGAGAGAGACGCACGGAGAGCGACGAAAGCAAGCACGGAGAGAGGAAAAGGGAGTAGGCGCAGCTCCATTTGCACGGAGGTGAGGAGGAAGTCTCAGGCTGCATTTCGATCTTTCGAGGCCATGGCACAGCAGGAACAATCTCAAAACCAGAACGATGCGTCTGATCAAGATGCGACGACCCTGAAGAAGAACAAAATTCAAGTCTCTAACACGAAGAAGCCGTTGTTCTTCTACGTCACTCTTGCCAAGGTGCAAATGCCTCCTTGCTCCCCCGTGCGTCTTTTATTATTCATAGAGCTAGACCATGATGAGTGAATTCTTCGTATAGCCAGACAATGATAGGTCAACACACATATCGCTTCCTACAAATGACATAGGAAAAACTTTAACGTACAAAAAGGTCTGCAGCATTCATTTTGAGTGATATCGTGAAGTCCTCTCAGGATGATGTCAAGCATGCCTAGATCTATCTATTCTGAGAATCATATGCTTACAATATCTTTTTTCTTTGGCTGAACAGCCTCCATTGTATTAAAATTAATCACTTAGTGACGCTGTACGTATACAATCGGAGGTCAATGCTTTTTACATTGATGAACTCATCAACGATTCACTAAAGCCATGATATGAAACATGATTTTCTCACGATCGGGCCGCAGCATCACTTTATCGTTGCAATAGAGCTACAATTACGAAGAAAGTTTTATAAGCTGCGTTGTATTTATGGATACAAAAGTTTAATGTTTTGCTTCATAAAGAGGATGCTGTTGGCTCAATATTATTATACCTTACTGCAATACATGCGGATAATAAATGTATGCACACGTGTTTGCAAGCATACTTCAAAAGATTTCTGTCAAGAAACCAAAAGATCACTTTCTCTATTTTGAAATGGGACAGGCATAAATAATCGAAGCATGTGAGAAATTTCTCGCAAGTGATTTGCAGAACTCTAGATCTGTGATGTTTACTGTTTGTTGGTTGGATCTGGTTCTACCTTTGCTTCCAGAGATTTATGCAGCAATATGAGGAAGTGGAGCTGTCTGCACTTGGGATGGGTAAGTATTTTCATCATTCTCGAAAAAGGTTTCAATGCGTGATTGACATTTGGAGCGATTTCTAACTCAATCCAGTTCTTGCAGCTATTTCAACAGCTGTGACGGTGGTGGAGATTTTAAAGAATAACGGACTGGCCATTGTAAAGAGTAAGCTAATACCTCAGATTATTGCTTTTAGCTTTAATCGAATTTATGATTCTGCGTCGAAGGGATGCATAATAGGATATGTTTCATGGTTGTTGCCATGAGACTCATGTATGTATATTTGAAGCGTAACCTTATTTTTGCTTCTTTTGTTAATGACGATGTCCCTTACATTGTTCTAGCGTAGCTGGATCTCTCAATCCCTGTAGAAGTAAATGGAAATCATTTGAGACAGTCTAATAACACTTTTAAGTAAAATTTGACCTTCATAAGCAATTATTGTATTCATGGAATGACTTCTGCACTGGGAGCTGGTTTATGAAGATGACGAACAAATGCACTTGGCCATACTGAGATGCATGCAAAGGATACGAACCACATATATGAGTATCTTCTAATCGTTTAATTAACTTGTTAAACAATCAAAACGAAATGGTAAAATATAAATCAATGGACTTTTGGGGCATTGGAATCTATGTTCATCACTCATTAATTAAGCGAAGGTAATCAATATGATATCCTTTCTGTTCAACTATAACCATAATGGATCAGTACTTCTTTGGTTCTAATCGGCAGTATAAGCTTAGATATATTATCCTCTTCATTTCTATTTCAACGGAGTGACAGAAAATAGGGTTATGGAGGATTGAAACTTTCATCTGGACTCATGAATGATTGAAGATATAATTGCTACATGACATGTATGCCATAGCATATCATGTCGTGATTTCATTTCAGTCAGCATCTCCTAACGCATTTACTGTGCATATTCTTGCAGAAATATATACTTCTACGGTTGATATTGGAGATGAAGCTCGTGGTAGAACAGTGCAAAAAGCTAAGGTATGCCTTTTCAGCATAGCAATGATGTTGCACATTGTCAAAACAGCACCATTGCAACTTGCAAGGCAATGACAAATGCATTTTACTTTCATAACAACTCACATCTTTGATGTTAACTTATGAATGTGATGCTCCATTTCGATTTCTCCTTCTAGCTCCATACTTTGATCTGTTGTATACGTAGCATTGAGACCTGCGGGATTTGGGCATCACAGCTATTTTATGTATAGCCTTTAGTGTGGTAAGGACCTTCCTTTATGATGAGCAATGTTCTTTTCCAATCTTGTTCATCACTGGATGCTAGAAGATGATTAAATTGCATGTTGAAGGTTTAGCTGTGGCAAAATCTTCACTTAGGAACATTTATGAGGACCCGACGTAACCCACATGAAAAATTTCCGTCGAAATTCAGACAAGATCTTGCTTATGGTGTCACCTTCTGAGGCATCCAGTATAAAGTTATATGGTTTTCACGTAAGTAGCAAAATCACATATTTCCGGTATTTTTCGGCCATTCAACATTTAGCACTTCATATCCTCATTGATAACTTCGGAATGTGGGTGATGTATATCTACTGCTGATTCCTTCTATAATTGTAAGTTCTACTCATATGCTTATGTAAAATTTTGAGTTTTAGAGGCGATCAAGGTTTTTGTTAGGCATTTCCATGTTGATAGAAGAAAAAATTCCCACCATTCCTCGTCCATAGTGAGTATGTTAATGAGCTCATAAGCGTATAAACTGAAACTTGGTAAGGTATAGTTATCCAAATAGCACGGTATATGGCGCATTCTTTCATTCCTCGTGAAGATTATAGATCCAGGCTGTCGAAATGCAATTCTGTATTCAATCATGTTGTGTTTTCCAATGTTAAAAATCATCTCTAATTAGGTGCTCAAGCTGAATCAACGTCTCTTTGTAGAGAAAATGTTTTTATATGTGCATTCTGATGAGAAGCTGTTTGCCTCGCATGCTTTTGCTTTATGCATCTCCTTTTTCAACTCCTTTTATTGCGTTCATGTGTTGCTGTGGCAACATGTGTGAAATTACATTTGCTGATTATTCTGTTGCAAATAAAGTAATGAGACATTATCTGGGTATAGATGGAGATTATCGTGACCAAATCAACCAAATCCCAAAAAGTGTTGACTGACAACGCCTATGAAGCAGATGGCCAGAAGGAGCAGTAACCTTCTCTTTTGCAAGTTCTATTTGGTTTGTTTGCAAGGTCTTCCTTGCTAAAGTCGTGTGAAGGAAGAATCAGTGTGTATGTTCGGTGTCCTGTTTGAAGCTGGGTGTGGTCCGATATATACTTGAGGAGAGACAGAATATTTTCGAAAAAGGAGTGATTCTTCGGTAGATGGTGCGTTGTGTAATCTATGACTTTTAACAGTAATATTCATTCTGGTATTCTTTATTTTCTGAATGGGATCTCTCAGTATTTTCTTTTAACGCCCTTGAGTGGGAAGGGCGTCTCTCGAATAACTTAAACATGAAAACAGTCTCTCAGATATAGTCTGTATTCTATGACTTCATTGCTAATTTTACGGAAACCCGCACAGCAACTGTTCTCCTGCTATATTTGTAATTGAAGCTTTAAAATCTCACATGAACGTCTCGCGCTTTTGGCTCTCATTAAAATATCGAGCCCAGTAGAATCGGCGAATGGCTAAGGACCATCTGTTCTGAAGACCAAGCGAAACGAAGCCTGGCCACCTTCGCATAGAGTGAATTCAGAAAAGAGGGGAAAGATTGATCTCAATAATGTTATAATGATAGAGTAATAACGTTCGGAAGAAATCGAGTTTTGGATGCTGAAGTCTGTCACAGAACGGTGCTACAATGGTAAAATAAGAGTCGTGGAAGACCTACGTTAGCATGTGAGCGAGTAAATATCTATTGGTGAAAATATCGAAGTTATTAAGGTCAGTATTTGAATACCGAGCGGATGGCTCGGATCAGGTCTCAAAAATGGTCCTAATCACCAACAAAATTTAACTTCATTGCGCGTGAAAATTTTATTTATCCTATTTCTCACAAGCAAACTCTCTCTCTCTCTCTCTCTCTCTCTCTCTCTCTCTCTCTCTCTCTCTCGCGCGCGCGCTTACAGAATGCATACTGAGTGCTGTAGGGAAGGAAATCGTGCAGCCCATCGGCCTTAAGGCTTATACTATGCATGCGGCTGTTATTGACCAAGGTGCCCATGAAAAGAAGATCACATAAAATCTTCTATCAAATCACATAAAACCTTCTAATGACATTTAAGCAAAATCACTTGGTGGTTCTAATTTTTTGAATAAATGTACAGTAAGACACATTAGTGTCTGCAAAAGCACCATCTGATCTTCAAATAATGATTGTTTCAAAGTGCTTTCCTCCGGTCAAATTTTCCGCCTACTACTTGGCGTCCGTATGGGCTTTGAAGTTTGGAGCTTCCATGAGTAAGAGACTAGCGTAGATGCCGAACAAACTCAAAATACTACAATACTAGAAGGATATGTAGCTTAACATCGCAGGCAAGGGAAATCGATGGTGATCAACGCTTTCTTGATTTCCTTCATCATCTATTTCTTTGCTGTACAATGAAGTTTTGAAGATGGATAGAATGTGTAGAAACTTGTCTACATGGGGGAACGTTAACAATAACAGGAGAGTGGTGCCTAAAATTAAGTGGGGAATCATCTCTAACCCCAAGAAAGTAGGTAGTTTAGGTATTCTTGATGTTGTGGCCTTGACAAACGAACTTGATGCTAAATGGATGATTCAAGCTTGGATGAATAATAGAGAATCTAAGTCGAAGATGATCTTTGGAAACAATCAACGCTTGTCCTTTGATGGTGCCCTAAATGGCACAACTTAGATCGCATCAAACTCTTGCTTTCCCCCATCCCAATGATTCCCAAAGGCTCTGATTCCATCTCCTCCATGTGGAAAGCTTAGAACAAAATAAAGCCTCATTGTTATGTCAATAATGTCTAGAAGTGGGCGATTGGCTAGAGATAGAATGATTTTATTTTGTTCCCTATTATGGGTATTATGGAATTCAAGAAAAAGAGCATCCAAAGAGCAAAGAAAATTTGGTCCAACAACCTTTCACAATGGAAACATCTCTGCAACCAATCAAAAAGAGATTGGATCACATTTCAAGACATAGACAAAGCCAGAAGAGATAAAAGGGAACGAATAGATAGGAGTCCACCTGGTCCAAAGTTTAATCATTGAAAATAGTAAAGTAAAAAAAAACTGCAGGTTTTACATAAATATTGCACACATCAATGTTGTTTGTCTGATTCTATGTGGGTTGAAAATCAGTTTGGACCACATGAGTAAGTCAAAATCCATGCCTGCATAAGAGAGGAAAGGACCAAAGTCATGTTAGATGACTCAACCATCCATAACTTTGTGAACTACTAATTGGTGAAGAGATTAAAGTTGCCGTAAGAAAGTATGGGAAACTATGATCTGTGATCTTGAAATCGAGTTTCAAGGATATAAAGATCAACTTGATTTCCAAATCATGCATATCGAAAGAATTGATGTGCTATTAGGTAGGGAGTGGCTTTGGGATCTAGGTAGATCACTTAAAAGGAGTTATCTTCTTAATACTTTGGAATTTGAAAGAAATAATATCTTCTACTTGATTCAATGGGAATATGATGTGCTAAGTACTCCCTTGATCTCAAGTATGGAAACAAAAAAGCTTATAAATGCTCATAAAATGGAAGTTTTTAATATACTTTCTACTTATGTAAATGGTGTATGGTGTATATGATATAAATCCAATTTCATATGTCTCTTCTCATTTTCCTAATCACGAAAAGTTTATATTTACATGTTTAATGAATAATTACTGGGAGCTTTTTCCTAAAGAACTTCCCCATGGATTACCTCTTTCTTGTGGGCAAGTCAACCATGCGATAAACTTGCTCTTAGGAACAAAATCTATATATAAACCCCCCTTCTAACTCCCATATCCCCAACAAGAATTAGAAAAGCAAGTGAAAGAATACATGAAAAAATGATTCATTCAACCTAGTCAATCACCTTCACAGAGCATATATTCTTTTAGTTAAGAAAAAGGATGGTCCAATGAGATTATGTATCGATTATCGAGCATTGAAAAAAGTTATAATAAAGAAAAAAATATATAATGCCTTGAATAAATGATCTATTTGATCAACTAAAGGGATCTAAGATATATTCAAAACTTGATCTTCATCAAGGATATCACCAAATTAGAATTAAACTAAAAAATATCTCCAAAATAGCCTTTAGAACCAAATATAAGCATTTTGAATTCTTATTCATGTCTTTTGGACTAAGAAATGCCCCCGTTACATTCATAACTTTGATGAGCACAATCCTAAGCCCTTACAGAAAGATTTGTACTTGATTTCTGTAATAAAGTAAGTCTATGATCTAAAGGTCTAGCTGGTTCAGATAGATATGAAAACGGATATTTTTTGGTCACTCATGTATGGCCAAAGATCTCAAGAATAGACTTAAATATAAGTTCATTGTTGTCTTAAACAAGTGTTCCACTTAGCCTAGTGGTTAAGTCTCAAGGTTATGAAGGAGGAGGTCTTGGGTTCAACCCCCATGGGGAGCATGGGGAGAGTGTTTTGCCCAAGGAGCTCTAGAGCACCTTCTAACTCAAGTTAACGTGAGTTAATGTGAGTTAACTTGAGTCCAATGAGACTTAACTCGAGTGATGATCACACCAACCACTAGTGGATGCTAATGAAAGGCACTAAAGCAATGGTTGAGATCACTCCAACCACTATTAGAGTCTAGTGGAAGATATTAAAGGAGTGGAGGAGATTGCACATGCACTTGTGGAGAGATAATTATCTTTTAGTCTGAGAATGGATTTTGAAATTAGATTTGCTCTTCAAGAGAATTAAAACTTCAAGATCAAGGAAGTAGAAGATATGAAGTTGGTAACTTTGAAGATCTTCTTTTTCAAATAAAGACTTGTTCTTATTTGAATTATGAAACACTTCAAGATTAAGTGTTGTTGATCAGAAATATTTGTTACATTTCTAAAGAAGAACTTTGAGTTAAAGTCTTGGGTCATCAAGTATTTGACTCATAGCAAGTTTATATCTTAGAACTTTGAATTAGTTATACAAATTTTTAGTTGTTTCCTTCCACTTTCCAAATCTTTTGGAATTGACTTAGATATGGTATCTGATTCCTTTCGCAAAAGTCCAGGGTTAGCCGATTGGAACTAGATAACTAAATTAAACATCGTAGATAGATGTTTTGTATAAGAACATATTCAATATTCAAAAGATGACAAGTCCAATATTGACTTATTCATTTGGGTTTTCTTCTAGTTACTAGCATGAATCTCATGAATTTTTGGAGATAAGTACACTCTAGAACAAAGAAGTTAGAAACTGCTTATAAGATTGACGATTCGCAAAAACTTTTAGCTAAAGTCTTTGAGAAAAGTGTCCTAAGTTGGATGATTTTAATTTTGAATTTGACTTGGTCAAGATATAGTAAGGTTGAACCAAAGTAAATGGAAAACTTTCTCCTACAGTTTACATCGGATTTTCAAGCCCATTCGGACAAAGTAGTCCTCCAGTTGGGTGAAAAAAAAACCTAATTGCTAGATGGGAGTAAAACATTATACAAACATCTAAGTTAGATGTTTGGATCAACCACACTTCAAGTTATCCAAATCAAATTCATATGAATCAAGAGTTCTCAAAGTCTTGCGAGTGATAAGAATCTCGCCTTCATTACTAACTGCATGCATCACTTATGCCTAAAAATGGACTAGTAATTGGAATCCATTCATTTCATATGTTTGTGTCTAGATTTCACATTGAGAAACAATGAAGTGGCTAGGGATATTTTTAGATCCACCCTTATAATTCATTCACTACTTTGCACTTTGAACAATTTATCAAAGTGCAAAGCCAGAATAGTGTTTTGAATCATTTGGGCAAGGATCCCAACATAGAGATGAGACATGTTCTTCTAGGTTTAGAACATGGCCATGTTCTTTTGGTTTAAGAACATGAGGCTCAGGGGTTGCCTATGGTTACTATATGTAGCTTTATTTTCGAGGACAAAAATGTTTCCCAAGGGGGGAAGAACGTAATAAAGTAATTCTATGATCTACGGGTCCGATTGGTTTAGATAGATCTAAAATCGGATAGCGTCTGGTCACTCATGTATGGCTAAATATCTCGAGAATAGGCTTAAGCATAAGTTCATGTGCTCTCTTCAACAAGTGATCCACTTAGCCTAGTGGTTAAGTCTCAAGGTTATGAAGGAGGAGGTCTTGGGTTCACCCCCATGGGGAGCATGGGGAGAGTCTTTTGCCCAAGGAGCCCTAGAGCCTTCTAACTCAAGTTAACATGAGTTAACTTGAGTCCACTGAGACTTAACTCGAGTTGCGAGTACACCAACCACTAGTGGACTCTAGTGGAAGGTACTAAAGTAGTGGTCCAGATCATGTTGTTATTCTAAGGTTTGAATACCATATGTTGGAAGTGGTAGTGGGCCACAATAACAAGATTTAGAGGATCTTCCAACATATGAACCTTAACATACACACCTTAAGACTCAAAAATAGATGAGTGAGAAATAGAGAGAGAATAGACAAGATTTCAAGTGTAATGGTAAGCTATGAGGCTCACCTACACTATTTGTATTCAAATGTTGTTTTACAATGTGTGTATATGTTACAAATTGACTATATTTGTATCTAGGGAAAAATAGGAACCAGATACAAGAGATTATGTGCCTAAGAGGTATGAAGAGTGTGTGTGTGTGTGTGTGTGTGTGTGTGAATATGGAGAATACGAACAGTTTAGAACTATTTTACACTGAACCCAAATTTTGATCAACCTAAATCAGGAATGACTAACCTAGCGAGTAAGAACGGAAATATAGACTTGCTACTCAAAGTAAATCAAGAATGGATGTTGATGATAAGCTAGGAGAATCTCCTCTAGATAATCACCAAGATGTAGATCACAACTCCTCCAAGTTTGTGAGAACTCCTCCTCCAAGATGGCCTCCTAGTTGATCACCTCCTCAAGAGTGTGTGAACACTCTCTCTTCAAGAAGACCTCCTCCTTACATTGAGCACTTAAGCTCCTTGAGATGATCCTTGAGTGATGAGCTCTTGGCCTTCAATTTATAGCTTATGAGCCCCAAGCCAAATGCCAATTTAAAAAGCAATAAAACAAAAACTCTACGCTGAAAAGCTATGCAAGTGATAATTGTATATGATTTTTAATAAAACAAATCGAAAAGCTCTATTGATGTTGTTTTCAAAACTCACACCATTTGCTATCATCGCATGCTAATTTTCGTGCTCAATGTTGATATATTTAGGTAGTGATGTGTGTGAACACACTAGGACTGCCGGGGCACTTTTTTCCCTCTTTAGGAGGTTTTTTTTTCCCCCAGCTTGTATATACGCCTATTGGCCTAATGGGCTACATATCTTTGTACATTCTCTAGTAATACATTTAGTATTGTGTGTTTGTGATCCAAGCTTCTTCTTCTTCCTTGTGTTGTTCGCATGCTTCCGGAGATGTCTATCTCCAACAATTGGTATTAGAGCAGGTCGTTGCTTCATCCAGAGCGCCATCGACACTCCTCCGTTTGCAGTCTCAAACTCGCACGAAATTTGCTGAGCATACTCAGGGTGTTTCAGAGATCAAAACAGCTTCGTTCTATGGTGCCGAAATCGCGATTTGAGCTCGTTTCGGCCTCCGAACGCACTATTGCAGTGCTTGTACATGATATTTCATCTTTTTGTGCCAAAGGTATATACCAGTTTCTGTTTTCCAGTTTAAGCGTCTTGAAGTCTGCTACAAGTCTAGTAGAACTCGTCTGGGCAGTTCTGTTCAACTTTTTGAGATACAGTTAATTTTCTGCATCAAGGTATTTTAGTCACTGGCCATGGCTGAAAGCAGTGATGTATTCCGTATGTTGGCTGTTGAGGATAAGTTGGATGGTACCAACTACCCATTATGGGCTTATATGATGCGACATGTATTGGTTGCAAAAGTATTGTTGAACATTGTGTAGGGTGTTGAAAGACGTCCTGTTACACCTCTGACTACAGCTATTGCAAATACAGGTGATGGAGCTGATGAAGATGGTGTCGAAGATGATATTGCGCAGATTCCTGTTCGTGCTTCTATTTCTGCTGCACCTACTGTAGAGCAGATTCACTGGGATGGCAGAGATGCCCAGGCACATGCATTGATAGCTTTGTCTGTCAAACGTGCCATTATTCCTCACATTCGCTCTTGCAGAACAACTAAGGATGCTTGGGATACACTTACCACATTGTACCAAGCTAGGAATGAGGCTCGTGTTGCTTACCTCCGAAAATAGTTGGAGAGTGAGCACATGAATGAAGGTGATTCTATGAACAATTTCCTAATGAAGATCAAAGACTTGAAGGAACAGTTGATTTCTGCTGATGAGGTTATACCAGATAGCTCACTTGTGCAGACCGTTCTAAATGGTCTTCCTGATTCATATCAGAGTTTTGCTTCTACTCTTCGGTTGATGATGAAAGGCAATCCAAATGCCTTATCATTTGAGGAGTTAGTCTCTGTTCTGTTGCAGGAAGATCAGTCCAGGCAAAACAGGTCCATTATGTGAGTTGCAGATCAAACTTTCCTGGCTAGTCGGAAGGGCAAAGGAAAATGGAGCTCTTCAACTAGTAAGCAGGAATTTGCTAATTTTGCATATTCGAAGAAGGAAGATAAAGATTAGAAGAAATTAGAAAAGCTAAAATTGTTTTGTAAGTACTGTAAAGGGAATGATCATATCATAAAGAACTGTCCAAAACTGGCTGCTAAAGAGGCAAAGAAGAAAGAGGCTAGAATGGTTGTTGTAGAGGCCTCTACACCAAAAACAGAGTCTACAAATCTTGTGCAGGAAGAAGAATGGGCGTTTACTACTGTCTACAGTTTTGACCCATCTTCTCATGAGCAGTGCATGTCTACAATAGACTCAGATGTTTGGTATTTTGATAGTGGGGCGACCAAACATATTACCTTGCAGCATAGTTTCTTCTCTTCACTGAAGCTTGCCCCTACAGGGAATACTGTTACATGCGCCAACAACTCCTCTTATCCTGTTATGGGAGTTGGTAAGATCATTTTAACTACTGCTGATGGTAGTTCTTTCACTTTGTCAGATGCTTTATTTGTGCCAGGGATAAAAAGAATCTGTTATCAGTTTCTGCATTAGCCAAGATTGGCTTGGTTGTGAAATTTGTTGATGACAAGTGTACAGTTCATGATCTGTTGAATGGCGATGTGATTATTGCTTCTGGCATTTTATGTCGTGGGTTGTATAAGCTCATAGACTATGAAAGATTTGTAAATGATTTGGCATGTGTAGTAAATGATTCTTAGGCTATGTCAGATGCAAAGCTTTGGCATGCATGCTTTGGTCATCTGAATTTTGCTAGTTTGCTACGCCTGCAGAAATCAAAAATGGTGTCCTCGTTGCCCAAACTTGAGGCACCGGGAAAACATGTTTGTGAAGGCTGTATTTTGGGCAAAATGCAGCGTCCATCCTTTCCAAAAGATGGTTCAGTTCGGGCTACTCAGAAATTGCAGCTTGTACATAGTGATGTCTGTGGTTCTATGCAGACACCTTCTTTTGGAAATTATATTTACTTCGTGACTTTCATTGATGATTTTTCTAGGCATGCATGGGTATATCCATTGAAGGCAAAGTCCGAAGTGTTCATGTTCTTCAAACAGTTTTTGGTTTTGGCTGAAAATCCGTCAGCATGTAAAATGGGCACCCTCCGTTCTAATCGATGGGGGGAATATATGTCTTCTGATTTTAATGCATTTCTGGCTGAATGTGGGATAAAACACCAGTTTACAATGCCATATACACCTCAACAGAATGGAGTTGTTGAACGAAAGAACAGGTCTCTCATGGAGATGGTGAGGTGTATGGTCAAGAGTCAGGCTTTACCTCATAGTTTTTGGCTTGAGGCTGTCATGTGTGCAGCATATGTACTGAACAGGTGTCCCACTAAAGCGCTGTAGTCTATCACTCCATATGAGGCTTGGCATGATCACAAGCCATCTGTTGCTCATCTGCATGTTTTTGGTTGTTTGGCATATGCATTAGTGCCTGAACAACATCACAGAAAATTGGATGATAAAGTAGTAAAATGTAATTTTGTTGGGTACAGTTTTGAAAGTAAAGGCTATCATCTATATCATCCACATACTAAACGCATTCTAGTTAGCCGTGATGTTGTTTTTGTGGAAGATGCTATTCAGCCATTGCTTTCATGTACTAAGGAGACATCTGTTAGCTCCAAAGACATGTATGATACTTTGATGCCTCTTTTTACAGGCGGACAGTCTAGTGTTGGTCCTAATGAAGCATCTTCTTTGCCTTTGCAGGTTTCATGTGATGATGTAGATCATTCCATTTCTGATGCAGATTTACAGGATGCACTTATTGATGAGAGAGCTGATATTGAGCAGGCAAGAACTATGCCAAAATGGATGATGCAGACCTTGCGTGACAACAAATTAGATGCACCTTTGTCATATCGTACTCGATCAGGCTCTCATAGTGCCTCTTTTTCATCAGATTGCTATGCTATGGCTGCATCTAGTCTCTGTGATGAGAATGAGCCTTTTTCATTTGATGAAGCACAAAATTCAAAAAATTGGATGGCTGCTATGCAATCTGAATATGTTGCAATAATGAAGAATGGTACTTGGTCTTTATGTGACTTGCCTCCTGGCAAGAAGGCCATTGGCACTAAGTGGGCATACAAGTTGAAGCGTAAACCTGATGGTACAGTTGACAGGTATAAGGCTAGGCTTGTTGCAAAGGGTTATGCGCAGGAAAGAGGCATTGATTTTGATGAGATCCTTGCACCTACATGTCGTATGACTACTGTTCGGAGCATTTGTGCAGTTGCAACCCATCATGGTTGGAATGTACATCAGTTGGACATTAAAACAACATTTCTGAATGGTGACTTGCAGGAAGAAGTGTATGTTTTTCAGCCCCGTGGCTTTGTGCAGAAAGGACATGAAAACCAGGTGTGCAAGTTAAAGAAGGCATTATATGGTTTAAAGCAAGCACCACGTGCTTGGTATGAGAAGATACATGCCTATCTAATTGCACATGGTTTTGAGAACAGTCCAACTGAAAGCACCTTATATGTTAAGCGTGCTCATGATGTGCTTCTGATCATTGTTGTCTATGTTGACGACATGTTGCTCACTGAAAATATTGAGAAGCATATTTCTGATTTTAAGGCTGATTTGCATGCCTCATTTGAGATGTCTGATTTGGGGCATTTGCATCACTATTTGGGCATTTAGTTTATGTAAGTTGATGGTGGAATGGCTTTGTGTCAAACGAAATATATTGACACATTATTGCAGCGTTTTGGCCTTGAAGACTGTAAGCCTATTGCCACTCCTATGGAGACAGGTTTACGATTGAGTCTTCGTGATGCTGGAGATGCATTTGATGCTGTTCTCTATCAGCAAGCTGTTGGATGCTTGATTTACTTATGCATTATGTTATAAATTATGGAATATGTTGAACAATGCATTGTTGGAGTGTAACATGGAATATGTTGAACAATGCATTGTTGGATTGTAACATGGAATATGTTGAACAATGCATTGTTGGAGTGTTAAATTATTATTGAACAATGCATTGTTAGAGTGTTAAATTATTAATGTATTAATGTGTTTTTGATGTTTTTGATATAGCAGCTGAAGGTTCGTGAGAACAATGCATTGTTAGAGTGTTAAATTATTAATGTATTAATGTGTTTTTGATGTTTTTGATATAGCAGCGTGCAAGGCGTGAAAGGGCAGACATCAATAATCCGAATTATAATTTATTTACTTTGTAAATAAATCCTCATAGAAGTTTCTATTGTTAGAAACAGTTAGAAAAGGAATGGTTAGAATAAGGGTCATTGTAGACCGCAGTTTCTATTATTGAAAGCAATGGCTTTCTGTAAGAGTTACCAACTTTTAGTTCCACGCTTGCTTTTCGAAGCCGCTCTCATGTAACCACTCTTTTCGACGTAATCAAAATTCCTATAAATACATGCACTCTATGGACTGTCAAAATAGAGTGCATGGGGGGAGATTGCACCCAATCTTGCGTTCTGTCTTGTCTCTTGTTGCATCTATTTTCTGTGTGTTTTTTTGCGTTTGTAACCTCTATGTGCACGTGAGCAAGATCCTGACAACACATTACTTGGCCAAATATTCAGTTTGCTATCTCACAGATGAGCAGATTTATGCATTGCCCAGGAGTCAAGCATTGGCAGGCGGTTAAGTGCATCTTTCGCTACTTGAGTGGTACTCGGCTACTTGGGTTGTTTTATCCCAAGGGGGGATCACTACCGGCAGATTTGCATGCTTTTTCTGACTCTGATTGGGCTAGTTGCTATGACACGCGTGTGTCCACTAGTGGCTTTTGCTTCATGCTTGGTAGCTCATGTATATCTTGGTTGAGCAAGAAGCAGCCTACTGTGGCCAATTCCAGTTGTGAGGCTGAGTATAGGGCAGCTTTCACAGCTATTGTTGAGTGTGTGTGGCTCAGACGCCTTATGGCTGATTTGGGTGTTGGTCAATCTTCTGCCACCACCATCTTCACTGACAGTCAGAGTGCATTGGCAGTTGCAAGGAACCCTATGTTCCATGCTCGCACTAAGCACATTGAGGTGCATTATCATTATGTCAAGGAGAGGTTCTCTACTAGGGATATTAGCTTGGCATATGTGCCCACACAGGAGAACATTGCAGACCTTTTCACGAAGGCTCTGCCTAGGGAGAATTTTGAAGCTTTCCGCAAAGCTTTGGGCTTACTTCCTTTTGTGGAGTGATTTCCACATAGCTTGGCACTTCCTTATACATGAGTGCCAGCTCCTTGTTCACCTCATCACTCCCAGGGGGGATTTGTTGATATATTTAGGTAGTGATGTGTGTGAACACACTAGGACCGCCGGGGCACTTTTTTCCCTCTTTAGGAGGTTTTTTTTTTCCCGGCTTGTATATACGTCTATTGCCCTAATGGGCTACTTATCTTTGTACATTCTCTAGTAATACATTCAGTATTGTGTGTTTGTGCTCCAAGCTTCTTCTTCTTCCTTGTGCTGTTCGCATGCTTCCGCAGACGTCTATCTCCAACACTCAAAAACTCTTGTTTGCCGATTGCGCTGTTGTTGCAGGACAATCATCAATTGATGATTAGGACAAAGTTTGAAGTCAATAAGTAAAGCAAAGATCACCATATGAGGCTTGAAGATGAGTACATGATCAAAAGATGAAAACTTGTATATACATGTATATTACTCTTGTAATTAGTTCATGAAAAACTTTGTATCTATGATGAGTCGGGATGTAAATGTCTATATATACTTGAATATAGATGTAATATATGAGAGATGATGAGTGAAAAGTTTTTAAGAAGTCATTGGAGACTTTAGAGAGTGAGAAGAATATGGATTATCTATCAGATGTATGATTTCTCTGAATAGAAGAAAGTTGCACCTTAGTCTTTTGCTCAGTGCTCCTTCTGTGTTTACCTTCTTGAGGAATGCTTTTGTACAAGTCTAATTCTATAGTTGAGTGACCTTTGTACAAGTTTTGAGAGCCTAATTGTAATCAGGTTGAGAGAATTTTAATTAGGAACATTTACATGTGTAAAGAGAAGAAGTGTAGATAGGTATAGGTGCAAATCCGATGATCAATTTCTTTATCAGATCTCCCTACAAAGTGTAAATTTTTGAGCATGTAAGCACTCATTCTTTAAGTTGAAAGGTAAGCTACTTGTGACTAAAATCATTTGAATTAATGGGTCCTAGTTTGGGAGAACTGTGCATTAGAAGTTGCATGTGTCAAAGTCGACTACACAGAAGAGCAGTTACAGACATAGGTACTTGTTTGGAGGAAATCTCAAGATATACTATTTCTTTTGGAGAGATGCAACTTGGAGAAGGTGTGCAAATATTAGCTGACATCTTGTATAAAGGTTCATTGAAAGCGTTACACATTTGATCATCCAATGAGTGGATTAAGTGTAGGAGACTCTTTCGAGTAATCAATTTCTTCACAATTAACTCAAGTCTTGATAGTTTTGCTTTACTTTTCCAAAATTGGTTGAGGTTATGAGTTGTTCTTGATATAGAGGTGCTCTAACATCAAGGATAACGTGTTCTATTGGATATTAATCATCTCCATCAGTGGTATCAAAGCAGGAGTCATCAAATTTGAAGAAAGGAGGACCTCGACTATTGTAGATATATACAGAAATCAATCTTTGAAGATTCAAAAGGTGAAAATCTGAAGTGAAAGCTAAAGAAGGAGGCCTGCAATCTATCACAAGGATCAAAAGGAACTACATTCAAATTAAAGGTACATTCGCTACTCACAAAGCTTGAAGAATATATTGCACAAGTGAAGAAAGGATGGGAGATTCTCTTCAAATAGAAAAATTGGATAGAGAAAACTATCCTGCTTGGTCAATGAGGAGGGAAGCTCATCTTATGAGCAAAGACCTGATAAGATACATCATAGGTGAAGAGGAAAAACCAGAATTTAGGGATCCTAGTGTTCCAACTAGGAAAGAGCTCTCAGATTTGAAGACATGGATGAAGAAGGATACTCAAGCAAGGAGCATTATCTACATGGGATTCAATGATTACTTGCTACCTCATACTAGAGGACTCGAAAGTGCAAGTGACATATGGAATGCTTTGGAAGAGCATTACCAAAACACTACAAAGTCAAGGAAGGCATCTTTATGGGCATAATTCACCACATTCAAGAAGAACGCTTCTCAATCCATTTCTGATTATGTAGCAAGGATGAAGGATATTGCAAATGCATTAGGAATATTTGATGAAGACATTGAAGAGGACAAATTGGTAAGACAAATCCTCACAGGTTTGAAAGGAGATGATAAGTGGAAGCCATTCATTCTATCCACTAAATTGTCACTAGATCATTTCACTCCTGATTTGAACAATTCTTAGGACATATACTAACCTTTGAGTAGGATATCAAAGGTGATGTTGATAAGAGTACATATTAAGCAATGTATTCAAAGGAAAAGAAAAAGATTAACAAAGGCAAGCAACAATTGAATGAAGATGAAGGCACTATTAGTCAAGCCAACTTCCTAAGAGGAAGAGGAGGTGGCAAAGGAAGAGGAAGAGGCAGAAGCAATAAAGATGGTGTTAAAGCTTGCTGGATTTGTGGTAAGACTAATCTTTAGCTCATGAACTTTGGCATAATGAACAGAATGGTGGAGGATATAATCAAAACTTTAATTCAAGAGGAAGAGGTGGTAGAAATCAGAGAGGTAATTTTAGAGGTAGAGGTAATAGAGGTTTCTTTGGAAGAAATGGAGGAAGAGGATTTCAAAGTCAACTCTACAATAATACCTACTACAATTATGCTTTAGATCAGAAAGAGGATTCAACCTTAATTAGGAATGCAACTTGTGAAAGACAAAGTGAAGATCAAAGAGTTTTCTACATTGACTTAGGGTGTAGCAATCACTTGACTGGCAACATAGCTTTGATGACTGATTTGGAGAGTAAGGTGTGTAATCATATAGTTCAAAGAGGTGATAACACAAAGCACAATGCGAAATCCATTGGATCAATAAAGGCTAAGGATGGAAGCACTCTTTTGAGTAAGGTATTGTATGTCCCTACAATTCCAAACAATCTGATAAGTGTAGGGAAATTGTAGAGAAAGGATATGAAGTAAGGTTCACTAATGATGGAGTTTATGTTGAAGACCCTAGCCATGGGTATAAACAAATTGTTTCAGGAAAGAAAGAAGGAAGGCTCTTCACATTGAAGATTCAAGGCAATGTTGTTCATGCCTTGTTCACTTATAGAGAACATAAGATCTCTGAGTTAGATCTTTGGCACAAAAGGCCTAGACATTTTAATGAAAGAGGTATTAAGGATATGATTAACAATGGTCCAGTGCTTGGATTGCCTAACATTGCAGGTCAACACATGACATAGAAGTGTGAAGCATGGCAATTGGGTAAAGCTCACAATAATACTTATGGTAAGAAAGGGTTTATGTATTCAAAGAAGCTTGAATTGGTGCATACAGATGTGTGGGGTCCATCAAAGGATTTTAGCATTAATGGTTCGAGATATTATGTGATTTATGTTGATGATGCTACCAGGTGGATCACTATATATGTGATCAAAGATAAATCAGAGGTGTTCAACACATTTAAACATTATCATGTGTATGCAGAGAGAATCACATGGCAAAAATTGAAGAGACTAAGGTCAGATGGAGGGGGAGAGTATTTCTCTAATGAGTTCAGTGATTACTTATGGAATGCAGGTATAAAAAGGGAAGTTACTTGCATGTACTCTCCTCAACAAAATGGTGTAACAAAAAGGAGAAAGAGAACTCTTGTTGAGTTTGCAAGGTCAATAATGAAGGAGAAAAATTGGCCTAATTATTTGTGGGTTGATGCTGTGAATACAACTACTTATTTGGTTAATAGACTTCCATGTAAGGCTTTGAATGGTATGACACCTTATGAGGCATTGGCTAATGCATATGTACCATCTCAATTAAGGCATTAATTGGAACCTAAAGCTGAAAAGTATATGTTCATTGATTATGATGATAAGAAGATGGGTTATAGATTGTGGATTCCATCCACAAAGCAATTCCTTGTGTCAAAGGATGTTACATTTGATGAGCAAGGTACTTGGTATACAGGTACAATTAATATTCATGCAGGTGATGAGGAAGTTATGACTCAAAGAAAGGGGAAATCAAAGATTCAACTTCCTGATGATGAAGAGGTTGTTGATGCTCAAATTGATAATGAAGAGTTGTCAAGGTTTGATCGAGAATATGAAGAACCAAAGACTTCAAAGAGTGGAGAAGCTAGAAGCTCAACAAGGAATAGAAAGCAACCCATAAGGTACAGTTATGATACTTCATTTTTGACTACTAAAGATTATGCTTACATGGTGAAAGCAAAAGAACATCCTTCTACATATGATGAGGCAAAAGGTAAGGAAAATTGGGAGAAAGCTATGCAGGAGGAGTATGATGCATTGATGGAGAATGAGACATGGGATTTGGTTCCTAAGCCAAATAATCAGAAAATCATTGGATGTAAATGGGTCTACAAGACAAAGAGGTATGCAAATGGAAGTGTGTCCAGGCATAAATCTAGAATTGTTGTGAAAGGATAGCTCAAACATATGGTGTAGATTATGATGAGACTTAAAGTCTTGTGGCAAAGATGACAACTATAAGGACTCTCATAGATATTGCTGCATGTAAAGGTTGGAAGCTATGTCAATTAGATGTGAAGAATGCTTTTCTAAATGGTTATATTTCAGTTGATGTTTTCATGGAGCAACCAGAAGGTTTCAAGGATAAATGTTATCTAGAGTATGTATGTAAGCTCAAGAGAGCTTTGTATGGTTTGAAGCAATCCCCAAGGGCATGGAATTACAAACTTTTGAAGTTCTTGAGAGAGCTTGGTTTCCAAGTGTCTAAGGCAGACAATAGCTTGCTTGTTAAAGTAAGTGACGATGGGTTCATTTACATTTGCATATATGTTGATGACATAATTCTTATAGGTACAGATGAGAAGGGCATACAAATTCTTAAGAAGCAGATGGAGAAAGAGTTCAAGATCAGTGACTTGGGAGACTTGTCATATTTCTTGGGAATGGAGATTTCATATACTCAACATGGAGTATATGTGACTCAAGAAAGGTATTTGAGGAATTTTCTAATCAAGTTTAAAATGGAAGATTGGAGGGTAGCACCTAGTCCAATGGAGGTGAATCATAAATTGAGCAAATACGGAGGAGAAGAATTCAAGGACATGAAGCTGTATCAAAGTTTGGTTGGTAGTCTAATATATGCTACATTGAGTAACTTTGTATCTATGATGAGTTGGGATGTAAATGTCTATATATACTTGAATATAGACGTAATATATGAGAGATGATGAGTGACAAGTTTTTAAGAAGTTATTAGAGACTTTACAGAGTGAGAAGAATATGGATTATCTATCAGATGTATGATTTCTCTGAATAGAAGAAAGTTGCACCTCAGTCTTTTGCTCAGTGCTCCTTTTGTGTTTATCTTCTTGAGGAATGCTTTTGTACAAATCTAATTCTATAGTTGAGTGACCTCTGTACAAGTTTTGAGAGCCTAATTGTAATCAGGCAGAGAGAAGTTTAATTAGGAACATTTACATGTGTAAGGAGAAGAACTGAAGATAGGTAGAGGTGCAAATTCGATGATCAATGTTTTGATCAGATCTCCCTCCACAATGTAAAGTTTTGAGCAAGTAAGTAGTCATTCTTTAAGTTGAAAGGTAAGCTACTTGTGTCTAAAAGCATTTGAATAAATGGGTCCTAATTTGGGAGAACTATGCATTAGAAGTTGCAGGTGTCAAAGTCAACTACACAGAAGAATAGTTTCAGACATAGGTACATTGTTTGGAGGAAATCTCAAGCTCTACTGATTCTTTTGGAGAGATTTAACTTGGAGAAGGTACAAAATCATTACCTTGTATAAAGTTTCATTGAAAATGTTACACATTTGATTAGTCAATTTATGGATTAAGTGTAGGAGACTTTTCTGAGTAATCAGTTTCTTCATAGTTAACTCAATTCTTGATAGTTTGGCATTAGTTTTCCAAAATTGGTTCAGGTTATGAGTTGTTCTTAATATAGAGGTGCTCTAACATCAAGGATAAATTGTTCTTTTGGAGATTAATCATCTCCATCATGTGCCTAATGGGATTCGATCTCAAGTTGCCTGATTGGAAGGTGCATGCTGTAGCTAACACGCCACATTAGTTTGTTGAGAAATTTTGTTCGCGCTTTTTATACTTAGTAGCGGTATTACTTCCTGTGAAGAATCCTAGAAAGTCTAAAAGTTATAGTTATTGTTGGACTATGTGAACATTGATTCCAACAATCCCCCCTTCAATGTCACAAGTGTACAAGGTTCAATATCTTGCATAACTTCTTGTGACTTTTCTTGACTTGTCCATTGAATCTTGAGCTGACTGTGTATGAACCTCGATACTTGAGAAACTATAAACTGAATGTTTGTTCGTGTATTACATAGATATATCAAGCAACCAATTGCTTGACAATATGATGTAGCATCAAATGATTCTGAATCTACTTCTGACTGTAATAACACATTGACATCCATAGGTGTCTGCAAAGGCTTAGAATATGTCATCTCAAACCTTTCCCATAATCTCTCAATGTATTTTTGTTGTGTCATGTAGATATACTTATCTCTGTGTATGAATCTGATTTTGGGACTCGTGATAGTCATATCACTTTGTAGTGCGTCTTGAACACTAGCTAGTTCATTCTCAACTGAAGAAAGCTAAAACATTATGAATCTCAAAATGTTCTTCATAATTTACCTGGTCTCCTTGTCGTCTCTTGGTCTGACTTCTGGTTCTTCGAGTATATTCTTTTATACCACCGTCCTTCCATGTTTGATATAATGGTGTATCCTTGAAAAGTGGTGGTATCCTTTCTGTTTCTTCAGTATCTCTTTCTTCTAGAACTCTGGAACCTTCTCCAACTCCATTAGTCGGAACTTCAAGAGGTACTGATGATGGACTAGGTATTGATGTAGGTAATGAAATTCTCTCTTCATCTGTATCTCTTTGATTTTGAGTAGGCTCATCAGCCCCCTTGTATGCCTGAATATAAGAATCCAAATTCCTTTTGAAGAATGCATATTCATCTGCCTTTATGAAATCTGGAACTTCTTCCTTCTTATCATAAATTTGGCTTTCTACAACATATGCATTGCACGAGAGTAGGATATCACTTGTATCTGGAACATAGAATCTGTATCCTTTGCTTTCAATTGCATAACCAACAAAGACGACTTTAATGGATTTTACATCAAGCTTACCATGGTCCTTCTTCTCAATGTGAACATAATCTGGGGAACCAAAAACTTTGAAGTAACTCACTGTTAGCTCAGGAAATTGTTGGTTTTGATGCACTAATGTGGTTCTATTTGGCAGGAAAATACGTTTGATTTCAATTTGCAGGAGCTTTCGGCATGCAATGTCGCATTACAATTGGGTGCTTTGAAGCAGAACATGGGGCGTGGGAACCCCTTGGTGACACAAGAGGAGCTTTTGGCGATAACCAGTTCCGATTCACGTTATTGTGCCATGCTGCATGTGAAGCACCTCTAGTATTACCCCTTGGAGGCTGCACTTATGGAGAGAAATGTATATTTGTAGCCAATGACTGGCATGCTGGACTTGTTCTCGTTTTATTGGTAGTAAAATACCGAAGGTTTCCCTTTATGAGTGGAGGTCAGAAGGGGGTACATTTGGTGTGCCATCCCATGTGAGACGGACATGAAGCATCGCTGAAGGACTCAGAGAATGAAAAAAGCGGCAGCAGCCCGCTACGAAGAAGGGTGTGTTGCACTGGGGCCTAAATGGACACCACTCATCCCTTCATCGTTCACACTGGATAAGATCGAGAGTCCTGGAGAGGAAGTTCCTATTAAAAGAGCTGGGCAGTCATCTGAGATGGGGCCTTCCTATGTATTCCTTGCCTCAGGAGATTCCTCTTATCACAGTGGTTGTCAAGCTCTCGCTTTCCAGGATGGGCAGAAAAAAATCATTCCGTGGGTCAGATAGTCGATTACGTACGGTGGACGCCTATCATCTGAGCTAGAGGCTTGGTATGCAAATGCGCTCGGCCATAACAGCTGCTGTTTTAAACATGGGTACCCAAAACTGAAGTGACGACATGAAAGAGGAAAGGTGTGCATGGCAGACCTGAGAGGGGGAACCATCCATTCTAAGGAGGAATCTGATGTGCTGAAAGGGGTGGCTCTTATTCAGCGGCAGGGACAGTTCCCAAGGGGGGGGAGTTCCTAAATTTTGAGGAATGCTTTATTGTAAAAAGGAGGGACAAGCTGCCATGGAAGAGATACGACTGAAGACTTTGCCTCCTCAAGTGCGCACAGATCTAGCAGCTGCTTCCATGCAATCTTTTATGTGGGGAGTCAAGGAACCATCTGATTATCTGAGTGCTTCGAATATTTGATGCCTGAAGAGCAAATCCCACCCAGCAGTTTAGGTTCAAGAGTGAACCTTCTGATCAATCTATTGCTGGATTTCTACCATCCCCTCTCTACCTTGGTGCGAGTCTCTCTCTGAAGATAAGTGCCACACTTATGGCATCAACGTCTGGCTTAACTCAAAATGATACCTATTGTGAGAAATGGCGTATTACAGTACTTTGGTTTTGATGAAGGACAAGCTTAAAGGTTGCTACAACATATCAGAGTACATTTTTTTGTAAGTGGCTTTGAGTTGATTCACTTGCAATGCTATGGAAGTGGAAGTATGCACCTTTCTATGACTATGCGTGCATAAAGTTTTACTATATTTTGTCAAGACTTCTTGCATAAACTGAAGAATTACTTCTCATATGCATCTTGCACCATCATCTGAGCTTTATGCCAATTCTCTCGACATTTTATGATGTGAAAACCTATTGATTAAAGGAAGCATTTAGGAACAAATGGAAGTGAGTGTTTTAGTCTGCTGGTCTATAAATTAATTTCTGTTTTTGAGGTTTGCATTGTTTGATTGTCCGATGAGTTTTTCTGACAAAAGGTCTTTGGTGCTATTTGGTTATTTGGAAACGGACTGTATACTCATCTTCTGAATGTGTCTTCCATAATGGTGCTGGGTTGGAATGATTCAACGGTTGAAATTAGGGAATCTAATGCTGTGCTCAATGATTTGAACTTTGAGAATGTATTTTTGAAAAACAATCTATTTATGCAACTTCGAGTACTTAACTGGTTGCACTTCAGGTATGTATGTGTCTGAGGATGTACTTACATGGATAAGGGTGTACGACGAGTTCAAATGATGCTAGTTGTGTGAGTGTCTAAGTATGTTTTGAGCGTCTATGTCTGTATGAGCAGAGTAGTCATGTGCAAAAGGAAGCAGTGAGGAAGTAGTGTGGGTTAAGAGTGTGAGTGAGTTTGTGGCTGAGTGTCCATGTACGAGTGTCTTAGTATGAGTACTTGCTTGTATGGATGTATTCGTGTGGGTGAATAAGACCTATAAACTTTGAGCATGCATGTGTGTGTGAGCATGTTTTAGAGTGCTTTGTATGCAAATGCTTAGTTGAGTGAGTGCATAAGCGAGTGAGTGGGGGTGTTTGAGTGGTCGTGACAAAAAGGAAAGAGTGCATTGAGCATGTGAGCTTGAAGGAGTGAGTGAGAAGGAAAGGAGGGAAGTGGGAAGGGAAGTGAAAGAGAGCTAGTGAGAAAAGAAGAGGAAAAGGTGTGAGAAAGTGCACGTGTGTGTGTGAGCGGGTCTGAGAGTAAGTGAGAGAAAGAGAGAGAAAAAGGGGAAGTGCAAGAGAGTGAGAAAGTGAGGGAGAATGAAAGTGGGTGAGTTTGTTCCCGTGATAAGATTGGGTACGTTTAATGATTCGGTCATTTGACTTCAAGTCTTGAGAGGTTGTTGGTCTGCTTTGAAGTGGTAGATAGTCGGAGAGTGCGTGCTAGTGTCCATGTGGGAGAGTATATGAGGAAGTGAATGCACGTAGGTTTGGGTTTATATGGACAAGGAGGTAGAAGATGTAAGTGTACATAGGAATGTGCATGAGTGAAAAGGATCTTGGAAGAGCAAGCGTGCATAAGTACGAGTGTGTACGAGGTAGTTGTTGAGGGAGTGAAATTACATATTGAAGATATAATTGCGACCTTCAAGCAATACGACTCGACTGACTTCCAGGAGTTTGGGCAGAACATATATGTATCTTCCGCTTGGGCGTTAGGGCCTTACATTTTGGTGCGTTTGCCGAGAACATATGAACTAGTGCATAGACATAGGAAGAATCCACTGTGAGATAATTGTGGGCTCCAGGGGATCCAATTGGACCGATTCCGAGGGATTTGAGCAAAATAAAGGCTTCCAAAATCATCTTTTCCTTGGGCTTAGGAGCCTTACATTTTGGTGCGTCTGTCGAGAATTGGCTTAGCACATCTCATAGAGAGTGCTACGAGTTCGCTTGGTGCCCCAATCGTGTGGCACAGCCAAGTCGATCCCAGATCTTCTTTGACCTTCATTAAAGAAATGGCCCAACAAAAGCCAGCATGTGGTTTGGAGAATGCAAATATGAGGCAACCAAATTTTGGACAAAATAGGAGATGGATAGATTCTCGTCCGACCATGAGACATCATGTGAACCGAGGGTGGCGATTTGGCCCGATATGAAATTATGTGAGATGCTGGTTGTCACTCTAGCACAATGGTGAGTACCAACGTGAGGAGATACACCTCATAAATGTCAATCCGTGGAGACGTGAGGACCGGTATGAAGACCGTGAGCAAGTGATGGCACAAGTGCGTGAGTGAAAGCACACAAGCATGCACACACATACACACACACGCGCACAAGGTAAGAGCAAAGGGTGGAACAATGGAAAGCTTCGATTACCAAAGAGCTCTCTTACAAAGCTGAAATCTACAACAAAACTACCCTAAAAAATGAGCTCTCCAGCCCTTTTTATAGTTTTTGAGTGGTTTTGGCCCTGTCCAGACCTAGTGTCCGGCCTAGTTAAAAAATAGGTTCCAAGGCTTATTTGGGGGCCCAAACGGAGTCTAAAAATTATGAAAATTGGTAGGATGGTAGTTCTAATACTCCTCAAGCTCGAGGACTCCTCGGCTTGAAGAAAATGGAGTTACAAAAATGGAAAATGGTATTTACAATGGTTTTTAGTGATAAAAATCACTATTTTTGTAGGGATTTCTTCTGAAAATTTGACAGGTGCTTCTTGGAGCTCCCTACTTGCTCCTTCTTCTTGTGTGTCCACTTCCTTGATGCGCTTCCATGCTTTGTCCTTGACCTTGAGCTTCAACACTTCCCCCCCTCTTGAGTCTGTCGTCCCTGACAGACCCTTGTTGTATTGGTCGTTCCATGTAGTACGTTGAGAGGTAGCGTCCTTTGCGTCCGACAGGTGTGATCCATTTTCCCAATGTAGCCTGGTCGTTTGTCCAGTTCCTTACTTTGCCACTGCTAGATCTTGCAGTTTGTAGTTCCTTTGTATTTACCTCTTCCTTGTATTCTATCTTGATGGTGCATTTGTGAGCTGTCCAAAACGACTAGTTGCTCAAAGGAGGTGATCAATGTTGATTATGAGCAACTCTCTATCGTGGATGGCTTCCTTGCTCTTGTAGTGGTCACCCTGATGTCCTCTGATTCTTCCAACGATGGCTTTCATAGTTTTCATGCCACGTACTTGTAACCCATAATGTATGATGGTTAAGTGCATTAGTGCATGGGTTGAACAAATTATGTGCCTTGTGCATGGCCTTGTAATGTGGCCCTACGTATGCGTACTTGGAAAATGCATGGCAAGAAGTATGGTGCAAGAGATTGGGTCTTGAGCTAAGTGCTCAAGGGTATGCTGATGAAGAGGTTTCCTAATCGATCATGGTTATAGTGTTGTTGAAGCATACACGGCTTACCATGGTGAAGGGTCCGTTGATCTTCATCTCTTCGTGTTGTAGTTCCAGCATGGTGTTTGACCCTCGTCTTGTCCTTTTTGTTGATGGATGTCCTTGCTGAAAGTTCGCTGATGAGCATTTTCAAGCACAGTCCTCTTCTTTGCCCCTTTTTTTTTTTTTTTTTTTTTGCACATGATGGCATCAAACAAGAAGAAACAGGTTAGTATCAATAACATATTTTGCATGTGAAAATTGTGTCTCATGTGCCTGGGATTTCTCAATTGTGTCTATGCACGGCCATGTAAGGTGGCCCTATCTTGATGCATACTTTGGAAATGCATGACCTGAATGGTGCAAACGACTGGGTTATGCCAAAGGCACATGGTTGCTGCTGGTCGAGGCTTTTGATGTTACTTGCATACTTGATGAATTCTTTGATTGGAGGTGTCTATTGGATCTCGAAATGATGTAATCCTCCGGATTGGAACCCATTTTGGAATAGGGTTTGGTACTGTAGAGATCACCTCAGGCCAGTTCTTCTTTGGATGCTGTCCAAACTTTGGTATCCATTGTGGTTGGCCCCTTGGTTCTGTGGATGTTTCTTGTGCTTTTGGCTTCCAAACCCATGTCCTGGGTGAGTGCCTGCTTATTTTTGTAGAAGGGTTGAGTTTGTCTTCTTCTGGTCTTTGTAATCTGTTCTTACTCTTTGCTTTCCTTGGCTTCTTTGTTGAGGCCTTTTGCATGGTGGGGAGCATAGGCCTTTGTACGTGTAAGAGCTTCTTGGGTACCCACATATGTAATCGCCCTTGTTGAGCAGTAGCTAATTTTTTAGGCACCCAAATTTGTACCTGATTGTGGTCGGCCTTCATTGATAGCTTCGGTACCCAAATTTGTTGGAGTCTTCGTGCTTGAGCCTGTCGTGGGTGTTTGGTCCTTCTGTTGTCATGGTCGATCTGGTTGGGTGGGAGTCTTTGAGGCAACATCGATGGTTGTACTCCTTTCTTTACCCAGATCTGTGTCATGCCCAACACTTCTTTCCTCTTGAAGGCTCTTTGTCTATTTGATAGACTGGCTGTCTTGCACTGTTTTGCTTGCTTCTGAGGTTGAACTAATGTAGATGCTTTACTCTTTGAAAAAAAAGAAGAAGGTTCATCTTGCCTTTGCGACTGTCCTTCCGTGATTGCGTCCGTCTGGATCATAGAGCTTTTGACATCTACAACATCTTGTTCGAGAAGATTAGCCTTAGAGAAACAAAGAGAGTGTGTGGTGTCAGTGTCAGTGGGCATGCGATTCTCCAATTCTAATGTAATGCATTGATTATATACCCAAACTTGAAGAAGTTGACTTCTTAGGTTCAAGTTGACAGCATGGTCGTAAATCCAATCTTGACCCAAGACAAGTGGCTCTGTGAGGTCCTCATCATGACACACTAGCATTTTGACTTTTATTGGAACATCTTGAAGGTAGATGGGAAGTTCCACCTCTCCCAAACAAGGGGTTTCCACGCCGCCTAAACCCATGAGATAGGCTTCTATGGGCTCGATGTTCAATTGCAGGTCTTGGCAGTATGAAAGTCGAACTGCACTAGTTGCTGCTCCTGAGTCAACCAATGCTCTCACAGTCCTTACACTCTTTCCTTGTCCTACCTCTATATTCACAAAGGGCCGGCGATCAATTATTTGAGAAGTACTTATGCCCGATTTTTGGCACATGTCCATGTGATATTTTGGAGCTTTTGTGTTGACATCTAGGCCTAGCCGCCGTGGCTTATTTCTTCTGATGCGCTCTCTCGCCTCTGCTTGTGCTTCTTCTCTAACCCTTAACTCCTCTTCTTTTCGCTTCTTAGCAGTGTTGAGTCTCATGAGCATTTCCTCTGTAAGAGGTTCTTGATATAACTTGACTCGGCATCCACTAATATAGTTTGGTAAGATATCACCTTCTAAAGTGGCCAATTGAACTGCACCGCTAGTGGAGAGTCTATTAATGATCATGGGTCCATATCCTCGTTTCTCCAATTTGCGGGCATGTTGCTTTAGCGTATAAACCAACACTAGATCTCCTTCCTTCAATCCTTTATCCTTTACATGGGCATCAAAGTATGCCTTTTGTCTTTTCTTTGCAGCATAGATGCCTGCGGCTGCTCGTAGCCTCATCTCACCTAAGCGTTCTAGATCAAAGATCTTGGAGGACAACTCGTGTCCATTCCACTCGTACTCTTGTGCTACTTTCAAGGCAGGGATTAGGAAGTCTAATGGTAGCACAGCATTCTGTCCAAAGACCATCTGAAATGGGGTAGCATTGAGTACCGTTTTGTAGGCAACTCGGTATGCCCAAACAGCATGATGAAGTTGTTTGTCCCAATCAGAGCGTTTATTATTTACAAGTTTTGTCAACACATTACATAGGATCTTATTCGTGCTCTCGGCCTGTCCATTGGCTTGTGGGTGATAGGGGGCAGACTTTTTATGTATCACCATGAATTCTTGAAGGAGATTTTCAATGACCTCATTCAAGAAGTGCGTACCTCTATCACTAACCAACTCTATTGGTAACCCATATCTAGTGAACACATTTTCGAATAAGAACTTAGCCGTCGTTTGAGCATCATTCTTTGTCGTGGCTTTTACTTCCACCCACTTTGTAAGGTAATCTGTGGCTACAATAATGTATTCTACATGGGAGTTTCTAGCTGGGGGGTTAATAGGACCAACAAAGTCTATGCCCCACTTCGAGAATGCGCGCCCTCCCATCATTGGCCTTAAAGGCATCTCATCTTTTCTTATCGGATATTGGGCACGTTGGCATGTGTCACATTTCTTCACATAAGTATGTGCATCCATATGAAGAGTGGGCCACCAAAGTCCTGAGAATAAAATGGTCTTAATTACTCTGTCAGGCCCAAAGTGTCCACCTGCAGCACCGCTGTGTGCAGTTTCTAAGACTTTCAAATAGTCTGATTCATGAACGCACAGTCTTAGGTAACCATCCTTGCCTCTTCGATATAGGTTGTCTCCTACTAAGGCATAGTCTTGAGCCTCTTGTGCTCTGTTTTCTTGCAAGACTAGCCTGATTGGGTAATGTTCCCGATCTCATGAACTCAACCAATGGAGCACTCCAATCTAGGATTAATGACACATGATAAAGAGTGGCATGCTCCACTGGGGGTCTCTTCTGGCACACTGGACAATTCTGGATCCACTCCTGTATTTCTTTGTCCATGCTAGGCCAATACACTCCTAAACGTTTTAGATTCTGCAATGTTCGTTGTTTAGAGTAGTGATTTCCTAGCAGTCCCTCATGGGCTTGTTGCATCCAACTAGTATGTTCGTCGTCCTCAACACAACAAGCTAGTACACCCTCTGGATCTTGTTTGTACATGCTTCCAGCCAATATTTGATACTTTTGTGATTTTACAATTTCTTCTTTGCTTGTTTTCACATTTTTATTTGCAGGCCCGAAGGTTAGGACTGGTACCAACTTATTTGCCCATTTAGGAACAACTTCTAAATTGAACAGATAAGCATCGGGCAATTCATCAGACACTCCTTTCGGTGGCTCTCCTGAAGTGATGCGAGAAAGATGGTCTGCCCTAAGATGGGTTCTACCTTTCCTGACAACAACTTCAAAGTCGTATTCCATTAGTAAGAGGAACCATCTTACTAAGCGGCCTGTATTGCAAGGTTTATTGACCAAATATAGTAAAGCTTGATGATCGGTGAAAAACTTAAACTTATTGGCCAATAGATAGTGTCTAAACTTCTTCACGGCGTATACCATGCCTAAGCCTTCTCTCTCCGTTGTGGTATAATTTCGTTCAGCTGCATTTAATTTCCTACTAGCATATGCTATCGGCAAATCTAGGTTTCCTTCACCTGTGGGTTGTGCTAGCACACATCCTATTGCATGATTGGAGGCATCCACATGGACATGAAAGGGTTTGCTCCAATCCAGAGTAGTCAATATTGGTGCTGTGCACAAACGTCTTTTCAGTTCGTTGAAGGAATTCTCGCATTCCTCGTTCCACTCAAAATTTGTTAACAACCCATAAAGAGGTTTAGCTATGATGGCATACATGTGGATAAACCTACGGTAATATCCACAATGGCCCATAAAGGCTTGTACCTCTTTAACATTCGTTGGCCTGGGTAGCTCTGCTATTGCTCTTACTTTGTCCTCATCTGTTGAAATTCCATTCTTAGAAACAATGTGACCTAAGATTTTACCTTGTCGTACCATGAACACACACTTCTCTAGGTTCAGACAAACTCGATAATCTCTACACTTGTTGAAGATGTGTCTGAGCTCAGGGATGTGGTAACTTCTTTCTTGGGAATGAGCGCATAAATCATCCACATATACTTCTAAGCTCTTTCGCAAGAACTCTTTGAAGACATGACACATGAGCCTTTGGAATGTTGCAGGTGCATTGGTGAGCCCAAATGGCATCACACGAAATGCAAAGATTCCCCATTCTGTGGCAAAGGCCGTTTTGTGTTGATCTTCGGGGGCAATGGCTACTTGGTTGTAACCTGAAAATCCATCAAGGAAGCTATAAACTTCCTTGCTTGCAACACGCTCCAATAGATGTTCGGTGATTGGAAGTGGATAACTATCTCTGATCGTAGCGGCATTAACTTTTTTAAGGTTAATGCACACTCGCAATTTCCCATTCTTCTTGGGTACCACTACAATGGGGGACACCCATTCAGTGTGCTCAATCTCATAGATGAATCCAGCTTCAATCAGCTTGTCAATTTCCTCCTTTATTTTGGCTGCATAATTGTCATTATATGTGTAGGGCTTTTGTTTGGTGGGCTTGGCATCAGCGGTCATCAGAATCATATGAGAGCAAATCTTTGGATCTACTCCTTTCAAGTCTCTATAGTGCCATGCGAACACATCCCTATATTCCCTTAATAGAGCTACAAGCTCTGCTTCTTCTTTTGCACTTAGGTCATCTCCTATGTACGTACATCGTTCTTCGTTCCCTTCAATGGTCACTACAATTTTTTTGGTCTTTTCTTTATTGTCATATGCTTCTCCTATAATGGCCTCTCTCTTAGGCATCCGTACCAAAATTTTTTGGTCTTCCACTTCATATTTCTTGAAATTTTCTGGTAGTTCAAACAATGATTCTTCCTCTTCTTGTTTCACTGCTTTTCTTTTCTTTTTCTTTTGACCTCCTTCACTTCCTTCCTTTGAATTTATCGTTTTAATACTCGTGAGGGGTTCTTCTTCTTTTTGGGTTAACACTCCTATGTCTTCTAAATAGTGTTCCTCTGAGTCAAAGTAAGTATCCATCACAATGGATTCTAGATCATCGTCATTCTCTTCTTCTTCTATGAACTCACTAGGATCACACTCTTCCAACAGGGGCTGACACATGAACACTGAAATATCATAACCCTCCTCATCACAATGAGGTGTCCATTGTTCTTCATTGACTGCAATGTCCATGGTAGCTAAGATTTCTGCCCAACCATGAGGCTCAAATTCCTCATCTGGAAATATCATTGGTGTATAGGCTGGGTCTTTTATTGGTCTATCTCCTAGGGAAGTTCCTTCTTCTCTTGCTTTTAGACGCTTTTCCTCTTCCTCCGCGACCTTGCACATCCACAAGTGAGTATCTTCATGCAGCCAGGATGGATCAGGTGAACTTCCAGAATGCACAGAGATTGAATCTTCTTTTTCTTTGTGGATAGGATTCCTCTGTAGGGGTGGTACATCTCTGAAGGTGTAATCCTTCAAATTGACCTTGGTCGTGACCCCTAAGTGTTGTAAGTACAAGGAGTTGGTTCCCCAATCCTGTACTATTTGCAATTGTCGTAGGAAGGGTCTTCCTAGGATCATCTCGTAGACATTATTTTTTTCAAAGTCACATATAGCAAATGTATGTTCAAACTCTACACCACAAGTGGTTAGAGTTATCCCCTCAAGCAATCCTAGAGGTCTTTCAAAATGACCATCTGCCATTTGAAGTTTCATTCTCGTTGGTCTTAATGTGGGTTTGCCCCATCGCTTCCACAAGGAGGTGGTCGCAATAGCAACACTAGCACCCGAATCTACAATTGCTTTGGTTGTGTAACCTTGATAGGTGATCGGAAGATAAGTGTTACCTTCTTCACCTTCGCTCATGTCTCCTATCTTGTCAAGAGGTATCTCTGGAACTTTTTGCTTAGAGCCTACTTTTGGCATATTGGATTCAAGTTCTGGAACCTGATCCTTCACATGATTCCAGAGCTCCGGTTTTGCCTTGAGGAGCTCCTCTACGGTGAGATGACATTGAACCTTAGTGTTCTTCACAACATCAGTGTTTCTTGGAATCACTGAGTCTTCATTTCTTACCAATATTGTGGGAGCTCTGATCTGGAGAGATTCAGATTCCCATGGGCCTATGAAATGAGGCAACTCTTGTAAAGAATTAGATTCAAAATCTAATCTCTCATCCTCTTGTTGCTCTGTTTGATCTCCATAGATAGACGGGGATGTCTTGGGGAAATTGATCATGAAGATCATCAATCACAGGAATAGGAGGGGAGTTACCCTTCTCCTTGGCCCATTTCTCTTCTTGTATTTCCCGCAAGAACTCTTGAGAGTACTGTTGAATTGAAGGAGGTATTCCAACATCCGCTGAATTAGGAACATAAGCTCCCATTGGTGGTGAGCTTCCTCTCTCAATAACTGGTTGAGCCTGTGGAGGTAAAGAAACTTGTGGTTTGTTTACCAACTGCTCTAAACTTTCTAGTAAGCCCTGGAAATGCAAATCCGGTTTGACAGAGTTTGTCTAATTGAACTTTTGACTAGTCTCATGTATAGCTTGAGCTTGTTCTACCATTTTCATGCACATTTTCATCCGTTCAATCTCTAAATCTGCTCTCGCGTAACTCTTGTCCAAGTTTGCAGTTGTTGGCCCTTCTTGAAGACGAGCCTGGTAGGCCTTGAACATCATGTCCAAGCCTTCTGGGGTTGGATCTGCAAGAACAGACCCTGGTTGTGGGTTATTTACAATGGGTGGTGGGGTGGAATGAGGTGGAGTGGATGGAGCTTCGGTATGTGAGGGGCTTTGAGATGCAATGTCTTCTATTTTTGTTTTGGTATCCATTAGGCTTTCTTCTAGCTCAGATAGCTTTTTGTTCCACTTGCGATTAGCCTTCTCTCTGGTATCCTTCCATGTTCTTGGCTTCCTCTTACTAGGCTCTCCTGACTCACTTGACTCCGATTGCTCGGATGGTTTTGCTTGTTGTGCAGCCTGTGCCCTAGTAACTGCCTGTACAGGAGCCACATTACTGCTACTTGAACTTGAATCTGCCACTAAGCCTACCACGTTGATGGGTGTGACCTTGGGTGCACTAGAGGGGTTCCTGGGACACTCTCTAGGAAGATGTTCCTTGCCGCACTCAGGACAAAAGCCTTGTATTGTAATGTTTTGCCCTTGTCCCAGAGCTGGTTGGTGGGGGCATTCATGAATGAAATGGTCGCCCTGACATCTAAAGCATGGTCCTCTAGGGGCTTGTGGTCTCACTTGTCTCAATTGGGGCCTAGGATTTGGATTCGTATACATGACATTGGAGTATTCTGGCTCCCAATTTTGTTCCATAGGTGGTGTCTCATATTGACACTGAGAAGTCTCACTTTGCTCAGGTGACTCTATATAATAAGCATGTGGACTATCCTCATGGAAGTAGTTTGAACCATGGGCGTGAGAATCATTTTCTGAGACCAATGGGGTTAG
Source organism: Ceratopteris richardii (assembly GCA_020310875.1). NCBI lineage: Eukaryota > Viridiplantae > Streptophyta > Polypodiopsida > Polypodiales > Pteridaceae > Ceratopteris > Ceratopteris richardii. The sequence goes on along the minus strand of CM035433.1, from coordinate 3,561,727 downwards.
TGGCACCAATGCTCTATTATGGTTCTCCTCCGCCATTGTATACTTAACTGGGATCACATTGGCAGGAGCTGGTGGTTGGTTTCCTAGGACTGGTTGTGGCCTATATGGTGCCTGATATTGCTGCTGGTATTGAGGTTGATATTGTTGTGGCCTATAATATGGGTGTTGGTACTGATTCTGATACCTACCCTGCCGGTAAGGTTGCTGATAATTTTGTCTAACAGCCTGCCTGTTATAGGGACAATCTTGGGTCGTATGATTTGTATATTTCCTCTCAATGGTGCAATATAGAGCATTAGGGTTTCCTTGGGGTTGAGTCGTCAACGGGCAAACATTAGCCATGTGATCTCCTCCACATGTATAACATCGCTTCACTGAAGTGACCCTTGGCATTTGTCTATTTTGAACTCCTAGCTTTTTGGCCACTTGCTCAGCTATCTCATCTATCTCAGTGGAGGTTCTAGAGGTATGACTTGTAGAACTATCAGAGTCCTTATAGAGTTTGGATAGTCCTAACTCCTCACCCAAGTTGTCTTCTATGTCAATGCATATCCGTACACACTCTTCTATGGATCTAGGCTCTTTCAAGTATACATATGATCTCAACTTTGTGCTCAATAGGCCATCTAAAAACAATGCCACTTGTTTGGCTGATGTGGGTAATTCTGGTACAGGGCATCTTTCCAAGTACTGTCTAAACCTTCTTCCTGCAAGTCGTACTGTTTCTTGGGGTGTCTGCTTGAAGCTGTGGATCAAGGATGATGTGTTATGCCTGATACCGCTTTTGGAAAATTCCACAATGAATTCTTCTAGCAGCTGACCTATCTCTCTATAGTTGCGACTGTTTAGAGGTTGAAACCAAGCTAAGGCAGTACCCTTAAGAGTCAAACCAAATGCCTCGAACTGGGTGAACAAGTCTTCAACCTGTTCAGCTCTTAGCACTTGTTTGAACTCCGCCACATGATCATAAGGATCTCCAAATCCATCAAAGTAGTTCTTCATTGTCTTAACCACTTGAGAGGGTCTAAGAGTTCTTGAGTGCTCTCGTGGTCTAGGCAATGGAAAATCATGATCATCTCTTTGATGCCTATGAACTCTATGTCTCTCCCTTTCAAGTCTTTCCGTTCCGTATCCTGATCTGTCTCTGCCTACAGTGTCTGCAAAGCTTACCTCCGGTCTCTCTCTAGTTCTTTCTCTCTGGTTTCATGAGCCTTGAATGATCCGGCTCCTTGGAGGCCCTGGGAAACATTAGATCTTGGTGGAGGGAAAATTGATTCACCTTGCCAAGTGTAAGCATGTCTGTCATGATCTGATACCAAGAATAATTTTTGAGATGTGTGATCTAGATAGACAACTTTCCCTGGTGTCTCTGGATCCTTGAATTCATAGATGGTGACTACTGGGCTGGGTTGATCTGGCCTAAATCTCCAAAAGGCTTCCTCCGTTTCTCTATTCACGAATAGCTCTATGCTTTTATTATCTTGAGGAATCCATTCTGGAGTGAGCACTCTGGTTAAGACTGACTTACCTCTAGGGGTCTTGGGTTCTCCTCCTAGGTCTCCTTTCTCTAGGTCTCCTATCTCGTTCTCAGGAATGATATTTCCAAACTCATCTGTCCTATCTGGTAAGTTGGTAACCACATACATTGTTCCTTCCTTATCAATGTAAGCACCCTCTTCGAACTTGACTACTGGGTGTTCAAGCCCAAAGGGTTGGTCAGGATTTTTGAGTTGAACCACTGATCGCCTTAGACCATCCTCATAGATGCGAGCACCTAATTGGTTGGTCCTGATATACTCCAATTGGGTCTTATAAGGACCTTCTGGTGTCTGTAAATAGGCAGTGCCTGAGCTACGTGTGGGTCTTTCCATGCTAAAAGACATTTCCGAGTCACTGGTTTCTGAACTTCGTGTGTATGGATAACCACTAAGCTGTTGAGCCCAAGACTTGGCTGTATGGGTGACACTAGCCTCAGATGACCTAATGCTTTGTCTATCCTTGCCTAAGTTTCTGCCAGATCTCAGGTTCATAAGCCTTGGCTTCTAGACCCAAAGTTATCTTCTATTGCTCAAAATCCTTTGGAACACCTTGGTTTTCTAGTTTCCTTGAGGGTCAACTTCAAAATACCCTATCTAATAATCCTGGTTGTACTCCCCACGAGCTTTCCAACAAAACCAAAATCACAGCAAACGGATTTCGTATGAGAAAGTTATGCCAGTTCAGGGTTTTGGGGGTTAAAACAGAGAAACATGGCCTCTCAGGAAATGCTTCAAATCAGGCGATACACGACATTTGTAGGACACGATACTTGATCCTTGAGGAACTCGATACACGATACTTGGTATGTATCGCGATACTTGAAGTAGGCGATACTCGATCTTCAACAAGTATCGTGAGCAAACTCCACGATACACGATCTTTGATAGGTATCGCGATCGCTGTATAACGATACACGATACTTGACTATCACGATACTCGGGCAAAATGATACTTAGCTCAAGACGATAGTCGATATTTGGAAGAAAACGATACACGATCTCTGACTTAGGCGATACCCGATCTCTGATAAATATCGCGATCTCTGATAAACGATACCGATCTTCGACTGAAACGATACCGATCTCTCATGCAAAAGATACACGACCTATGAACCAAACGATACACGATCGCTGGTGAATATCGCGATCTTTGATTGAAACGATCTTTGGCACCAACGATACTTGATACTTGGCTCAAAAACAATCGACGATACCTGAACAAAACGATACGCGATCTTGGGTAAGTATCGCGATCTCTGAGAAGCGATACGCGATACTTAAGCCAAACGATACACGATCTACGATCTTTGGCCAAAACGATACACGATACTTCTCAAGTATCGCGATCTCTGGCCGAAACGATACAGAAAGGAGGGAAATATCGCGATACTCGACCACAGGAGTAAAACGATACTTGCTAAGTATCGCGATACTCGACCGCGGGAGCAAAACGATACTTGACCCTTAGACAAGTTTTGGGAAAGATTTTTTCTAAGTTTTGGTTGTACACATGCTCTACTCTTTCCTCTCTGCTCTCCTCACTCTCTGTATCACCCCAAATCACTCCTTTTCACCTCTGTCAGTACCAAATGATACCTGACGCAGATCGTTTCCCTTTCCAAACTTAGTTTACTGAGAAATTATAGATTAAATGGGTGTTTGCTCACCTTGAGAGCCTCTCTAACTTCTTTGTCACTTCCCCTTGCTCTGTGTAACCCCAGGTTGCCCGATTGCTCACTCACGATCTCTGGCACAGCTCTCACGATACTTGGCGCAGGTTCGTCTTGTCCGGGGCTATTCACTCAGATTTTTAGTTATTTTTGGTGCTACTTCTTCAGCGCCTCTGTTCTGCACCCACTCTAAGCTTCTTGCTCACAACCACAAGTAAGAACAAGGTGAATGTACTCTAAAAAATGGAAAAAACTGAGAAGATGAAGGCGGGTGAAGATGGTGATGATGATGAAGATGAAGAAGAAGGAAAATTCAGAAACTGAACTGAAAATGATGATTTTTTTACCTTCCAACGTCGCTACTCTACGTCTTACCGTCACACGCTCGTCCTCCAAGCTCTCTCCCCGGCAACGGCACCAAATTTGGTGTCACTCTAGCACAATGGTGAGTACCAACGTGAGGAGATACACCTCATAAATGTCAATCTGTGGAGACGTGAGGACCGGTATGAAGACCGTGAGCAAGTGATGGCACAAGTGCGTGAGTGAAAGCACACAAGCATGCACACACATACACACACACGCGCACAAGGTAAGAGCAAAGGGTGGAACAATGGAAAGCTTCGATTACCAAAGAGCTCTCTTACAAAGCTGAAATCTACAACAAAACTACCCTCAAAAATGAGCTCTCCAGCCCTTTTTATAGTTTTTGAGTGGTTTTGGCCCTGTCCAGACCTAGTGTCCGGCCTAGTTAAAAAATAGGTTCCAGGGCTTATTTGGGGGCTCAAACGGAGTCTAAAAATTATGAAAATTGGTAGGATGGTAGTTCTAATACTCCTCAAGCTCGAGGACTCCTCGGCTTGAACAAAATGGAGTTACAAAAATGGAAAACGGTATTTACAATGGTTTTTAGTGATAAAAATCACTATTTTTGTAGGGATTTCTTCTGAAAATTTGACAGGTGCTTCTTGGAGCTCCCTACTTGCTCCTTCTTCTTGTGTGTCCACTTCCTTGATGCGCTTCCATGCTTTGTCCTTGACCTTGAGCTTCAACACTGGTGTTGCGAGCAGATTGGGCATATAGCCAAATATTGCCCTCGTGTATGCACCCCGTTGGATTTTGTCCCCACATGTGAGGGCTGTGGGAAAAAGAGACTATGCGAGCACGTGTGTGGCTCAAAAGAGGTGATTGACCTAAAGGTCTCAACGAATGAACCAGATAGGTGCTTATCCTCTTTGTATGTGGAAGTTGATAAGAGCGGAGTTACTTCGTCGACAGAGACCGCAAGAGCAAGTGAAAGCAAGGACACTGGATCTCATGATCGAGACTTGGTAGAACTTGTGAAGAGCTTGGAATGTCAAGTCAATTGGTTGCATGTGGAGCGAGATAACGAGAGGATCAAAATAGAGAAATTAGAGGAAAATCAAGTGAAAATGGCCGAGATCCTAGGAACTTGGGAAAAGCAAGTACGAATGTTGAAAAATGAAAACAAGGAGTGGAAAAGAGTAAACAAAAGCTGGAGGCAAGATCTTGTGAAGCCCGAGAGTGAAAACGTGGTCTGGGACTTGAGATCCGGGTTGATGGTAGCCGACTGCTTTGGAGTTGCGATCGAAGAAGAGCTCTCAAGAGAGGAGGATGACCTAATGAGGAGAGTCGAAGGAATGGAGCATGAAATCGAGAAGGTACAAAGCATAATCAATCGATACAGTGATCAAGCGGGTAAGGCATGTGACGAGTTCCACCTAGAGTTAGAAAGAATGAAGAGTGCCCAAGCAGAGAGCGATGAGAAAATGAGACATGTAGAGAAAGAGAATGCAAGGTTGAGTAGCAAGCTCGGTAGGTGGATGAATCGGAAAGATGACGAGACTAGTACTATGAACTATGCTCAATCTTCCTAGTTGATGGTTAAAAATACTTGGAAAAAGGTACTTTTGAAGTTTTCAAGTTTAAAATTGATTAAAAGATGAGTTTAACTTTGATCTTGGGAAGATTTTTTCATTCATCATAATGATTTTCTTGAAAAGGTTTTCTCTTTCCTTTTATTCTTGTTGATGTAATTCATTCTCTTTTTCATAAGCTTTTAATCTTCACGTAGTAAGTGTTGAGGTTAAAGGAAGGTGTGGAAGAATAATTAAGGAAATCCATTGAGCATCACTGTCAGAAAGATTTTCATTGAAATAAAGTGGTAGTTGATGTTGTGTTGTTTAGAATATGAAAAATCATAAGTCATCATTTTGTTTGAAGAATTTTAAGAAACCATAAAGAAATTATAATCTTTAATTTGGAGAAGAAGGTGAGAATGTTGAAGGATTGTTGAAGAGTCATTAGATATTTGTTGTAGAGTAAACTAGAATTAGAATGAAAGATTTGGAATCTTTGGAATGCATGAGAACCATGATTGTTGTTTAAAAATTTGATCAATTGACCAAATATGATTGAAAATTCATGTATTAATTGTTGGGATTTAGTGGTAATTGCAAGTTAAACTTGACAAAAAGGCAAGATACATGTGGAACCATTAAAAGGTATTGTAAAAGCCAAAAATAAAATCAAAGAAAATTCAGTAGTTGAAACAAACATGATTTTCTATAGAGAATCATGATTCTCACAAAGAAATGTTATTCAATATTATAGGAGAAACTTGTTAAATCATAATAAAAATGTAAATGGAAGATGGCATGAAGGTTATATACAAAAGGGAGTTCAAATGGAGCATTTTGAAGTTCACAAATCTGAAAATCATGATTTTTGGGGAGACTACAAATTCAACATTTGGAAATTTTTTTGTTCAATAAGTGATAGATGTTGGAAGTGGGGTGGGCCTCAATAACAATATATCACAGGTTTACATGATCTTCCAACACATGAACCTTAGCATACACAACTTAATACTCAAAAAGATGATGAGTGAGAGATAGAGAGAGAATAGACATGATCGTTCAAAGTGTATAGTAAGTTAGGATGATCACCTACTCTATCTATATATTCCAATGTCAAATTACAATGTGTGAATATGATACAACCTAACAATATCTAGATCTAGGCAAAAATAGGAACTAGATACAAGAAATTGTGTGCCTAAGAGGTATGAAGAGAGTGTGTGTGTGAATATGAACAGTTTAGAACTGTTTTGCAACAAACCCGAATTCTGACTATCTAACTCAAAAACTGGTGAACTAAGTAGGAACAAAAATAGACTCGTTACTCACAATAACTCAGCAACTCCTTCTGATTGTAATGACACATTGACATCCATATATATCTACATAGTCTTAGACTTTATCATCTCAAACCTTTCCAATAATTTCTCAATGTATTTCTGTTGTGTCATGTAGATACACTCATCTCTGTATTTGAACTCGATCCCAAGATAATAATGCAAAATAACTAAGTCATTTACATCAAATGTATGTTTAAGTTGTCCTTTAAACAACTGAAGATCTGAATCTTTGGGACCTATGATAATCATATCACTTTGTAGTGCATCTTGAACACTAGCTGGTTCATTCTCATTTGAAGTAAGAGATAAAATATTATGAATCCCAAAATGTTTTGCATAATTTTCTTGGGCTCATTGTTGTCTCCTTATCTAAATTATGGTTCTTCTAGTGTATTCCTATATACCACTATCCTTCCAGGTTTGATATAACCACTTTGGCATATCTTTGAAAAGTGGTGGTTTGATTCTTCAATATCTCTTTCTTTTGGAACTCTAGAACCTTCTCCAACTTCATAAGTTGAAAACTTTAAGAGGTATTGATGATGGACTAGGTATTGATGTAGGTAATGTAACTCTCTTTTCACTTGTATCTCTTAGGTTTTGAGAAGGTTCATCACCCCCCTTGTATGGTTGAATGTAAGAATCCAAATTCCTTTTAAACATCTGCTTTTATGAATTTTGGAATCTCTTCCTTCTTATCATAAATCTGACTTTTTACAATATATGCATTGCATGAGAGTAGGATATCCCCTGTATCTGGAACATAGAATATGTATCCTTTGCTTTCGATTGCATAACCAATAAAGATCTCTTTAATGGCTTTTACATCAAGCTTACCATGATCCTTCTTCTCAATGCGAACGTAATTTAGGGAACAAAAACTTTGCAATAACTCACATTGGTTTTCTTCCCATAATAAGCTTCGTAAGGTGTGATGACCTTCAAAGCTTTTGTCGAAGACCTTTTCATAATGTGATTAGTTGTATGTATTGCATCAAACCAAAACTTGGGAGAGATTTTTGGATGATATCATACTCCACATCATCTCAACAAGTATCCTATTCTTTCTCTCTACAACACCATTCTGTTATGGAGTGTAAGCAATAGTGAGTTGATGAGAGATACCTTTGTCTTTGAGAAAAGATTAAAAGTCTTTAGACATATACTCTCCTCCTCTATCACTTCTCAAAAGATGGATCTTTGATTGACTTTCATTTTCAACCATAGCTAAGAACTTCTTGCAAGTAGGAAAAACCTCTAACTTCACTTTAACCATAAATCCACAAATATCTTAAGAAATCATCAATGAACATAACAAAGTACCTGAAGCCTCAAATAGATTCTGTTCTCATCAGACCATTCACATCGATCTACAACTTCCTTGTGGCTATGATGTATCAAGATTGCTAGTATATGAAGTATTTTATAGCATAAGTCTTCACAAGAAATCGGCTTTTATCTAAAGTTGGCACATCATGAAATCCGAGTTGCTTTTGGCATGAAGTTATTTTCGTGAATGGACTACTTGAGTGATTGTTTTAAGATTTTAGAGAAGTGCTTTTTGGAGCATCAACAATACTATATAAGAGAGTATTGGCTCATTGTTCAAATCATCTTCTCATGCTCAAGCTAGAGAGCTAGCTCAATGCAAGGAGGAGGTCATTATGGAGGGAGAGTTTCTACACTCTTGGAGGAGTTGTGATCTACATTTGGAGACATCTAGAGGAGTTCATATTAGCTAGCATACTGTTAGTAACAAGTCTACATCTCTCCCCACTTGTTCATTCACTAGATTCTGATTTCAATAATCAAAATTTGGGTTTGTTGTCAAACAAGTCTAAACTGTTCATATTCTCCATATTCTCTGACACACACACACACACACACACTCCATACCTCTTATTCACACAATCTCTTGTATCTAGTTCCTATTTTTTATTAGATTTAGATATTGTCAGTTTGTATCATATTCACACATTGTGATTTGAGATTGGAATATAAGATAGTGTAGGTGATCACTCTAGCTTACCGTACACTTTGAAAGATCTTGTCTATTCTCTCTCTATCTCTCATTCATCTATTTTTGATTCTTAAGTGTGTATGTTAAGGCTCATATGTTGGAAAATCATGTAAACCTGTTATTAATATTATGATTGAGTCTCACCCCACTTCCAACATTTGGTATTAGAGCATAGTTGACATACATACTTAAAAAGATGAGTGACTATAGACTTGAGAATGAAGACAATCTAAAGTTGGTGCAATGTGAAATCAGAGTTGCTTTTGGTATGAAGTTATTTTCACGAATGGAGTACTTTAGCGATTGCTTTAAGCTTTTAGAGAAGTGCTTTTTGGAGGATCAACAATACTATCTAAGAGAGTATTGGATCATTGTTCAAATCATCTTCTCATGCTCAAGCTAGAGAGCTAGCTCAATGCAAGGAGGAGGTTGTCCTAGAGTGAGAATTTCTACTCTTGGGGGAGTTGCGCTCTACATCGGGAGACATTTGATTTAGGATCATTCGAATTTGGGTTTGCTATAAAACAGTTCTAAACTATTTATATTCTCCATATTCTTACACACACACACACACGCACAATCATCATACCTCTTAGGCACACAATCTCTTGTATCTACTTCCTATTTTTGCCTAGATTCAGATATTGTTAGTTTGTATCATATTCACACATTGTGATTTGACATTGGAATATAAGATAGCCTAAGTGAGCACTCTAGCTTACTATACACTTTGAAAGATCTTTTCTATTCTCTCTTTATCTCTCACTCATGTATTTTTGAGCCTTAAGGTGTGTATGTTAAGGTTCATGTGTTGAAAGATCCTATAAACATGTGATTAATATTGTTATTGAAGCCTATCCGACTTTCAACATTGCTCTGATACCAAATGTTGGAAGTGGGGTGGGCCACAATAACAATATTTCATAGGTTTGTAGGATCTTCCAACACATGAACCTTAGCATACACACCTTAAGACTCAAAAAGAAGATGAATGAGAGATAGAGAGAGATAGACAAGATTCTCAAAGTGTATGGTAATCTAAAGTGCTCAACTACAGTAACTTATATTCCAATGTCAATTACAATGTGTGAATATGATACAAGTTGAGAATATCTGAATCTAGACAGAAATAGGAACTAGATACAAGAGATTCTGTGACTAAGAGGTATGAAGAGTGTGTGTGTGTGTGAATATGGAGAATATGAATAGTTTAGAACTGTTTTACAACAAACTCAAATTATTATTATCTAAATAAAAAACTAGTGAATGAACAAGTGGGGACAGATGTAGACTTGTTACTCATAGTATGCTAGCTGATACGAACTCCTCCAGATGTCTCTAGATTTAGAGCACAACTCCTCCAAGAGTGTAGAAACTCTCCCTCCATGATGACCTCCTCCTTGCATTGAGCTAGCTCTCTACCTTGAGCATGAGAAGATGATTTGAACAATGAGTTAATACTATCTTATATAGTATTGTTGATGCTCCAAAAAGCACTTCTCTAAAATCTTAAAGCAATCACTAAAGTACTATGTTCGCGAAAATAAATTCATGCCAAAAACAACTCAGATTTCGCATTGCGCCAACTTTAGATTTTTTAAAAATCTTATTTCAAAGATAATTTGCACCACCGTTGTTTTTGTCGCCATTATTTTTGAAAATCATCCATGTAAAGAAAGATATTTCATAATGTGCCAAGCTACACCCCATGGGTTTTGAACCCTACTCGCCAACATGGAAGTAAGTTGGTGTATCCAACATGACTCACGACTTTTGTTGTATAACATTCCTGAAAGATTACAACTAATGGCTATCAAACTAGACCCTTGGGAAATTGTTTCTAACAATCCCCCCTTCAATGTCACAATGGTACAAGGTTCAATAACCTGCAAATCTTCAAGTGAATTTTTCTTGACTTCTTTCCATTGAATCATGAGTTGCCTATGTATGAACCAGGATACTTGAGAAACTACAAACTCAATGTCTGGATGTGTATTTACATAGATATATGAATTGGTTTTGAATCTACTTTTAAATGTAATGACACATTGACATCCGTAGGTGTCTACATAGGCTTGGAATCTATCATCTCAAACCTTTTCAATAATTTCTCAACGTATTTCTATTGTGTCATGTAGATACACTCATCTTTGTACATGAACTCAATCCCAAGATAATAATGTAAAATACCTAAGTCATTTACATCAAATGTATGCTTAATTTGTCCTTTAAACAATTGAAGATCTGAATCTTTGGGACCTATGATAATCATATCACTTTGTTGTGCACCTTGAACACTAGTTGGCTCATTCTCATATGAAGTAAGTGCTAAAATACTATGAATCTCAAAATTTTCTAGATAATTTAAATGGTCTCCTTGTTGTCTTCTTGTTTGACTTCTAGTTCTTCCAGTGTATTTCTAGTGTATTTCTTTATACCAGAGTCCTTCTAGGTTTGATATAACCACTTTGGTGTATTCTTGAAAAGTGGTGGTACCCTTTCTAGCTCTTTAGTATCTCTTTCTTCTAGAAGTCCGGAACCTTCTCCAACTTCATAAGTCGGAACTTTGAGAGGTACTGATGATGGACTAGGTACTCATGTAGGTAATGAAATTCTCTCTTCACCTTCATTTCTTAGGATTTAAAGTTGGAAGCTTGGGGAATTTTATACTTACTAGTATGCCCACGTATATATATGTGTTTATCAAAAATCTAATCATGTGCTTGTACATACTTACGTTTTCTTTTATGGACATGCATATAGAGTTTATTCTTTCCAATACTCTTACACGAGTCTATGCTTTTTTTTATTGTCCATCAAAAAATAGTTGTCAAAAAGTGGGTGCACAAGTAATGCACGATGTGTATACTCACAATTGTCATGTAGATTAATTTAATTATAGGTTTCGAAGGTCCTTTAAATGTTTCTTTTTATAAGGTTTTTGAAGTTTTTGGAAGGTTCATGTAAACCCTTGTTTATGTTTACATATTGGAGAATTCAGGATCAAAGTGAAGAAAATACATGAAGTGCAAAAGCCTATGTGTGGAACTCCATCAATTTTTTTGTTTTCAAATAGAGTTTCATTACATGACGAAATAGGATATCATTGAAGCGGATATGAGAAGATCTTGGTGAAAGGATTTTAGAGAAAAGAAAGAGAAAGAAATCATATGAAGTACAAAGGCTTGGGGAAATGTGTGCACCAAGGAGTCGGAAGGTGGGTTGCAGAAAAGGCACAAATACACTAAGATCCACTAAGATACACATGTGAATGCAAGTTAAGTGAAGTGTCATATGTAAAGACGTCTTTGATCCAAGTAAGGAAAAGAGGAGAAAAAAACATTTAAAGACAAGGAAGATAGGAATAATAAGTGAGACACAATGTGCAAAGAGTATAGATAGTGCAAAGTGTGAAAAGACTACAAAATGTGTAGAGAAATGGTGAGCCAAGGATTATGAAGAGAGTATTCTATGCTTTCTTATGTGTGTAGACAAAATTTGTTCAAGGGGTTATCATAGTACTATCAAGTAGGTGTGCGAGTCGACAGTAGAAGTGATTAGGGCTTCAACCTTATTGGAGGCTTGAGTGCAAGGGTGCAGAAGAGCAAGCCACTCGGAAAGGTGAAGAAGTGGCATACAGGTTGACTACACAAGCACTTGGGGTACTTTATTGTACTTGTATGTATTTTTCTTCCTAAAAGAGTTTGTGCACAATGAGTATTTTTTCTTATTATGGCAACAAAAACTATTGTAATCTTCTATTTTAATCAATGCATAGAGACTTTTGGTGCAACATATATTTCTCCTTCTTCTCTACTCTTTTCCTACAAATACTCAAGCTCCTTTCAACTAAAGAATGTCACGAGGATGGAGATAAGGAAGAGACATCACACACACACTCACAATCAAAGAGGAGCACACACACAGATTTAGGCAAGGAAGAATGATCTTCTTCTTCTATTACATAAAAGGAATGTACAAGAATGACCTAAAACAACAATACAACAAGTGCAATATATAAAGAACACCTGGGAACCTGCATAAATTGACTTTCAAGTCCAATAGTGTAGCTTAGATCAGGCCTTATAATTGTGAGATATATCAAACTTCCCACAATTTTCCTATACATAGTAACATTGTCCAATGCTTCACCTAATGTAGCATCCAACTTCAAATTGTGATCTAATCATGGCATAGAAATCGGCTTACAATCAGCCATACCATACTTTTTCATCATACTCAAGGCATAGTTCCTTTGTGACATCCATCTACCTATTTCTGTATGTATAAACTCAATGCCCAAGAAGTAGTGCAACACACCAAGATCTTTCATGTCAAATTCCTGCATAAGGAGTTGCTTTACCTCTTTAGTGCTTGCTTCATTGTCACCTTCTACAGTGAAGTCATCGACATAAATAGCCACAATTGTGATGCCATCATCACCCTTCCTTGCATATAATGAATGATCGACATCACACATAGAAAATCCAATGGTGGTGAAATAATCAACAATCGTTGCATGCTAAGCACGAGGGGCTTGTTTAAGTCCATACAAAGTCTTTTGCAACCCACAAACATATTGTGGGTGCTTTAAATCTTCATATCATTGTGGCTATTCCATATATACTTCTTCCTATAACTCACCATGTAGGAAAGAATTCTTCACATCCATCTAATGCAAAGTCCATCCTTTTGTTGTAGCTACTACAACAAGTGTTCTGACAGTAGAAATTTTTGCTATATGGCTAAAATTTTCCTCATAATCAATGCCATATGCCTATGCATATCCTTTTGCTACCAATCGTTCTTTGTACCTGCTTATGCTACCATCAACATTGTGCTTTACCTTGTAAACCCATTTGCAGCCTATGGGTTTCTTTCCTTGTGGCAATGGAACCAACTTCCATGTATCATTTCCATAAACTGTAGCCGTCTCCTCGTCCATAGCTTTTTTCCAATCTGCATTTCCAATTGCATCTTCAAAACAAGAAGGTTTAGCATCTTGTATTATCATTTTCATGTAGCCACAATGATGAGCCATGTAACTATCATATGTTAATTGTTGCACTAAACTCCGCATCCTCCCAGATCTTCTTGGTCCTGGGTCACTTCTCCTTCTATCAACCTACATGTGCCTTTCTTACTCTTGGAGTTTTCATAGAGGGCAATCCAAGTTCCTCATCAAGACTCTTTTATGAACTGCTTGAATCTCCATCAATGTCTTCAAAACCTATAGATGTTTTACTACTAGCAGAAATCTTTTCTTTACCTTTCTTGGATGTATTTTATGAGTCCACTAGACTGAAATTTCCACGCAATCTTCCACTCCATGAATTTGAGTTAGAAGTATTGCTTGGTGATGCATGTGGTCCACTCAAAACTTGAGATTTTGCACTTAATTTATCAGCATTTTCTTTGTTATTTGGTTCAAGATTAAGTCCATCTTTGGCATTTGCATAGAAGCTTGACATTTCATCAAACACCACATCTCTGCTTACCTTCACTTGTTGTGTGAGTGGGCTATAACATTTATATCCCTTTTGCTCAAGAGAGTACCCAATGATGATACATTTTTCAGCTTTTGGATCAAGCTTCATCCTCAAATCATCTGGAATATGTGCATATGCAATACAACAAAAAAGTTTCATATGTGATAAGTTTGGCTTTTTACCTAGGAACTTTTCTTTAGGTGTAACTTGATGTACAACAGTAGGCGGAGTTCTATTCATGATGTATACAATAGTGTGCAAAGTTTTGGCCCAATAACAATGAGGCATATTCTTCCTAGCCATCACGGCTCTTGTTATTTCTACAATATGTCTATTTTTGCACTCAGCAATGCTATTCTGTTGTGGTGTGTACCTGCATGAAAACTGACGTCGAATTCCATGACTTTTAAGAAAGTTGTTAAACTCATTTGACATGTATTCACCTCCTCCATCAGACCTTAATGTCTGAATATACTATTTGCCTTTCCACCATAGCCTTAAAATTCTAGAAGTGAGTGAACACCTCACTCTTCTCTTTCATGAAATATACCCATTATTTTCGTGTATGGTCATTAATGAAAGTAACATAAAACCTACAACCACCCATAGATGTGGTCTTTGCAGGACCCCAAACATCTATATGTACTGTTTCTAGCATATTTTCACTAACATGCTTGTCATGCGAAAATAATGCTCTTGACTATTTACAAAATCGACATGCTACACATACCTTTTTCATTTCTGCAACTTTGAAATTTGGTAGTCCATTGACAATCTCCTTTGACTGCATCAATTTCATCCTCTCCAAGTTTGCATGTCCAATTCGTTTGTGCCATATCTCTATATCAGCAATAACTCCTGCACCTTTTGCAAACATGGCTGCATTCATTTCAAGAATTTTCACATTTAAGGTGAACATCCTACCCACTTTGTTTCCTTTGGCAATCAATCGTCCATCCTATTTGTACTCTTCTACATATAACCCATTAGCAATGAACCGGACTTGTAATCCATGGTTGACCAACAAAAACTAGATTCTTTGTTATATTTGGAACATGCAACACACCAGCAAGATGTTTTACTTTCTCCATAGACAATGCTATCTTTCTTGTATGCTTGATAAGGTGTGATGTGTCATCACTCGTTTCAACATATCTAGGAGCTAGAAATTTTTGCAAACTACTAAACCATTCTACATGATGGCTCATGTGATTTGAAGCACCTGAATCAACATAACAAACATTATTATTTGATTTTGAAACATCAACAAACATAGTATTCATCATGTGATGTTGAACCATGAACAGCTTCTCAAAATCATATGCATTTGTGGATGCGTAGTTGTTTTGTTGCCTTCTGTTATTTTGATTCGGGGAGATGTTTCTTGATTTTGTAAGAAAATCCAAAGTTCTTATGGCCAAACTATCAAATCCTACCCGCTCCTTTTTTCTAAAAGGTGGCTTACTAAGCCACTTCTAGTGTCCACCAAATGCAAGATAAAAGAATTGGTGCTCTCTACAACAACCACTAGTGAGTTCATTACACAACTACAAGGTTGGAGCAAATTTGGCAGCAATATGAAGTCAGGTCTTCTAACCCCCCATACTCCAAGAACCTGAGGACCTAGTAGCCCAATTGAGTAAGGAGATTGATTCGTTAAATAGGAATAAGCCCCAGAAGGAAGAAGAGAGTGTAGTGGCACAACTACCACATAAAGTTGATGCCTTAAAACTAAAAAAAGAAGAGCAGGCCCATGCAGAAGAGGTTTCATAACTCTGTTAGGAGCTATAGGAACTTTGTGTAGGAAATGGAGTCAAGAGTGGGTTATGGTGCATTACGTGTAGTAAACAAGGACATGTGGTAAGTGAATGCCCTCTATAAAGTGTTACTTTCTAGTTATGTAGGAAGTGTGGCCATGAAGCCCAAGAGTGCCACTCATTAGGGATTCCTACACAAGCATATTGGGGATAAGCATGAGCCCAAATGGGGGCTTTAACCACCAAATGTAATGGTTGCTATACCAACTCAAGGTTATATCAACCCATGTCCTTGAGGCAACTTTGGAAATGGGTCAAGAAGGCCAATCATTTGCTTTAGTTGTAGAGAGTGTGGACATTATCAAATCAAATGTCCTCTACCAAAGGATTCTCGTCGCAAAAATTATCGAGAAGCTAGAGACCACTACACCATGTGTTGCCCAAAGAATAAAGGATTCAATATATATATATATATATATATATATATATATATATATATATATATATATATTGAATCTATGGTTATGCAAACAAGGAGCACAGGGAAGCTCCCTCAAGAAGAACCTAGTCAAAATTTCACTATGCATGGAGTGACCAAGGACAAAGACATAGTAAGAGCTAGGCCTACTCCCAATGAAGATATCCAACCATAATAAGATCTTACAAACACAAGTGAAGCAATTGGACAAGCATACACTAGGATGGGAAAAGAACTTGAGCACTTGCACATTGCCCATATTGCTATGGAATGAGGGGCATTGATACTATTGAAATCAATAATCACGGAGGTTAGTATCTTTGATCTATTGAAAATGAATGTAAGATTGAGGTCCATCCACCTTACTTGCAAAGATTAGTACTCTTGGTGAAGGAAGGGTGGTAGGGGGAACCCCTCTTACTGATTATAAGAGCCCACAGTTCACTTTCACTATAGGAGAAAAAAATATATAAGAAGTTATAGTGGATGGTGGCTCAGGTGTAAGTCTAATGCCCAAGTACATTGTGGAGAGGCTTGGGTTTCAACCATCAAGACTAACCGAATTCACATTAATATTGGTTGGCCAAAGCTAGGTAAAGCCCTTGGGAGTGGCTCTGTGAGTTCCAAGAGGTACAAGGTAACATCTTTACTTTGGAATTTGTTGTATTAATGTTGCCACAAGTGGATGGGGAACTTCCTACTGTTGATTGGGAGGCCTTAGTTGTGGAATATCAGTGTTTTGCATGATTGGGGAAAGGATACTATGTGGGTTTGACATTCGTATGGAACACAACATGATGGAAAGCCTAGGATTGGATATCGATGAGGAAGAGGACATTTTGGCCTAGTTGGAAATAGGTAACTCATTTGCATGCTATGGAGTTTTTGTAGATGAGAATAGTATAGAAGGTCATGCAGAATAAGAGGAGACCATAGAAGTCGTTCGATTGGGTGAGCTTGTGAAAGGTCATAGAAGAGGGAAGAAAACACTCCTTAAGTGCAACAAAGATGAAGCTGGTCCAAATGCTAGGAAGGAAACTACCTGCAAGGTAAAGCAACCTAGTGAGGAAACTTCTTTCCCAATTAATGAAATTCCTTTAGGGTGGATGAAAGAAAAGAAAGAACAAATTGATTTTCAAAGTGCTCTTGTGTATGACACTAGGACAATGTGGGGAAGAGTGATGGAAGATTCCAAGGATGAAGAATAGCCTCAACAGATTGATGAATCAAAAAAGATTCAAAGAAGTTGAGCTATAAAATAGGGATAATTCTCATCTTATACTGGTGGCCACATAGTTATGGAACTATCTTAAGTTGCTTTCAAAGGTAAATTTGTTTATGATAACTTACGTTGATGCATTTGCATGGCATTAGAAGGATTTGAAAGGAGTACCTACAAGTTTTGAGGAACATAGGATTCCACTAATAGAAGGAGCCAAACTAGTTTTGCTTTCAAAGGTAACTTCCTTTATGAAAACTTATGCTAATGTATTTGCATGGCATTACAAGGATTTGAAAGGAGTGCCTGTAATTTTTGGGGAAGATAGGATTCCACTAGGGGCCAAACTAGTAAGTGGTAAAAGCTATAGATTGAATCCAAAGTATGTTGAAGTTGTCTATAACAGATCTAGAAAATGAAGGATGATGGAATTTTCATTCTAGTAGAGCATTCAGAATGTCTTTCCCCCATGGTCATTGTGCCCAAAACAAACACTAATAAAATATGGAAATGTGTGGAATTCAGAGCACCCAACAAGATAACAATTCTTGATGGGTTCCCTATGCCCTTTGTAGAACAAATTATTGAAGAAGTGGTTGGGCACATCTACTATATAGATTCATGGATGGATTTAGTGGGTACAACCATACATATTTAGTGAGACAAGATAGCCTTCATCACACCATGGGGAACCTATGTTTATGTGAAAGTGCCTTTCAAAATCAGAATGCCCCTTCAACTTTCAATAGAATGATGAATCTTATCTTTGGAACTTGTCCAAGAATTTGATTTCACTATCATGCATAGAATAGGTAAAGAAAATGTTATGTCTGATTATTTGTCTAGAGTTATCCTAAAGAACAAGGCTTTTGGAGTGCATGACAAGTTTCACGATGGTGATCTATTTATAGTGAGTGCTCATGGGTGGTACATGTTGAGATATCAAGCTCAACATGTGATGATCCAGGATGGCCCGTACCAGTTTTCATTTCTTTGACATGTATAGTGGTCATGTTGGTATATGTCAGGGATACTTCATTGAGCTTTATTAGATTTATCTACCGAGAGTGATGGCATATTTGTTCCTTGCCAGCTCGCTCATTCGCAGACATTAGGTTTTTCCTTATGTAGTGATCTTTATATATTGCACTTGTTTTAGGTCATTCTTGTACATTCCTTATTATGTAATATAAGAAGAAGAAGAAGAAGATCATTCTTCCTTGCCTCAATCTATGTGTGCTTCTCCTTGAGAGTGAGAGTGTGTGTGTGAGCTCTCTTCCTTATCTCCTTCCTCGTGACATGGTATCAGAGCCAGCGTGGCTGAAGAGAGCTCGTGGAGAAGGCGACAGTGAAGAGTATGCAGCAAGGCATGGAGAAAACGCGATTCACAAACGACCTCCATTTGCTACAAAAATCGGCATGAAGGTAGAAGACCTCAAAATATTTTTGTGAGTTAGCCCTTTAGGGTCACTCGTTTTTGTCAGATCGAAGTTTCAGAGCCATCTCGACCTCCATTTCGAGCCCACAAAGTGGGGCCTATAGAAAAACTAGGTCAATTTCAAAAACTGTAACTTGCATCATGTTCAGCAACACTTATGTATTCCAGATCCAGAATTTCAAGAGATTCCGTGTATTGTTCATACACGCAAACTATGTTTCTTTGAGATCGAACTGTCACGTCATAGTCTGATAGTGTTCAAGCAGAAGTGCTGCTTGTAGTGGTTTGCAGTGTTGTGTATTGCTGCAAAAATGACAAACGCAAATAGAATGAGTCAGCTTATGAGCAATAAGCTAGACAAGAATAACTTCCATGCTTGGAGCTTCAGAATGACAAATTTCCTGATGGGAAAAGGCTATTGGAAGTACATCGAAGGAGAGAACGAAAATGCTTTGCGGTTACCAGAGAGGAATCAGACTGCAGAACAGATAAGAGCATATGAGCAATGGAATCAAGGAACACGAAAGGTAATGTATTGTCTATTTTTTCGCATACAGGATAGCATGATTGGGCACATATAGGATGCCAAGACTTCGAAAGAGTCTTGGAACAGTTTGGTCACATTGTATGAGACCAATACAAAGGCATGAAAATCCCAACTCAAGAACGAGTTGCATACCTTGGAGAAAAAAGAGCATGTCGATAAGTGACTATACCTTGAAAATCAAAAGCATATGTGAGTCACTTGCATCTATTGGAGTGAATGTAGATGATGATGATAAGTTGGAAGTATGCCTTCGTGGTTTAGGAGCTACATATAAGCAGTTCAGAACTTCTATACAGATGAGGGAAAATATTCCAATTTTTGCTGATCTCGTATCTATGCTGATTATTGAAGAAAAGAATCTTGGTGAGGATTCAAACTCCCAAGGAAAGCCCAGTTCTGAGTAGGTATTCTACTCTAGTAGAGGAAGAGGTAGAGGTAGAGGTTTCAGAAGTGGAAGAGGAAACAGTAACCAAGACCAAGGTCAACAACAAAATTATGTAGGAGGAAGAGGACAGTTTCGAGGTAGGGGGAGCCAAAGAGGTCGCAGAAATTTCCAAAGAAATGATTCAGGTAATGATAGTAAAGGATGCTCGAATTGTGGTAAACCTGGACACTTTGAACATGATTACAGGTTAAAGAATCAAAATAATAGAAGGCAGCAAAACAACTATGCATCCACAAGTGCAGATGATTCTGAGAAGCTGTTTATGGTTCAACATCACATGATGTATAGGATGTCTGCTGGTGTTTCAAAATCGAATGATAATGTCTGGTATGTTGATTCAGGTGCTTCAAATCACATGACCAGTCATGCGGAATGGTTTAGTACTTTGCAGAAATTCCAGTTCCTGGATATGTTGAAACAGGTGATGACACATCACATCCTATTGAGCATACATGAAACATAGCACTATCTATGGATGATGGAAAGGTAAAACATCTTGTTGATGTGTTGCATGTTCCAAATATAATAAAGAATCTTGTTTCTGTTGGATAAATGGTTGACTAGGGATTACAAGTCAGGTTCAATGCTGATGGATTGTATGTAGAGGAGTACAAGCAGGATGGACGATTGGTTTCTAAAGGAAACAAAGTGGGTAGGATGTTCACCTTAAATGTGAAGATTCTTGAAATGAATGCAGCCATGTTTGCAAAAGGTGCAAGAGTTATTGCTGATATAGAGATCTAGCACAAACGAATTGGATATGCAAATATGCAAAGGCTGAAACTGATGCAATCAAAGGAGATTGTCCATGGACTACCAAAATTCAAAGTTACAGAAATCCAAACATTATGTGCAACATGTCAATTTGGTAAACAGTCAAGAGCATCGTTTCCACATGACAATCATGTTAGTGAGAATGTACTAGAATTAGTACATATAAATGTTTGGGGCCCAGCAAAGACCACATCTATGGGTGGTTCCAGGTTTTATGTTACTTTCATTGATGACCATACACACAAAGTATGGGTATATTTCATGAAAGAGAAGAGTGAGGTGTTCACTCTCTTCCAGAATTTTAAAGTTATGGTGGAAAAGCAGATAGGGAAGTACACTCAGACATTAAGATCTGATGGAGGAGGTGAATACATGTCAAATGAGTTCAGCAATTTTCTTAAAAATCATGGAATTTGGCGTCAGTTTTCATGTAGGTACACACCACAACAGAATGGTGTTGCTGAATGCAAAAATAGACATATTGTAGAAATAGCAAGAGCCTTGATGGCTGAGAAGAATATACCTCATTGTTATTGGGCAGAAGTTGTGCATACTGTTGTATACATCATGAACATAACTCCGACTGCTGCTGTACATCAAGTTACACCTGAAGAGAAGTTTATAGGTAAAAAGCCAAACTTATCACATCTGAAAGTTTTTTGCTGTATTGCATATGTACATGTCCCAGATGAATTGAGGATGAAGCTTGATTCAAAAGCAGAAAAGTGTGTCTTCATTGGATATTGCCTTGATCAAAAGGGATATAAATGTTATAACCCACTCACACGACAGGTAAAGGTGAGCAGAGATGTGGTATTTGATGAAATCTCAAGCTTCTATGTAGATGCCAAAGGGGACTGAATCTTGAACCAAATGACAAAGCAAATGCTAAAAAATCAAGTGCAGAATCTCAAGTTTTGAGTGGCTCCAAGAAAGGTAAAGAAAAGCTTTCTTTTGGTAGTAAAACATGTGCAGGTTTTGAAGACATTGATGGAGATTCAAGGAGTTCAGAAAAGATTCTTGATGAGGAACTTGGATTGCCCTCTATGAAGACTCCAGGAGTAAGAAGGGCACATGCAGATGATACAAGGAGAAGTGACCCGAGACCAAGAAGATCTGGGAGGATGCAGAATTCAGTGCAACAATTGACGTATGAAAGTTATATGGCTCGTCATTGTGCCTACATGAAAAAGGTAATACAAGATGCTGAACCTTCTTGCTTTGAAGATGCAATTGGAATTGCAGATTGGGAAAAAGCTATGGATGAGGAGATGGCTGCACTTTATGGAAATGATACATGGAAGCTGGTTCCATTGCCACAAGGAAAGAAGCCCATATGCTGCAAATGGGTTTACAAGGTAAAGCATAATGTTGAGGATATCATAAGCAGGTATAAAGCACGATTGGTAGCTAAAGGATATGCACATACATATGGCATTGATTATGAGTAAACTTTAGCCCTGTAGCTAAAATGTCTACTGTCAGAACACTTGTTGCATTAGCTACAGCAAAAGGATGGACTTTGCATCAGATGGATGTGAAGAATGCTTTCCTACATGGTGAGTTACAGGAAGAAGTATATATGGACCAGCCACAAGGATATGAAGATTCAAAGCATCCAAAATATGTTTGCAGGTTGCAAAAGGCTTTGTATGGGCTGAAGCAAGCCCTCGTGCATCGCATGCAAGGATTGCTGATTACTTAACCAGCATTGGGTTTTCTATGTGTGATGCAGGTCACTCACTATATGCAAGGAAGGTTGATGATGGCATCACTATTGTGGCTATTTATGTTGATGATGTGATTGTAGGTGGTGATAATGAAGGAAGCATCAAAGAGGTAAAGAAACTTCTTACGCAGGAATTTGACATGAAAGGTCTTGGTGTGCTGCGCTATTTCTTGGGCATTGAGTTCATACATACAGAAACACGTGTATGGATGTCGCAAAGGCAATATGCCTTGAATATGGTGCAAAAGTATGGTATAGCTGATTGTAAGACAATTTCTATGCCATTAGATGAGAATTTGAAGTTGGACACTACATCAGGTGAAGCATTTGAAAATGCTACTATGTACAGGAAAATTGTGGGAAGTCGTATATATCTCACAATTACAAGGGCTGATCTAAGTTATACTATTGGACTTGAAATTCAATTTATGCAAGTTCCCAGGAAGCCACATTTGGATGCTCTGAGGTGCACTCTATGTTATGTGAGCGCTACTTTGGATTATGCATTGTTTTATGAGGCTGGTGTAGATTTGCAGGCTTATGGATACACTGGTGAAGATCTACTTGTGGTTTTCTATTCTCATTCGAAAGTGCAGCTGTTACATGGAGCAGCAAGAAGCAACCCACTGTTGCTTTGTCGAGTACAGAGGCTGAGTATAGAGGTGTTGCAATGGCAGCATGTGAGGCATCATGGCTGGAGATGCTACTTGCAGATTTAGGTGTGGAAGTGCAAAAGCCTATCATCATTTATTGTGATAATCTTAGCAGCATACAGTTAGCATGGAACCCTATTTTCCATGCTAGAACAAAGCATATTGAGGTACATTATCACTTCATCAGAGATAAGGTATTAGCAAGTGATATTGATCTTGTTTATGTGAGAACAGATGAGTAGGTTGCTGATATTTTCACCAAAGCACTTGGAGCTAAGAAGTTGAAGAAGTTTTGGGAGATGCTTGGATTACAAGATATGGCGTTGAGCTTGAGGGAGAGTGTTTAGATATCAAGCTCAACATGTGATGATCTAGGATGACACGTACCAATTTTTGTTTCTCTAACATGTATAGTGGTCAGGTCGGTATATGCCAGGGATACTTCATTGAGCTTTATTAGATTTATCTATCAAGAGTGATGGCACATTTGTTCTTTGCAGCTCACTCATTCGCGGACATTAGGTTTTTCCTTATGTACTGATCTTTATACATTGCACTTGTTGTATTCTTGTTTTTAGGTCATTCTTGTACATTCCTTTTTATGTAATAGAAGAAGAAGAAGAAGAAGAAGAAGAAGAAGAAGAAGAAGAAGAAGAAGAAGAAGAAGAAGATCATTCTTCCTTGCCTCAATCTATGTGTGCTTCTCCTTGAGAGTGAGAGTGTGTGTGTGAGCTCTCTTCCTTATCTCCTTCCTCGTGACAGTACAATGATGTCAAGGAGTTTCTAAAGAAAGAAAAGTATCCAAATAAATCCAACTCCATGAAAATAAAGAGCTTGATCATAAAATGTAGGCCTTATATCTTTATTGAGGGAAAGATATACATATAAGGCAAAGATGATTCACTTAGGAAGTGCATGGAAGAAGAAGAGGCATGAAATTCTCTAGAATACACATGAAGGACCAAGTGGTGGGCACATCCCTGGCCATATTATGAGTCAAAGAAACTTAGATGTTGGCTTATGGTGTCCAACCTTGTTAAGAGATGTAGAAGAGAGAGCTCAAGCATGTGATGCCTCTCGGAGATGTGGACCAAAGCCCACCAAGCAGAGATAACATCCATTGGTTGTCTCAACTACATGGCAACCATTTGAGAAATGGGGGTTGAATTTTATAGGTCTTATTTATCCTACATCCTTTTCGAGGAAGATAACTTTTCACTGATTGCTATAGACTGTGCAACAAAATGGGTTAAGTCTATTACTTCTCTAGATTGCACAAACTAAACAATTGGTGATTTCTTGTACAATGACATTTTCTACAGGTATGGTTGTCCATTGGAAATCTGCATCAACCAAGGGATACCCTTTGTCAACAAAGTTTTGTATGAGTTTTCAATAAGTATAGGATTCTCCATCACACTTGTTGTGCTAATTATCCAAGGGCTAATGGGTTTTGGTCTCCTTAAAGCTTGTATTTGTATTTGTGATCTTCAACCATTAGTACTTGCTTCATTGTCTCTGGCCCTTGTGTTATTTTCCAAATCTATCATTTTTCCTTGTATATATCTTTTTGCCTACTACATGCCCATGCGAAGCCTGGGGTGTTGAGATATCAAGCTCAACATGTGATGATCTAGGATGACACGTACCAGTTTTTTGTTTCTCTGACATGTATAGTGGTCACAAAGGCTGAAATTGATGCAGTCAAAGGAGATTGTCCATGGACTACCAAATTTCAAAGTTGCGAAAATGCAAAAGGTATGTGCAGCATGTCAATTTGGTAAACAGTCAAGAGCATCATTTCCACATGACAAGCATGTTAATGAGAATGTACTAGAAGTAGTACATACAGATGTTTGGGTTCCTGCAAAGATCACATCTATGGGGGGTTGCAGGTTTTATGTTACTTTCATTGATGACCAAGTATGGGTATATTTCATGAAAGAGAAGAGCAAGGTGTTCACTCACTTCCAGAATTTTAAAGCTATGGTAGAAAAGTAGACTAGAAGTACATTCAGACATTAAGATCTGATGGAGGAGGTGAATACATGTCAAATGAATTCAGTAGTTTTCTAAAAAGTCATGGAATTTGACGTCAATTTTCATGCAAGTACACACCACAACAGAATGGCATTGCTGAATGCAAAAATAGACATATTGCTAAAATAGCAAGAGCCTTGATGGCTGAGAAGAATATGCCTTATTGTTATTGGGCAGAAGTTGTGCATACTGCTATATACATCATGAACAGAACTCCGACTACTGTTGTACATCAAGTTACACCTGAAGAGAAGTTTACAGGTAAAAACCAAACTTATCACATCTGAAAGTTTTTGGTTGTATTGCATATCTACATGTCCCAGATGAATTGAGGACGAAGCTTGATCCAAAAGCAGAAAAGTGTGTCTTCATTGGATACTCCCTTGAGCAAAAGGGATATAAATGTTATAACCCACTCACACGACAGGTAAAGGTGAGCAGAGATGTGGTATTTGATGAAATCTCAAGCCTCTATGTAAGGAAGCAAAATTGGAGGACAAGAAAAATCATTTATGGCCTATTGGACATCGAAATTATCGACCAATAGATGATCCTATGTATATGCCTCAAATTTTCCCATATGAAGCATTCAAACCACACAATTGGATGGAGATTCTAGCCACCTTGGATGTTTGCATGACCGATTCATCTGTGAAATAGAGCACACATAATGGGTGTCACCATTAGTGGTAGTACCAAAGAAGAATGGAAAATTAAGAGTATGTATCAACTTGAAGAAAGTTAATGCATCCACTATCCATGATAGCTACCCATTACCTATCACTGATCATCTCTTGGAAAGGGTTGTAGGCAAGGAGGTCTATAGCTTCCTAGATGGATTCTCCGGGTACAATCAACTAGCCATTGCAAGTGAGGATCACTATAAAACAACATTCGCAACTGAATGGGGAGCTTATGCTTTTAGAGTGATGCCATTTGGACTCACAAATGCCCCCGCTACTTTCCAAAGGTTGATGTGTGATGTATTTAAGGAATTCCTAAGGAAGAGTATGGAAGTATATGTAGACGACTTGTGTACCTACTCAAGACAGAGGAGTGAACACATTCCGGAATTACGAAGGATATTTGAGAAATGTCGGTAGTATTGAGCGTGCATGAATCTTGAAAAATGCATCTTTATGGTGAGGCAGGGAAAGATCCTAGGAAATATCATATGTAAGAATGGGATTTCTATAGACGAGAATAAGATTAAGGTAATCGTGGAGCTACCAAGTCCAAAAAATGCAAAGGAAGTACAAGCTTTTATGCGTCATTGTGGATACTATTGTAGATTTATCCACATGTATGCCATAATTGCCAAGTCATTATATGGATTATTAACTCAATTCACTTGGACAGATGAATGCAAAAAAGCATTTAATGAACTAAAGTGATGATTAAGTACAAAACCTATATTGAAGATACCCAATTGGAATAAACCTTTCCATATCCATGTAGATGCCTCTAATGATGCAATAGGATGCATCCTAGCTCAACCTGCAGATGAAGGAAAATTAGACCACCCTATTGCATATGTGAGCAGACAACTAAACCAAGCGAAAAGAAATTATACCACCATGAAACGAGAAGGTTTAGGAATGGTGTACGCAGTCAAGAAGTTTAGAAACTACCTTCTAGCTAACAAGTTCAAGCTCTTCATCGACCATGGGGCTTTATTGTACCTAGTCAATAAACCCTGTAACACAGGTAACACAGGAAGGCTAGTGAGACGATTTCTATTGCTGGTGGAGTTTGATTACGAAGTAGTGGTGAAGAAGGGAAATACTCACGTGAGAGCTGATCATCTGTCTAGGTTAATGCATGGAGAACCACCCACTGGAGTGGCCGATGACCTACCAGATACTTATTTGTTCAACTTAGAAGTATGCCCGAAGTGGGCAAAAAAGTTGATTCCTATACTCACCCATGGACCACATCATAGAATTAACAAGGATGCCAAGAAAGGATTTTTGCAATCACGTAATTTGCACATTGTGGCAGGAAGTGTGTACTATAAAGAACCCAATGGTGTAATGTTAAGGTGTGTGGAAGAGGATGAACAGAAGAACTTAGTTGGGCAAGCTCATGTAAATCGATGGAGAATGCATAAGGGAGCTCATGGAACAATAAGGGAATTAAAACGATTGGGAGTGTACTAGCCAGATATGCCAAAGGATGTACATAAACACATTGGCAGTTGCCTAGAATGCCAAGAAAGTACTCCAGAAGACCATACATCATTAGAATTCTCTACAATAGCATCAAACTGGAGTCGGACATTAGTATAGTTCTTGAAAACATGCAAGCATGAGGAAGGAGCGAGTCTGGCAAGAAAGCGATCCTTAAAAGAAATGAGCAAGGACTATACTATAATGGGAAAGCAATTATTCAAAAGAGGAAAGGACAATCAACTTCGGCTATGCATCCATGAACAATCACTACCCTATTGTAATAAAGTAAGTCTATGATCTAAGGGTCCGGCCGGTTCAGATAGATCTGAAATCGTCTATGATCTAAGGGTCCGCCCGATTCAGATATATGTGAAATTGGACACCATTTGGTCACTCTTGTATGGCCAAAGATCTCGAGACTAGACTTAAGCATAAGTCCATGTGCTCTCTTAAACAAGTGATCCACTTAGCCTAGTGGTTAAGTCTCAAGGTTGTGAAGGAGGAGGTCTTGGGTTCAACCCCATGGGGAATATGGGGAGAGAGTTTTGCCCAAGGAGCCCTAGAGCCTTCTAACTCAAGTTAACTCATCATGAGTTAACTTGAGTCCAGTGAGACTTAACTCAAGAGGTGAGTACACCAACCACTAGTGAACTCTAGTGGAAGATATGAAAGGAGTGGAGGAGATTGCACATGCACTTGTGGACTCTAGTTACATTTGTGATCCTCGTTGATTCGAGCAGCTATATATATAGGCATAAGGTTGGGAGGAGAGTCATCTCTCTAGCACGTGGTGGTCATAATCATTAGTTTCTTGCATTGGTATCAGAGCTCTAGGCAAGCTTCTATGGAGACCTTTGATAGCTCATGATCTTCCTCATGCCAACTTCAATGGACATCTTGTAGATGGGTCTTCCGTCATACCTCTTAGGTAACGAGCTTACTTCTCACCTCCCATTGCATGCAATAGTTTCGCCTCCCAAATTATTCTATGGCGCAAAAGGACAATTCTATATTCATCCAACGTATATGAGTCCCAATATTCGAACCCCCGCCCGATAAATGTAGAATGTATGGCATAGCCATGAAGACGCGCACACTATCATTTGAAGAGATTCTTTCATATAAAATCCTTCTTCAAAGCTTGGACACATTACTTTTGAAGCTGCGCGTAGGATTGGAACTCATCCCTCCGTGATTTGACAGATATGTGTGCATCTCATGCATCGAAATTTGTCTTGAGGCACCAAATATGTTGGCGAAGATGTATGCACAGGTCGCTGGTGATCCGAATCCTTCTCGGTGGCCAAAAACGAGGCTGGCTCCACTCAAAGAGTTAACAAAAGTATTTATCACTCTACACCACAAGGCTTTCGGGACTTGATCCCATGACGCAGAGACCAAAAACAAACCAAGCCACCGTGTTGTCTGATTTTCCTATATGAATAGCAAAAGAATTTATAAAGGATTAGCTTCATCAAGCGGAGAATCTGACATCAAACCCGTGACGTATTAGCCAAGCAAGGAACTCTTCTAACCACAAGCGCTATGCACGTATTTTATGCCGCATTATCCAACATTATTACTGATCCTCCTACTACAGAACCTTCAAGAACAACACAAAAGGAGTTTTTTTAAGCTAAAATCTTTGAGAAAAAGTGTCCTAAGATTGGACGATTTTCATTTTGAATTTGACTTGGTCAAGATATAGTAAGGTTGATCCAAAATGGAAAACTTTCTGCTACAGTTTACATAGGATTTTCAAGCCTATTAGGACCAAGTAGTCCTCAAGTCGGGTGACAAAATCAAGTATTGATTGGGAGTTAACTATTGTATGAAAATCCAAGTCAGATGTTTGGATCAACCAAACTTCAAGTTTTCCAAATCAAATTCAAGAGAATCAAGAGTTCTCAAATTCTTGATTGGGATATAAATCCCATCCTAGTTACTAAAGTCCATGCACCAGTCATGCCCAGAAATGGACTAGTAATTGGAATCCATCCATTTCATATGTTTGTGCCCAGATCGCACATCGAGACACAGTGAAGTCGCTAGGGATGTTTTTAGATCCACCCTTATTATTCATTCACTACTTTGTACTTTGACCAGTTTATCAAAGTGCAAAGCCGGATGGTGTTTTGAATCATTTGGGCAGGGATCCCACCACAGAGATGAGACATGTTCTTCTAGTTTTAGAACATGACCATGTTCTTCCAGTTTAAGAACATGAGGCTCGAGGGTTGCCTACAGTTATAAAAATCTTTCCCAAGGGGGGAAGAACATAATAAAGTAAGTATATGATCTAAGGGTCTGGCCAGTTCACACAGATCTGAAATTGAACACCGTTTGGTCACTCTTGTATGGCCAAATCATGAGACTAGACTTAAGCATAAGTCCATGTGCTCTCTTAAACAAGTGATCCACTAAGCCCAGTGCTTAAGTCTCAAGGTTGTGAAGGAGGAGGTCTTGGGTTCAACCCCATGGGGAATATGGGGAGAGAGTTTCGCGCAAGGAGCCCTAGAGCCTTCTAACTCAAGTTAACATGAGTTAACTTGAGTCCAGTGAGACTTAACTCAAGAGGTGAGTACATCAACCACTAGTGCACTCTAGCGGAAGATATGAAAGGAGTGGAGGAGATTGCACATGCACTTGTGGACTCTAGTTACATTTATGGTCCTCGTTGATTCGAGCAGCTATATATAGAGGCATAAGGTTGGGAGGAGAGTCATCTCTCTAGCACGTGGTGGTCGTAATCATTAGTTCCTTGCACCTATCATCCTCAAGCTGATGGTCAGGTAGAGAGTTCCAATAAAGTGTTATGCACCATGTTGACAAAGATAGTCAATAATGAAAGGTTAGATTGGGACAAACAATTGCATCATGCAATGTGGGCCTTCCGAGTAGCTTACAAGACGGCCATTGGAACTAAATCTAGTTTACTAGCAGAATGTGATCTTACTAATTGAGTTTTTGGTACCTACTCTATGTATAGCACAACAGTATGAGTGGACAGACCATAAACTATCCAAGCAATTAGAGCAAATTGATAAATTACACAAAACTAGGCTACAAGGATTTGCGAGAATTTACGCTGCTAAATAGAGGCATCAAGCATATTATGACGCTCATATCAAAGACAAAGGCTTAAAGGAAGGAGATTTAGTCCTTGTATATACATTGAAGCAACATGCCAAGAAACGACAACAACGCAGATACATACCATTATTGATAAATCAAATCTCAACAAGCAGAGCAGTAAATCTAGCCACATTAGACGGAGATATACTTCCCAACTACATAAGTGGATGTAGAGTGAAATGATATATGGAGCCATTAATAGACCAAATGCTAGCATGACTCGTAGGAGCACATAATTGAAAGAAGGAAGAAGAGAGGATTAGGGAAGAAGCACATCAGGAAGCCTTAGAGCATATCAAGAGACAGAAAGAGTGGATACGACAAAGGGATGAATGATATCTACAGGGAGATGAACCAATACCCATGGCCAACTACCAAGTTAGCAATATAAGTGATACGAGCTAGAGCACCTCCAAACCATACTTAAACCTAGGAATCGGGTCCAAGGAATATCAACTAGTAGATGCTCTAGTTGACTTAGGAGCAACTTTAAGTTGCATACAAGTGTCGCTAACCACGCATTTCCAAACAACCATAAGTCCTACTAAAGCATGTATGATAGGAATTGGAGGTCAAATTATAGAATGTATTGAAGAAGCCCTAATATCCGTTCACTTAGGGAATTCCACTATGGAGCAAAAAGTTTTGGTATGCCGAGATGAACTAATTGAAAATCTGATCCTAGGGCAAGAATAGATTATTGAGAATGAAGTGAGCATACATCTTGCACAAGGATACATATAAGCCAAAATATGACATAAAGAAATCTTTAGTTTTCTGGAAGAAAGGCCATATCAAATTCTTAAGGTCACCAAACCTCAAGGAGAAAAATAGAGGTAGAGAAGGAAAATGGTTCAATAGCGAGTATATCCCAAGAATGCCTTAATCTAGAATTGCCTGCAAATAGGAAAGTGACACATGATGGTGTGACCACCTCACCTAGAAAGAATGAGCCTAAGAGAGAGAGTGAGGACATTATTTCTCAACCTATCTACATTGTGAGAAGAAAACCTAGTTGGATGTCTATTGTTCGAAGACCACCATGCAATAGTTATCACGATGGGTACAAAAGGATCGAATAAATCAACCAGAAAACTCAATACGGAAGAAGATCGGCCATTTAATGAAAACACAAAGGGACAACCACCATGCGGCATCACAATCAGATAAACAAAGGCTTCGTCGTGTATGGCTTCCAAGTCATTGGTAGAGGCCTAGAGGACACATCAATGCATATGGATCCCGAAGAAGGTCAGACAAATGGCAAATCATGAACTATAAAGGCTTAACAAGATATCATGCCTACAAAGTGAAGCAAGGAAGTCTATAAAGACTCATCAAGGGAACCAAGTGAACACAACATCTAAACCTCATATTTCTAGTAGAAAGAAAGCAAGGACCATAGAACGAGAAACTCGATAGAAGCAAATGCTTCAAGCACCAACTACAAAGTGGATATGGAGACCTAAAAGGCAGCAAGGATAGGAACAACACACTCAACGAGATTCTACTTGCACTCATGAAGAGTCCATTGCACACAAAGTATGCATGAAAGGTCCACATTACAAGGTCATGCATTAGGCACATTATCTCTTCAACAAAATTAGTGGTGCACATTTCCATCATTGGAATAGGTCTTACTTTCTATTGCCATGGAAATGATCGTACATTGTACATAAATAAGTGCTTCATCTAGAACTGTTTTTTTTTTCTTTTAGGATTAAAAATTAAGAAAAGGGTAGTGGAAACATTACTTATTTAAGCAAGGGGGAACAGAGCAACCAAAGAAACAACATATCATTAAACCACACATAACACACATGAATTAATTTCTCCTATAAGCTCATTCCTTCTTTATTACAAGTGCAGATGGCTTCCAATGATTCCGAGGCAACCATTCAAGAAGAAGTACTAGAATTTCCACTGCAAAGTGTAACCAAAGCCAAAGGCCACTCATTTCAAGAAGATGAACCTATAGGAGAGCATTCATTCTTGGTGACTATAAAGATCATGGGTACTGACCATCAATTCCCTGTAATGTCCCAAGATTTCAACATCTTACATGAACTCCCATCAACCGTGGATGTAATGACAAAGGCAAGAATTCATAAGTACTTAGAGATACCAATTTATAAGCCTGATTTTCAACAATGCACTTAGGTTATGAACACTCTTCAACCGGCTCTACACAATCCTCTATTAGCAAAAGCAAAAGTTCTAGATGCGCAAGGAGAATGGGTGATCATTCAATTCACTCACAAATTGATCAAAGAAGCCTTTGGATGGGAGAAAGATGGGAACACAGACTTAAAGGATGAAAGCCGAGGAACAAAGACCGGCACATTCATGGATATTAATCATGTGGATATTGAAGAAGAGGTCATACTCAATCACCAACATTTCTGCTTTCCTAACATGCATCGCTACACAACACCTCAAAAGATAATAGTACAACTCTTATCTCATGCAACAAAACAAATTGGTAATCAAGTGAACCTGACACCCTACATCCATGAGTTTTTGTTCGAAGCCAAGAAGCAATGGGGCCACAAGAAGTTCTTGAATAGAAGTGTAGCATTGACTATTTTGATCTATCATGCCTTAGGTATTCGGGAGTACCTTAAGGAAATGCCTTCATCTATGGAGATGGCAAAATATGCAAAGTTGGACACTGTTCCAAGAAAGAAGAATGGAGTAAAAGTGATCGAAGAGGCGGGAACAAGCTCTTAACCTAGAATGATACAAGCTCCAAGTGGAAAAGGATGTGTGGAGACCGATGATGAAAATCAACATGCAATTGAGCATGTTTGAGATATCAAGCTTGGAGATAAGAAGGTATTGGCTGATGTTCATGTTCCTACTATTGCAAAGAATTTGATTTCAGTAGGACAAATGGTAGAGAAGGGATATCATGTTATCTTAAATGAAAAAGGTTGCTTTATAAAGAATCCAAAAGAAGGATTTAAGGTCATTCCTCAAGGAAGGAAAGAAGGTAGGATGTTCACTTTGGACATTCAAGAACAACATGGAAAGGTGATGTATATTCAGTTTGGAAACAAGAGGATTGCTGAATCAATTTGTGGCACAAAAGGTTTGGACATATCAACATTCCTAAGCTCAAGGACATGAGAAACCATGAAGTGGTAAGAGTTCTTCCAAGATTCAATGATGCTGGACTACATGAGTTTTGTGAAGCATGCCAACTAGGAAAGCAAAATCAACAACCATTCAAGAAGAGCAACTATGTGGCAAGGAATGTCCTCGGATTGATACACACAGATGTATGGGGACCATCACAACAACCATCAGTGGCTGGTAGTAGATATTTTGTCACTTTTATCGATGATCATTCAAGAAAAGTATTGATGTTTTGCATAAAACAAAAATCAGATGTGTTCTCCATGTACAAGAGATTTAACGCACAGGTAGAAAAGGAAACAGGACACTACATAAAGACCTGGAGGTCCGATGGAGGCGGATAATATTTCTCCAAAGAATTTTTAGATTTTCTTTATGAAAATGGCATCAAAAGACAATTTACATGTAGGTATACGCCTCAAAAAAATGGAATAGTTGAAAGGAAAAATTGACATATCACAGAAGTTGCAAGATGCATGCTCAACGAGATGAAGATGCCACTAAACTATTGGGCTGAAGCAACTAGTACGGTTGTTTATTTGATGAACAAGTGCACAACAACTGGAGTGCATAATCTAACTCCCAGGAGGTTTATTTAGGTAAGAAACCTGACCTTGCACATCTCAAAGTTTTAAGGACAAAGATGGAGGCAAAGTTAGAAAAATGTATTTTCATTGGATATTCATCGGAGTAAAAGGGATACAGGTGCTACAATCCGATAACAAAGGAGCTACGAGTCTCACGAGATGCGCTATTTGATGAGCTAAGACCATGGTTTGGAGATAAAGGGAAAGAGAAGATTCTTGAAGAAGATTGCGAAGATGATGGAGGTGCTGTCCAAGAAGAATTTTAGCAAACAAGCACTCGAATGTTAGGTCCAGAAGCTTCTACATCACTTGGAGAAAGCTCAACATGGAAGGGGAGACTAAGGAGTCATTCCTCATCACCAACATCAGGTTATGAAAGATTTTAAGCTGAAAGTGCTACCCAAAAGAGTGATTCAAATGCAAGTGAAGAAGAGTATGAAGAGGTGATTACACCAAAGGTAAAGCTGAACCGATTGAAGAAGCAATATTCAAAAGGAAACGAAAGGAGGTCTTCGAGAGCAAGATATCCAATTCAAAGGCTGAGCTATGATAGTTTTATTGCAAAGCATTTTGCATATATGACACAGGTGGTCAAAGACAAAGAACCGGATGCATATGAAGAAGCATGTACACAAAAAGAATGGCAAGAAGCTATGCAAGAAGAGATAAAAGCTCTCAAGGACAATCACACATGGGAGCTAGTTCCAAAGGCTGAAGGTATGAAGATTGTTCCAAATAAATGGGTGTTTAAAATAAAGAGAAATGTTGACGGTTCTCTAGGTAGGAATAAAGCTAGACTAGCAGCAAAAGGATTCAAGCAAACTCACAGCATCGACTATGAAGAGACTTTCAGCCCGGTTGCAAAGATGGGAACAATTAGAACCTTGATTGCAGTGAGTGCAACAAGGAGATGGCATTGTACCAACTTGACATAAAAAATTCTTTTCTCAATGGTGAACTTCAAGAAGAGGTAAGCATGAGTCAACCGATTGGATTTGAAGATAGAAAGAATCCAGATTTTGTTTGTAGATTGAAGAAAGCTTTGTATGGGCTGAAGCAAGCACCACGTGCTTGGAATAAAAAAATGGACGAGTACCTCACAAGGTGTGGGTATAGTCCAAGTAATGCATATCCCTCTCTCTACATAAAGAAAGAAGAAGGCAAGCAGGTACATATTTGCATATATGTTGATGATCTCATCATAACAGGAAGTAATGTTGCAGGAATACAAGAGATAAAAAGAAAACTCGGTAAGGAGTTTAAAATTTCAGAACTTGGTGAGTTGAAATACTTTTTAGGCATTGAGATAGTCTATGGGAAAGATGGCATTTACTTGATGCAAAGAAAGTACCTGTTGGATGTTCTTTTCAGATTTGGAATGAGTGAATGCAAACCACTCACTCAACCTATGGACACAAATGTGCGCTATGCTCAAATGATGGAGCGAAGTTACATGATGTAACTACATACAAGAGTATTATAGGTTCATTGATCTATGCTACGATCACAAGACCAGATTTGTGTTATATTGTTGGAGTTCTTTCTCAATTTATGCAAGCTCCAACAAGTGAACATTTAAATTCAGCCAAACGAGTGCTAAGATATGTGAAGCACACAATCAATCATGCCTTGTTTTATAGATATGATGAAGAATTGCAGGTAAAGGGCTTCAGTGATGCTGATTGGGCTAGTTCAAAGGAAGATAGAAGATCCACTTCATGTTATGTGTTCATGATAGGTAGCAAACCTATCACATGGAGCTCGAAGAAGCAACCTACTATTGCAATATCATCTACAGAAGCTGAATATAGAGGATTAGCCTTTGCAACTTGTGAAGTTATGTGGATTAAGAAGCTCTTGGCTGATCTTGATGTGTAGGTAGAGACCATTCCAATTTATGGTGACAATGTTTCAAGCATTCACTTGACAAACAATCCAATGTTTCATGCATGAAGTAAGCACATAGAAGTGCATTATCATTATGTTCGAGAAAAAGTTTCGAGCAAGGATGTGGATATAAAGTTCATTGGAACTAATGACCAGGTTGCAAACATGTTTACAAAGTCCTTAGATTCTTTTAAGCTAAAGAGGTTCAAGGATGAAATCAACTTGCAGGATATGGCTGAAGGTGCAAGTTCACATGTGAGCTTGAGGGAGAGTGTTAAAAATAAAGAAGTAAGGTCGTATATATTTTTACAAAAAGGATTTTCTTCAAATAGAAGGAAAATACAAAAATGAAAAATGGAAGCATTTAATTCAGCAAGTAGTGGAAGCCAAAAGAGAATCAATCAAAAGAGAATCAAATCCAAAAACTGAATTGTAAGAGGAGTGGCTGTCCAAAGTAGTGGAAGAGTTATGGAGAAGAGCTCTCAAACTCATCATGAGAGTTTTTGTTCACTTGGCTATAAAAGAGGCAAGGGAGGACACTCAAGGACAGAGGAAGAAGGCGTGAAAGTCCCCTTGTAGCTAGTTCATTTGGTTTGAGTCATTTCGTTCTCTTCACTCTCATAGACTATGTCCAGCCGCATACTAATTCCTTGGTAGTCTACTTGTGAGAGTCATATCTCTCAATATATGTAACCAATTTTAGAGTTTAAACATTCATTGGAAAGCTTATCTCAAGTACTTCCTTTGTTTAGGAGTTTTTTATCAAATTCTTTATGCTCCATGAGTTATTCTTTCAGCTTAACTGAGTAGATAGGTATCCTGTTTTGAGGCAAAGAGTTGCCAACCCAAAACTACTCCAAGTTGATCATTTGATAGCTCATTTGAAAGCTCTAAGTGTCTAGTTTGAGTGACCAAAGCTTCAAGTTCATTGCATTTTTCAGTTGGTACCAATTTTCATTTGAAGGTTCAGCTATTGGCAAAAGTCTTGATCCTCAGAAGGTCTTGTACACTTTCTGCTGCGAATAGGAGAGGAATTCTCCAACACAAGACACAAGCATTGGAAGCACAAATAGAAAGGTATGAAGATCAGCTAAAACAAGATCAAACCCTAAGAGAAGAATGGGAAAAGAAAGACATGCATGACACTAATGAACTCAGGAAAAGGTGGAAATCGATTGAAAACAAACTTCTTACACAATGTAATGAAGACGCCAATAAAATGGCTTCCATAGGAGAAGAACTCTTGAAGAACAAGGAAGCAATCACTAAAGCAGTCAAGGAGATCAACGAAAAAGATGAAATCATTGAAAGGTTAAAATCTTAGATAGCACAACAATTTATACCGGGGACACCAGTAGTTCCAAGCTCCCAAGTGGCTACTATGGAGACTGAGGTACGTCCTATTTCTCCCCCCGTAGATCATTCACCTATAAGGGAGGAAGCAGAGCCAAGCACTAATAGACATAAACGTGATGTTGCAAAACTAATCCATCATGAAAGGACACTACTGGTGTCTCGACTTATAGAGCAGTTTGCGGATCAGGTAGTAAAGGTAATGAAAGATCAAAAGTAAAAGCTTAGAAAAAATTTTTAGGCCATTCAATGTACCTTACGTTCTATTAAAAGAAGAAACTTGACAATATATCAAGAAAACTACAAATAAAGAGCCTGATCATGATCTACAGTTCAGCATGAACACCTTTTCGTATACTCAAGAGGAATTTGACAAGGCAGAACCGGTATGGAGACGAACTTTTTTAGAGAAAAGTCTGGAATTAAGGGTGCACTACCGAGTCCCTCGAAGACGAACCTGGACGCAACTTTGGGAAGCACAACACCAGGGTACATTAAATAATCAATGGCTAAAGTATCCACTACTACCTAGTCTGTCGCGTAATTACTTATCGATAGAGGAATACACGGTATACACAATAGAATTTTGGTTATCAAGAAATGCAACAGTGTCAGACCTAGCCATCAAGATGAAAAATAAAATATTAAGCATGCTCCTTACAATTCTAAAAGTATTCCAACATGCGCAGTATACATTTTTGAATTTTATCAACATTAATCAAGGTGCGGATGCAATCATTTTTGACTTATCGACTACACCAAGCAGACTAACCATAATGGCAATATATTCTAGATTAATGTTTCTACTGAATCCATACATGTAGACATTCAAGGAAGCATTTTTTGCAGGATTTTTTGAAATGAACTCGGAGATTTTTGTAAACATAACTTCCAACTTAAATGCAAGACTGGTGGCCTACGAGCTCAACTTCTTTGCAGATCATAGGCAGGCACCAGATGATGGAGTAAAGTCTGCACAGTGGAAAGAGCTCATGATATGTGAAGCTAATCTGCTAAATCACAGAGAGAAAAAGTTCATACAAACTTACTCATGTGGCCACAAAGAGCATGTTGGGGATGACATAGTTTAGGAGGAGGGACGTGTGGAGGGAGAGTCAAATAAAAAGAGAAGAAGAAGAAGAAGATCAAAAAACAAAACAGATCAATGAGAAGAACCAACCTCTACCCAAAGCCCCGCAAGGACATGCATCAAGCTACAACACCAAAGGACTAGGTCCCAAAGAGTGGAAACAAAGAATGACAACTAGGACCTTTCCAGGGGAGGTTGTACACAAAGGATTCTTCATCGAATAAAGTAACAAATTGTTTGAGAATCCTAGTTGCTTCGTCCTCCACCAGGTGCATGTGGTGGAAAGAAATGAACAAGCTAAAGAAAAGCATCAGGTCCTAGAGGATGTGAAGATAGATTTAAAGACAAAACCTTTGAAGCATCAACGAAAAAAAAAACTAATGCAAGGTTGACCAAGTGATGCATGCGACAAAAAGAAGTAAACAAGTCCTAGAAAATACAACAGGGTCAGATGTGTGAGAACAAAGCAATATCCGAAAACCAAAAGTTAGAAAGGGGAGAGGCTAAAAAGTTGAAAAGGGTGACTAATAATATGTCTTTCTTAGCCACTGCATGCATGCGAGGCAGGCCAAACTAACATAGCAACTCAAATTTATGAATGTACAACATATCAAGGGGAAAACAGAAGCAAAGGACTTAGATCGGATAAGGTAACAAATTCACTAATAGTCCTTATCGCTTCTTCGACCACTGGGTGTGTGTACTAAAGATCTATAAACAAGCCGAAGACAAAGAAGCAAAGCCTGTCAAGGGATGATAGAGACAAAGAGGGGGAGAGTGTTGCAGAGTAAAGAAGCACAAAAGAGGAGACCCCAAAAATTTTCAAATTATGGGCATAATTTTTCTTCTTCGAATTCCTTTGAAAATCCCTTGAAGCTATGTAAGTGCACTAGAGGAGTCCTCTAGATGCATAAGCCCTAATCATTGAATCATAGTCCTTGTAAAATATTAGGAAATTAGAGGTAGTCAATAAAAGTGCCGATGTCTTGCGTGAAAGGAACATATTTAGGGCACATGTATATAAGCCACTTGGTGACTCTTGTAAAAGACTTTTTGGCCATTGTGAGAATTGAAGAATATTTTCAAATTTGCCTCTTTCCTACTGATTTCCTTCTTCTCCAAGAGCTTTTGTGTGTGTGTAATGCTTGAAATGTGTGTGAGGGACTGTTGTCTACCCCTTCCCATCTCTTTTGAGTTGTTGTAGTGTGTGTGTGAGCCATAACGGGTTGTGGAGCAGGTGTTGGTGTTTCCCACCATTCACTATTTTGCTCATAACTTGAAGCACCTTTGTGAGATTTGACTTAAAATACCGCCAATAGATGCGTCTTGTTGAGAGCTTGGAAATGAACTTGTGATTGACCATTTTTGGAGTTCAGAGCTGAGAGAAAAGTCCAAATTTGTACTTAATGTTGTAAATGGTATCGTGACATGCATTTTCAAAGAATTAGTGAGTTGGAGAGGTAGCTGAGATAAGATACATGTATTTTAGCTTAGATACTTCACTTACCATCATGTGTGCACATGTCTTCATACACTTGGTATTCCTAATTCCACAAATTGATAATTAAACGTGTATTAATCCACCACTATATGCACTTGTGGAGTGATCGAGGTACAATCTCATCAACACAAGTCCCTAAGACTTCACGACTTAGGTACACACTTTCTTTTGTGGATTGATTCCAGATAGCTTGGGACTTCCTTATACATGAGTGCCAACTCCTTGTTCACCCATCACTCCCAGGGGGGATTTGTTGATATATGTAGGCAAAGATGTGTGTGAACACACTAGGATCATCGGGAACTTTTTTTCCTTCTTTAGGAGGTTTTCCCCTTGGCTTGTATATACGCCTATTGCCGTAATGGGCTACTTATCTTTGTACATTCTAGTGATAATACATTCAGGATTGTGTGTTGTGCTCCAAGATTCTTCTTCTTCCTTGTGTTGCTTGCATGCTTCCACAGACCTCAAACTCCAACATTGGATGAACCTCTAAAATTTTATTTGGAGCAATGCAATCAAGATGCAAATGAGTTGAGAGAGATATGTGATGAAAATTCAAAGGTAGAATAAGAGCTCCAAGAACAAAAAACTATAGTGATGGAACAAGATCAAATGATACAACAATTAAAAGAGCAGTTTGAGCAATTGAAGGTCCATTAGAACAACAAAAAACCAAACATGGTTCAACTTGTATTGCCTATTCCACAAGGGCATACTATGGAGAATGAGGTATGCCCTCTTTCTCCCCCTATCCTTCAATCACTTGTAAGGGACGTACAAGGAATAGAATCTGATGTACTACCTATGCCATTTTCAATAGATCTAGAAGAAAAGGAACGAGCAATCTTGGTGGTTGGAATGACTCAATAATTTGAAGATGCAATGGTTGTGCATGAAAAATGCAAAAACCAAAAGCAAAGAATTAGAGAAGATTGTAAAACCTTTCAGTGTGCCATATGGAATCATGACGGTACAAACATGTAGATATATCCATATAATAAATCAATATAATCTGGATAATGATCTTAATTTTATGGTAAATACCTTCATTTATATAGAAGAGTAGTTTAATGATGTACTTCGAGTATGGAGAAAAAATCTTTTGGAGAAGAATTGCATTGTATCTGTACATTGGCAAGATGCACCATATCCACT
The DNA here is from genome assembly GCA_020310875.1 of Ceratopteris richardii. Lineage (NCBI taxonomy): Eukaryota > Viridiplantae > Streptophyta > Polypodiopsida > Polypodiales > Pteridaceae > Ceratopteris > Ceratopteris richardii. The sequence continues at coordinate 3,520,690 of CM035433.1, read as the reverse complement.
ACAAGTTAATCCCACTTTTTGCCTTGTGCCTAGATGTTGTCAACGGCCAAAATTTTTGGGAAGTTCAATACAAAGGTAGCATAAATGAAAGGTGGCTCAATTTTTCATTATTATTAGACCACCTCATGGCTATTTATTGACAGAGAACTATATGGTATGAACTAGGAGTGAAGTTTTGGTTGGAGAAGCATGCAATTGTACGAGATGTAATAATAAAGATGACAAACAAGATTTTAAGCACGATCCTACTAGTCTAAAGGATCTTCAAATTTGCTAACTTCACATCTTTGAATTTCATTGGTGATCCGAATCCTTCTCGGTGGCCAAAAACGAGGCTGGCTCCACTCAAAGAGATAACAAAAGTATTTATCACTCTACACCACAAGGCTTTGGGGACTTGATCCCATGACGTAGAGACCAGAAACAAACTACTATAGCCACCATGTTGTCTGATTTTCCTATATGAATAGCAAAAGAATTCATAAAGGATTAGCTTCATCGAGCGGAGAATCTGACATCAAACCCGTGACGTATTAGCCAAGCAAGGAACTCTTCTAACCACAAGCGCTATGCACGTATTTTATGCCGCATTATCCAACATTATTACTGATCCTCCTACTACAGAACCTTCAAGAACAACACAAAAGGAGTTTTTTTAAGCTAAAATCTTTGAGAAAAAGTGTCCTAAGATTGGACGATTTTCATTTTGAATTTGACTTGGTCAAGATATAGTAAGGTTGATCCAAAATGGAAAACTTTCTGCTACATTTTACATAGGATTTTCAAGCCTATTAGGACCAAGTAGTCCTCAAGTCGGGTGACAAAATCAAGTATTGATTGGGAGTTAACTATTGTATGAAAATCCAAGTCAGATGTTTGGATCAACCAAACTTCAAGTTTTCCAAATCAAATTCAAGAGAATCAAGAGTTCTCAAATTCTTGATTGGGATATAAATCCCATCCTAGTTACTAAAGTCCATGCACCAGTCATGCCCAGAAATGGACTAGTAATTGGAATCCATCCATTTCATATGTTTGTGCCCAGATCGCACATCGAGACACAGTGAAGTCGCTAGGGATGTTTTTAGATCCACCCTTATTATTCATTCACTACTTTGTACTTTGACCAGTTTATCAAAGTGCAAAGCCGGATGGTGTTTTGAATCATTTGGGCAGGGATCCCACCACAGAGATGAGACATGTTCTTCTAGTTTTAGAACATGACCATGTTCTTCCAGTTTAAGAACATGAGGCTCGAGGGTTGCCTAGAGTTATAAAAATCTTTCCCAAGGGGGGAAGAACGTAATAAAGTAAGTATATGATCTAAGGGTCTGGCCAGTTCACACAGATCTGAAATTGAACACCGTTTGGTCACTCTTGTATGGCCAAATCATGAGACTAGACTTAAGCATAAGTCCATGTGCTCTCTTAAACAAGTGATCCACTAAGCCCAGTGCTTAAGTCTCAAGGTTGTGAAGGAGGAGGTCTTGGGTTCAACCCCATGGGGAATATGGGGAGAGAGTTTCGCGCAAGGAGCCCTAGAGCCTTCTAACTCAAGTTAACATGAGTTAACTTGAGTCCAGTGAGACTTAACTCAAGAGGTGAGTACATCAACCACTAGTGCACTCTAGTGGAAGATATGAAAGGAGTGGAGGAGATTGCACATGCACTTGTGGACTCTAGTTACATTTATGGTCCTCGTTGATTCGAGCAGCTATATATAGAGGCATAAGGTTGGGAGGAGAGTCATCTCTCTAGCACGTGGTGGTCGTAATCATTAGTTCCTTGCACCTATCATCCTCAAGCTGATGGTCAGGTAGAGAGTTCCAATAAAGTGTTATGCACCATGTTGACAAAGATAGTCAACAATGAAAGGTTAGATTGGGACAAACAATTGCATCATGCAATGTGGGCCTTCCGAGTAGCTTAAAAGACGGCCATTGGAACTAAATCTAGTTTACTAGCAGAGTGTGATCTTACTAATTGAGTTTTTGGTACCTACTCTATGTATAACACAACAGTATGAGTGGACAAGCCATGAACTATCCAAGCAATTAGAGCAAATTGATAAATTACACAAAACTAGGCTACAAGGAGTTGCGAGAATTTACGCTGCTAAATAGAGGCATCAAGCATATTATGACGCTCATATCAAAGACAAAGGCTTAAAGGAAGGAGATTTAGTCCTTGTATATACATTGAAGCAACATGCCAAGAAACGACAACAACGCAGATACATACCATTATTGATAAATCAAATCTCAACAAGCAGAGCAGTAAATCTAGCCACATTAGACGGAGATATACTTCCCAACTACATAAGTGGATGTAGAGTGAAATGATATATGGAGCCATTAATAGACCAAATGCTAGCATGACTCGTAGGAGCACATAATTGAAAGAAGGAAGAAGAGAGGATTAGGGAAGAAGCACATCAGGAAGCCTTAGAGCATATCAAGAGACAGAAAGAGTGGATATGACAAAGGGATGAATGATATCTACAGGGAGATGAACCAATACCCATGGCCAACTACGAGCTAGAGCACCTCCAAACCATACTTAAACCTAGGAATCGGGTCCAAGGAATATCAACTAGTAGATGCTCTAGTTGACTTAGGAGCAACTTTAAGTTGCATACAAGTGTCGCTAACCACGCATTTCCAAACAACCATAAGTCCTACTAAAGCATGTATGATAGGAATTGGAGGTCAAATTATAGAATGTATTGAAGAAGCCCTAATATCCGTTCACTTAGGGAATTCCACTATGGAGCAAAAAGTTTTGGTATGCCGAGACGAACTAATTGAAAATCTGATCCTAGGGCAAGAATAGATTATTGAGAATGAAGTGAGCATACATCTTGCACAAGGATACATATAAGCCAAAATATGACATAAAGAAATCTTTAGTTTTCTGGAAGAAAGGCCATATCAAATTCTTAAGGTCACCAAACCTCAAGGAGAAAAATAGAGGTAGAGAAGGAAAATGGTTCAATAGCGAGTATATCCCAAGAATGCCTTAATCTAGAATTGCCTGCAAATAGGAAAGTGACACATGATGGTGTGACCACCTCACCTAGAAAGAATGAGCCTAAGAGAGAGAGTGAGGACATTATTTCTCAACCTATCTACATTGTGAGAAGAAAACCTAGTTGGATGTCTATTGTTCGAAGACCACATCCATGCAATACTTGTCACAATGGGTACAAAAGGATCGAATAAATCAACCAGAAAACTCAATACGGAAGAAGATCGGCCATTCAATGAAAACACAAAGGGACAACCACCATGCGGCATCACAATCAGATAAACAAAGGCTTCGTCGTGTATGGCTTCCAAAGTCATTGGTAGAGGCCTAGAGGACACATCAATGCATATGGATCCCGAAGTAGGTCAGACAAATGGCAAATCATGAACTATAAAGGCTTAACAAGATATCATGCCTACAAAGTGAAGCAAGGAAGTCTATAAAGACTCATCAAGGGAACCAAGTGAACACAACATCTAAACCTCATATTTCTAGTAGAAAGAAAGCAAGGACCATAGAACGAGAAACTCGATAGAAGCAAATGCTTCAAGCACCAACTACAAAGTGGATATGGAGACCTAAAAGGTAGCAAGGATAGGAACAACACACTCAACGAGATTCTACTTGCACTCATGAAGAGTCCATTGCACACAAAGTATGCATGAAAGGTCCACATTACAAGGTCATGCATTAGGCACATTATCTCTTCAATAAAACTAGTGGTGCACATTTCCATCATTGGAATAGGTCTCACCTTCTATTGCCATGGATATGATCGTACATTGTACATAAATAAGTGCTTCATCTAGAACTGTTTTTTTTTTCTTTCAGGATTAAAAATTAAGAAAAGGGTAGTGGAAACATTACTTATTTAAGCAAGGGGGAACAGAGCAACCAAAGAAACAACATATCATTAAACCACACATAACACACATGAATTAATTTCTCCTATAAGCTCATTCCTTCTTTATTACAAGTGCAGATGGCTTCCAATGATTCCGAGGCAACCATTCAAGAAGAAGTACTAGAATTTCCACTGCAAAGTGTAACCAAAGCCAAAGGCCACTCATTTCAAGAAGATGAACCTATAGGAGAGCATTCATTCTTGGTGACTATAAAGATCATGGGCACTGACCATCAATTCCCTGTAATGTCCCAAGATTTCAACATCTTACATGAACTCCCACCAACCGTGGATGTAATGACAAAGGCAAGAATTCATAAGTACTTAGAGATACCAATTTATAAGCCTGATTTTCAACAATGCACTTAGGTTATGAACACTCTTCAACCGGCTCTACACAATCCTCTAGTAGCAAAAGCAAAAGTTCTAGATGCGCAAGGAGAATGGGTGATCATTCAATTCACTCACAAATTGATCAAAGAAGCCTTTGGATGGGAGAAAGATGGGAACACAGACTTAAAGGATGAAAGCCGAGGAACAAAGACCGGCACATTCATGGATATTAATCATGTGGATATTGAAGAAGAGGTCATACTCAATCACCAACATTTCTGCTTTCCTAACATGCATCGCTACACAGCACCTCAAAAGATAATAGTACAACTCTTATCTCATGCAACAAAACAAATTGGTAATCAAGTGAACCTGACACCCTACATCCATGAGTTTTTGTTCGAAGCCAAGAAGCAATGGGGCCACAAGAAGTTCTTGAATAGAAGTGTAGCATTGACTATTTTGATCTATCATGCCTTAGGTATTCGGGAGTACCTTAAGGAAATGCCTTCATCTATGGAGATGGCAAAATATGCAAAGTTGGACACTGTTCCAAGAAAGAAGAATGGAGTAAAAGTGATCGAAGAGGCGGGAACAAGCTCTTAACCTAGAATGATACAAGCTCCAAGTGGAAAAGGATGTGTGGAGACCGGTGATGAAAATCAACATGCAATTGAGCATGTTTGAGATATCAAGCTTGGAGATAAGAAGGTATTGGCTGATGTTCATGTTCCTACTATTGCAAAGAATTTGATTTCAGTAGGACAAATGGTAGAGAAGGGATATCATGTTATCTTAAATGAAAAAGGTTGCTTTATAAAGAATCCAAAAGAAGGATTTAAGGTCATTGCTCAAGGAAGGAAAGAAGGTAGGATGTTCACTTTGGACATTCAAGAACAACATGGAAAGGTGATGTATATTCAGTTTGGAAACAAGAGGATTGCTGAATCAATTTGTGGCACAAAAGGTTTGGACATATCAACATTCCTAAGCTCAAGGACATGAGAAACCATGAAGTGGTAAGAGTTCTTCCAAGATTCAATGATGCTGGACTACATGAGTTTTGTGAAGCATGCCAACTAGGAAAGCAAAATCAACAACCATTCAAGAAGAGCAACTATGTGGCAAGGAATGTCCTCGGATTGATACAGACAGATGTATGGGGACCATCACAACAACCATCAGTGGCTGGTAGTAGATATTTTGTCACTTTTATCGATGATCATTCAAGAAAAGTATTGATGTTTTGCATAAAACAAAAATCAGATGTGTTCTCCATGTTCAAGAGATTTAACGCACAGCTAGAAAAGGAAACAGGACGCTACATAAAGACCTGGAGGTCCGATGGAGGCGGAGAATATTTCTCTAAAGAATTTTTAGATTTTCTTTATGAAAACGGCATCAAAAGACAATTTACATGTAGGTACACGCCTCAAAAAAATGGAATAGTTGAAAGGAAAAATTGACATATCACAGAAGTTGCAAGATGCATGCTCAACGAGATGAAGATGCCACTAAACTATTGGGCTGAAGCAACTAGTATGGTTGTTTATTTGATGAACAAGTGCACAACAGTTGGAGTGCATAATCTACCTCCCGAGGAGGTTTATTTAGGTAAGAAACCTGACCTTGCACATCTCAAAGTTTTTAGGACAAAGATGGAGGAAAAGTTAGAAAAATGTATTTTCATTGGATATTCATCGGAGTAAAAGGGATACAGGTGCTACAATCCGATAACAAAGGAGCTACGAGTCTCACGAGATGCGCTATTTGATGAGCTAAGACCATGGTTTGGAGATAAAGGGAAAGAGAAGATTCTTGAAGAAGATTGCGAAGATGATGGAGGTGCTGTCCAAGAAGAACTTTAGCAAACAAGCACTCGAATGTTAGGTCCAGAAGCTTCTACATCACTTGGAGAAAGCTCAACATGGAAGGGGAGACTAAGGAGTCATTCCTCATCACCAACATCAGGTTATGAAAGATTTTAAGCTGAAAGTGCTACCCAAAAGAGTGATTCAAATGCAAGTGAAGAAGAGTATGAAGAGGTGATTACACCAAAGGTAAAGCTGAACCGATTGAAGAAGCAATATTCAAAAGGAAACGAAAGGAGGTCTTCGAGAGCAAGATATCCAATTCAAAGGCTGAGCTATGATAGTTTTATTGCAAAGCATTTTGCATATATGACACAGGTGGTCAAAGACAAAGAACCGGATGCATATGAAGAAGCATGTACACAAAAAGAATGGCAAGAAGCTATGCAAGAAGAGATAAAAGCTCTCAAGGACAATCACACATGGGAGCTAGTTCCAAAGGCTGAAGGTATGAAGATTGTTCCAAATAAATGGGTGTTTAAAATAAAGAGAAATGTTGACGGTTCTCTAGGTAGGAATAAAGCTAGACTAGCAGCAAAAGGATTCAAGCAAACTCACAGCATCGAAGGGACTTTCAGCCCGGTTGCAAAGATGGGAACAATTAGAACCTTGATTGCAGTGAGTGCAACAAGGAGATGGCATTGTACCAACTTGACATAAAAAATTCTTTTCTCAATGGTGAACTTCAAGAAGAGGTAAGCATGAGTCAACTGATTGGATTTGAAGATAGAAAGAATCCAGATTTTGTTTGTAGATTGAAGAAAGCTTTGTATGGGCTGAAGCAAGCACCACGTGCTTGGAATAAAAAAATGGACGAGTACCTCACAAGGTGTGGGTATAGTCCAAGTAATGCATATCCCTCTCTCTACATAAAGAAAGAAGAAGGCAAGCAGGTACATATTTGCATATATGTTGATGATCTCATCATAACAGGAAGTAATGTTGCAGGAATACAAGAGATAAAAAGAAAACTCGGTAAGGAGTTTAAAATTTCAGAACTTGGTGAGTTGAAATACTTTTTAGGCATTGAGATAGTCTATGGGAAAGATGGCATTTACTTGATGCAAAGAAAGTACCTGTTGGATGTTCTTTTCAGATTTGGAATGAGTGAATGCAAACCACTCACTCAACCTATGGACACAAATGTGCGCTATGCTCAAATGATGGAGCGAAGTTACATGATGTAACTACATACAAGAGTATTATAGGTTCATTGATCTATGCTACGATCACAAGACCAGATTTGTGTTATATTGTTGGAGTTCTTTCTCAATTTATGCAAGCTCCAACAAGTGAACATTTAAATTCAGCCAAACGAGTGCTAAGATATGTGAAGCACACAATCAATCATGCCTTGTTTTATAGATATGATGAAGAATTGCAGGTAAAGGGCTTCAGTGATGCTGATTGGGCTAGTTCAAAGGAAGATAGAAGATCCACTTCATGTTATGTGTTCATGATAGGTAGCAAACCTATCACATGGAGCTCGAAGAAACAACCTACTATTGCAATATCATCTACAGAAGCTGAATATAGAGGATTAGCCTTTGCAACTTGTGAAGTTATGTGGATTAAGAAGCTCTTGGCTGATCTTGATGTGTAGGTAGAGACCATTCCAATTTATGGTGACAATGTTTCAAGCATTCACTTGACAAACAATCCAATGTTTCATGCATGAAGTAAGCACATAGAAGTGCATTATCATTATGTTCGAGAAAAAGTTTCGAGCAAGGATGTGGATATAAAGTTCATTGGAACTAATGACCAGGTTGCAAACATGTTTACAAAGTCCTTAGATTCTTTTAAGCTAAAGAGGTTCAAGGATGAAATCAACTTGCAGGATATGGCTGAAGGTGCAAGTTCACATGTGAGCTTGAGGGAGAGTGTTAAAAATAAAGAAGTAAGGTCGTATATATTTTTACAAAAAGGATTTTCTTCAAATAGAAGGAAAATACAAAAATGAAAAATGGAAGCATTTAATTCAGCAAGTAGTGGAAGCCAAAAGAGAATCAATCAAAAGAGAATCAAATCCAAAAACTGAATTGTAAGAGGAGTGGCTGTCCAAAGTAGTGGAAGAGTTATGGAGAAGAGCTCTCAAACTCATCATGAGAGTTTTTGTTCACTTGGCTATAAAAGAGGCAAGGGAGGACACTCAAGGACAGAGGAAGAAGGCATGAAAGTCCCCTTGTAGCTAGTTCATTTGGTTTGAGTCATTTCGTTCTCTTCACTCTCATAGACTATGTCCAGCCGCATACTAATTCCTTCGTAGTCTACTTGTGAGAGTCATATCTCTCAATATATGTAACCAATTTTAGAGTTTAAACATTCATTGGAAAGCTTATCTCGAGTACTTCCTTTGTTTAGGAGTTTTTTATCAAATTCTTTATGCTCCATGAGTTATTCTTTCAGCTTAACTGAGTAGATAGGTATCCTGTTTTGAGGCAAAGAGTTTCCAACCCAAAACTACTCCAAGTTGATCATTTGATAGCTCATTTGAAAGCTCTAAGTGTCTAGTTTGAGTGACCAAAGCTTCAAGTTCATTGCATTTTTCAGTTGGTACCAGTTTTCATTTGAAGGTTCAGCTATTGGCAAAAGTCTTGATCCTCAGAAGGTCTTGTACACTTTCTGCTGCGAATAGGAGAGGAATTCTCCAACACAAGACACAAGCATTGGAAGCACAAATAGAAAGGTATGAAGATCAGCTAAAACAAGATCAAACCCTAAGAGAAGAATGGGAAAAGAAAGACATGCATGACACTAATGAACTCAGGAAAAGGTGGAAATCGATCGAAAACAAACTTCTTACACAATGTAATGAAGACGCCAATAAAATGGCTTCCATAGGAGAAGAACTCTTGAAGAACAAGGAAGCAATCACTAAAGCAGTCAAGGAGATCAACGAAAAAGATGAAATCATTGAAAGGTTAAAATCTTAGATAGCACAACAAGTTATACCGGGGAAACCAGTAGTTCCAAGCTCCCAAGCGGCTACTATGGAGACTGAGGTACGTCCTCTTTCTCCCCCCGTAGATCATTCACCTATAAGGGAGGAAGCAGAGCCAAGCACTAATAGACATAAACGTGATGTTGCAAAACTAATCCATCATGAAAGGACACTACTGGTGTCTCGACTTATAGAGCAGTTTGCGGATCAGGTAGTAAAGGTAATGAAAGATCAAAAGTAAAAGCTTAGAAAAAATTTTGAGGCCATTCAATGTACCTTACGTTCTGTTAAAAGAAGAAACTTGACAATATATCAAGAAAACTACAAATAAAGAGCCTGATCATGATCTACAGTTCAGCATGAACACCTTTTCGTATACTCAAGAGGATTTTAACAAGGCAGAACCAGTATGTAGACAAACTTTTTTAGAGAAAAGTCTGACATTAACGGTGCACTACCGAGTCCCTCGAAGACGAACCTGGACGCAACTTTGGGAAGCACAACACCAGGGTACATTAATAATCAATGGCTAAAGTATCCACTACTACCTAGTCTGCCGCGTAATTACTTATCGTTAGAGGAATACACGGTATAGACAATAGAATTTTGGTTATCAAGAAATGCAACAGTGTCAGACCTAGCCATCAAGATGAAAAATAAAATATTAAGCATGCTCCTTACAATTCTAAAAGTATTCCAACATGCGCAGTATACATTTTTGAATTTTATCAACATTAATCAAGGTGCGGATGCAATCATTTTTGACTTATCGACTACACCAAGCAGACTAACCATAATGGCAATATATTCTAGATTAATGTTTCTACTGAATCCATACATGTAGACATTCAAGGAAGCATTTTTTGCAGGATTTTTTGAAATGAACTCGGAGATTTTTGTAAACATAACTTCCAACTTAAATGCAAGACTGGTGGCCTACGAGCTCAACTTCTTTGCAGATCATAGGCAGGCACCAGATGATGGAGTAAAGTCTGCACAGTGGAAAGAGCTCATGATATGTGAAGCTAATTTGCTAAATCACAGAGAGAAAAAGTTCATACAAACTTACTCATGTCACCACAAAGAGCATGTTGGGGATGACATAGTTTAGGAGGAGGGACGTGTGGAGGGAGAGTCAAATAAAAAGAGAAGAAGAAGAAGAAGAAGATCAAAAAACAAAACAGGTCAATGAGAAGAACCAGCCTCTACCCAAAGCCCCGCAAGGACATGCATCAGGCTACAACACCAAAGGACTAGGTCCCAAAGAGTGGAAACAAAGAATGACAACTAGGACCTTTCCAGGGGAGGTTGTACACAAAGGATTCTTCATCGAATAAAGTAACAAATTGTTTGAGAATCCTAGTTGCTTCGTCCTCCACCAGGTGCATGTGGTGGAAAGATATGAACAAGCTAAAGAAAAGCATCAGGTCCTAGAGGATGTGAAGATAGATTTAAAGACAAAACCTTTGAAGCATCAACGAAAAAAAAACTAATGCAAGGTGGACCAAGTGATGCATGCGACAAAAAGAAGTAAACAAGTCCTAGAAAATACAACAGGGTCAGATGTGTGAGAAGAAAGCAATATCCGAAAACCAAAAGTTAGAAAGAGGAGAGGCTGAAAAGTTGGAAAGGGTGACTAATAATATGTCTTTCTTAGCCACTGCATGCATGCGAGGCAGCCCAAACTAACATAGCAACTCAAATTTATGAATGTACAAAATATCAAGGGGAAAACAGAAGCAAAGGACTTAGATCGGATAAGGTAACAAATTCACTAATAGTCCTTATCGCTTCTTCGACCACTGGGTGTGTGTACTAAAGATCTATAAACAAGTCACAGACAAAGAAGCAAAGCCTGTCAAGGGATGATAGAGACAAAGAGGGGGAGAGTGTTGCAGAGTAAAGAAGCACAAAAGAGGAGACCCCAAAAATTTTCAAATTATGGGCATAATTTTTCTTCTTCGAATTCCTTTGAAAATCCCTTGAAGCTATGTAAGTGCACTAGAGGAGTCCTCTAGATGCATAAGCCCTAATCATTGAATCATAGTCCTTGTAAAATATTAGGAAATTAGAGGTAGTCAATAAAAGTGCCGATGTCTTGCGTGAAAGGAACATTTTTAGGGCACATGTATATAAGCCACTTGGTGACTCTTGTAAAAGACTTTTTGGCCATTGTGAGAATTGAAGAATATTTTAAAATTTGCCTCTTTCCTACTGATTTCCTTCTTCTCCAAGAGCTTTTGTGTGTGTGTAATGCTTGAAATGTGTGAGGGACTGTTTTCTACCCCTTCCCATCTCTTTTGAGTTGTTGTAGTGTGTGTGTGAGCCATAACGGGTTGTGGAGCAGGTGTTGGTGTTTCCCACCATTCACTATTTTGCTCATAACTTGAAGCACCTTTGTGAGATTTGACTTAAAATACCGCCAATAGATGCGTCTTGTTGAGAGCTTGGAAATGAACTTGTGATTGACCATTTTTGGAGTTCAGAGCTGAGAGAAAAGTCCAAATTTGTACTTAATGTTGTAAATGGTATCGTGACATGCATTTTCAAAGAATTAGTGAGTTGGAGAGGCAGCTGAGATAAGATACATGTATTTTAGCTTAGATACTTCACTTACCATCATGTGTGCACATGTCTTCATACACTTGGTATTCCTAATTCCACAAATTGATAATTAAACGTGTATTAATCCACCACTATATGCACTTGTGGAGTGATCGAGGTACAATCTCATCAACACAAGTCCCTAAGACTTCACGACTTAGGTACACACTTTCTTTTGTGGATTGATTCCACATAGCTTGGGACTTCCTTATACATGAGTGCCAACTCCTTGTTCACCCATCACTCCCAGGGGGGATTTGTTGATATATTTAGGCAGAGATGTGTGTGAACACACTAGGATCATCAAGAACTTTTTTTCCCTCTTTAGGAGGTTTTCCCCTTGGCTTGTATATACGCCTATTGCCGTAATGGGCTACTTATCTTTGTACATTCTAGTGATAATACATTCAGTATTGTGTGTTGTGCTCCAAGATTCTTCTTCTTCCTTGTGTTGTTTGCATGCTTCCATAGACCTCAAACTCCAACATTGGATGAACCTCTAAAATTTTATTTGGAGCAATGCAATCAAGATGCAAATGAGTTGAGAGAGATATGTGATGAAAATTCAAAGGTAGAATAAGAGCTCCAAGAACAAAAAACTATAGTGATGGAACAAGATCAAATGATATAACAATTAAAAGAGCAGTTTGAGCAATTGAAGGTCCATTAGAACAACAAAAAACCAAACATGGTTCAACTTGTATTGCCTATTGCACAAGGGCATACTATGGAGAATGAGGTATGCCCTCTTTCTCCCCCTATCCTTCAATCACCTGTAAGGGATGTACAAGGAATAGAATCTGATGTACTACCTATGCCATTTTCAATAGATCTAGAAGAAAAGGAACGAGCAATCTTGGTGGTTGGAATGACTCAATAATTTGAAGATGCAATGGTTGTGCATGAAAAATGCAAAAACCAAAAGCAAAGAATTAGAGAAGATTGTAAAACCTTTCAGTGTGCCATATGGAATCATGACGGTACAAACATGTAGATATATCCATATAATAAATCAATATAATCTGGATAATGATCTTAATTTTATGGTAAATACCTTCATTTATATAGAAGAGTAGTTTAATGATGTACTTCGAGTATGGAGAAAAAATCTTTTGGAGAAGAATCGCATTGTATCTGTACATTGGCAAGATGCACCATATCCACTACAAGTTAATCCCACTTTTTGCCTTGTGCCTAGATGTTGTCAACGCCCAAAATTTTTGGGAAGTTCAATACAAAGGTAGCATAAATGAAAGGTGGCTCAATTTTTCATTATTATTAGACCACCTCATGGCTATTTATTGACAGAGAACTATATGGTATGAACTAGGAGTGGAGTTTTGGTTGGAGAAGCATGCAATTGTACGAGATGTAATAATAAAGATGACAAACAAGATTTTAAGCACGATCCTACTAGTCTAAAAGATCTTCAAATTTGCTAACTTCACATCTTTGAATTTCATTGGAATTAATCAGGGCATAGAGCCTCTACTTTTTAATCTCTCAGTAACTCCTAGACAAGCCACTATTATGGCCTACTTCTCTTGATTGATGTTCCTTCCAAGCTCTTGAATACAAACATTTGAAGAAGCATTCTTTACAGGATTTTTTGAACTCAACTCAAAGATATATTTAAAGATGTCTTCCAACCTAAATGAAAGATTATTCACATATGAATTGTACTTTTTTGCCAAACATCATCAAGCACCATACATGTCAATGAAGCTAGAACAATGGAAACAATTTATTTTCCACCAAGCAAATAATGTTAATAATATAGAGAAAATGATCTTCTACACCTAGGCTTGCCACCAACCAAAGCATGTTGAGCACGATAGAGTTCAAGAGGAGGGACATGTAGAAGGGGACTATAATAAGAAAAGAAAAAAAAGGAAGACAAAGAAAGAAAGGAGCAAATCATCATGCATAGAGAAACAACCACCCTCTACCCCATGTCATGAGGAAGGAGATAAGGAAGAGAGCTCACACACACACTCTCACTCTCAAGGAGAAGCACACAAATAGATTGAGGCAAGGAAGAATGATCTTCTTCTTCTTCTTCTTCTATTACTTAAAAGGAATGTACAAGAATGACCTAAAAACATGAAGACAACAAGTGCAATATATAAAGATCAGTACATAAGGAAAAACCTAATGTCTGCGAATGAGTGAGCTGGCAAGGAACAAATGTGCCATCACTCTCGATAGATAAATCTAATAAAGCTCAAGGAAGTATCCCTGACATATACCGGCGTGACCACTATACATGTCAGAGAAATGAAAAATCGGTACGTGTCATCCTAGATCATCACATGTTGAGCTTGATACCTCAACACTCCCCCTCAAGCTCAACACCATATCCTGTAATCCAAGCATCTCCCGAAACTTCTTCAACTTCTCAGCTCCAAATGCTTTGGTGAAAATTTCAGCAACTTACTCATCTGTTCTCACATAAACAAGATCAATATCACCTGCTAATACCTTCTCTTTGATGAAGTGATAATGTACCTCAATATGCTTTGTTCTAGCATAGGAAATAGGATTCCGTGCTAACTGTATGTTGCTCAGATTATCACAATAAATGGTGATAGGCTTTCCCAGTTCCACACCTAAATCTGCAAGTAGCATTTCTAGCCATGATGCCTCACATGCTGCCATTGCAACACCTCTATACTCAGCCTCTGTACTTGACAAAGCAATAGTGGGTTGCTTCTTGCTGCTCCATGTAACAGCTGCACTCCCAAGTGAGAATAGAAAACCACTAGTATATCTTCTATGAGGAATGCTACTAGCCCAATCTGCATCGTTGTATCCATAAACTTGCAAATCTACACCAACCTCATAAAACAATGCATAATCCAAAGTAGCACTCACGTAACGTAGAGTGCACCTCAAAGCATCCAAATGTGGCTTCCTAGGAACCTGCATAAACTAACTTTCAAGTCCAACAGTATAACTTAGATCATGCCTTGTAATTGTGAGATATATAAGGCTTCCCACAATTTTCCTGTACATAGTAGCATTTTTCAATGCTTCACCTGATGTAGTATCCAACTTCAAATTCTGATCTAATGGCATAGAAATTGGCTTACAATCACCCATACCATACTTTTGCAACATATTCAAGGCATATTGCCTTTGCGAGATCCATATACCTGATTCTGTATGTATAAACTCAATGCCCAAGAAATAGCGCAGCACACCAAGATCTTTCATGTCAAATTCCTGCATAAGAAGTTGCTTTACCTCTTTGATGCTTCCTTCATTATCACCACCTACAATCATGTCATCAACATAAATAGCCACAATAATGATGCCATCATCAACCTTCCTTGCATATAGTGAGTGATCTGCATCACACATAAAAAACCCAATGCTGGTTAAGTAATCAACAATCCTTGCATGCCATGCACGAGGGCTTGCTTAAGCCCATACAAAGCCTTTTGCAAACTGCAAACATATTTTGGATGCTTTAAATCTTCATGTCCTTGTGGCTGGTCCATATATAGTTCTTCCTATAACTCACCATGTAGGAAAGCATTCTTCACATCCATCTGATGCAAAGTCCATCCTATTTGTGTAGCTAATGCAACAAGTGTTCTAACAATAGACATTTTAGCTACAGGGATGAATGTTTCCTCATAATCAATGCCATATGTCTGTGCATATCCTTTAGCTACCAATCGTGCTTTATACCTGCTTATGCTACCATCAGCATTATGCTTTACCTTGTAAACCCATTTGCAGCCTATGGGTTTCTTTCCTTGCGGCAATGGAATTAGCTTCCATGTATCATTTCCATAAAGTGTAGCCATCTCCTCATCCATAGCTTTTTCCCAATCTGCAATTCCAATTGCATCTTCAAAGCAAGAAGGTTCACCATCTTGTATTACCTTTGTCATGTAGGCACAATGACGAGCCATGTAACTGTCATACGTCAATCATTGCGCTGAATTCCACATCCTCCCAAATCTTCTTGGTCCTGGGTCACTTCTCCTTGTATCATCGGCATGTGCCCTTTTTACTCTTGGAGTCTTCCAAGAGGGCAGTCCAAGTTCCTCATTAAGACTCTATTCTGAACCACTTGAATCTCCATCAACATCTTCAAAACCTGCACATGTTTTATGACTTGCAAAAAGCTTTTCTTTACCTTTCTTTGATGTATTTGATGAATTTGGTGGACTGAAATTTCCATGCAATCTTCCACTCCATGGATTTGAGTTGGAACTTTTGCTTGGTGATGCATCCGGTCCACTCAAAACTTGAGATTTTTCACTTGATTTTTTAGCATTTTCTTTGTCATTTGGTTCAAGATTCAATCCTTCTTTTGCATCTGCACATCCATAATTGAGCATCTTCGTGCATCCATGATTGATCACTTGATCCTGCACTGTGAATAGATAGATCATCTTCCTCTCTATGTATGGGATTCCATTGTAGTGGGGGTACATCCCTATATAAAAATGTATGTAAATTTATCTTAGTAGTAGTCCCCTGATGTTGTAGGTATAAAGCTTCTCTTCCCTAGTCTTATACTACCCTAAGTTGTCTCATAAAAGGTCGTCCTAATATCATTTTGTAAATATTTGCCTTTCCAAATTGATATACGGCTAGAGTGTGTTCAAAAAATTCTCCTCCGTGGGTAGTCAACTTAATTTTCTCCAATATTCCTAGGGGTCTTTCCACATGGCCTACACCCACTTCGGTGTCTAAGATGGCTTTAGTCATATATCCATTAAATGTGATGGGTAAACATGTATTCCCTTGATCACCTTTGCTAAATTCTCTGACTTTATCCACAAGGATTTGTATGGTAGCTGATGGAGCTTCAGTTTCTTTATTTTCCCTTGTAGTGTCTCCCGTTTCTAATTTCAATTGCCACGCTAACTAGTTCCATAATTGTGGTTTGGCTCGTAATAATTCTTCCACGGTCAAGAGGCATTGTACCTTGGTCTTCTTGAGCTCTGCTAGGTTGTGTGATGTCTTACCTGAAGACTCATCTTCTTTGCCTTGAATTGTGAGAGTGTGAAAAACTATAGATCCTTTCTTGTATTCTCCCGTATAATTGGGTAGAGTGGAAAAGTTGTGCACTTCCTCCCTATTTTGGTCTAACATAGAAACTTCTTCATATACTTCTTCTAAATTTGGAGGCAACTAGGTTTCCCCAATGTCTAGCTCATCAAAGGGTGGTCTTGAATTCTCATTCTTTTTCCACCGTTCTTCCTGGAGTGGCCCATAAATCTTGCGACCAATTGGCCTCAAGTGGGTTTGCTCTGAGTGCTCTATTGTTCTTCCTTACTATATTTCTCTTTAAGTATGCCTATTAGTTTTTTATCGTTCTCTTTAAAACATTCATTGATTTGATTCTCAGATATTTTTGTCTCTAGGAGGATTGGGATAGTCTTTTCTAGAGTGGCTTGAGCTACCTCTATAAGCTTTCTACATATCGCGAATCTCTTCTTTTCTAGCTCTCCTTGTGGGCAGAGTTTCTCATGTTATTCTATATTTGGTCCAGTCATGATTCAGGATTTGTAAGCTTTCAACCACATGTCCAAGTCTTCTAGTACTGGATCTACTAGAATTGATCTTGGTTTGTCTGGCTTCTGGGTTTGGGACCTTGGTGTCATGTTATCTTGCACTTTTTGTTCCTGAGGGTTCCTACTTTCTTTTACATCCTTCTTGTCTTCTTTATTTTTATTCTTCATCCATTTATTTGTGAGTTTCTCCCTTCTAGTCTTCCAACTTTGTGTTTTCTTTGTTTGGTTACTCTCATGTGGGTCTTCCGAATCTTCTACTACCTGTATCTTTGACTTTGGATCCTTATTCATCTCTTGTTCAGAATCTAATTCTTTTATCACTTGTCCTTTGGCTTTGGCTTGAGTAATGGCTTTTAATGGTATTGTGTATTCTTTATTGTTTCCTGATGTTTCAATCACTTCTATCACGTTCATCTGAGTAGTATTATGAGTCTTATTGGGATTTTTTGGGCAATATCTAAATAGATGTTCCTTTTCATACTCATTACAGTACCCTTCTCATGTTCTAGGAGGTGGTGGGTTCTATGGCCGAATGCATTCTCTTATGAAATGATCTCCTCCGCATCTATAGCATGGTGTTGGGAATTGAACTCACAACCTCCCGGTTAGGAGTGCGATGGGCTAACCACTTGCCCCAAAAGCCATGGTTGAGGATTACTTCCTAATCCTCTCTCTTAAGGCATGGTTCAACCATCTCCTACTAGGATTATGTGACATTCCTTCCCCCTTAGACTGAGCATTGTCCCCAATGCTCACTTATGGATCCTTCTTGGACCCACTTTCCATGCATGAGCGCTTCCACCAACCTCAAACTCCAGCACATGGACCAAATTTGGACCTATCCCACCCTCCGTGGGTGCCCAAATGTCCATGCGCCTTCATCCAAGGCCAGTTTCACACTCACCACGGATAAGCGCTTTTTCCAAGTGCCCACGAATGAGGCGCGAACCTCCGTCTCGCCCAATTTCTCAACTAGGCTCTGATACCAATGTTGGGAATCGAACTCACAACCTCCCGGTTAGGAGTGCGATGGGCTAACCACTTGCCCCAAAAGCCATGGTTGAGGATTACTTCCTAATCCTCTCTCTTAAGGCATGGTTCAACCATCTCCTACTAGGATTATGTGACACATGGTCCTCTTGGCACAGGTGTGTTGGTGCAGGACAATCAACAATTGAAGTTTTAATGAAGGTTTGGAAGTCAAGGACTGAAGGAAAATTCAAGTTGTGAAGCATGAAGGAAGAATACATCCAGAAGATGAAGAGGTGTACACATATGTACATTAATACAAAGATAGTTCACTTATACTTTTGTATAGTCATGATATTGTAAATATTTGCCTATATATACACAAGTAAAAAGTCGGGGCAAATATGAGAGAGCATGAGAATAGAGTAATCAGTAGTTTTATGAGTCACTAGACATCTTAGAAGTGAGTTGATTCTCTCTCATCACTCAGTTGTAAATTTCTTCAGAAATGGAAGAAAAATTGTGCCCGATGTTTCTGTGCATTCTCCTTCTGTGTTTGATCATTTTGAGAATCCTTTTGTAGATGTCTAAGTCCATAGTTAATGAGTTTATGGTTAAAGTTTGAGAGCCTAATTGCAAACAGGCTGCGAGAATTATGAGTAGGAACATTCATATGTGAAGAACTGTCCACTGGTTCTTGAAACAGGCACAAAGTTTGATGTTAATGTTTTGGTCAGTTCTCCTTCCATAGTGTAAAGTTTTGAGCAAGGAAGCACTCAATCTTTAAGTTGGAAGGTAAGCTATTTGTGGCTAAAAGCATTTTCATAAACGGGTTCTAGATTGAGAGAACCAAGTGTTAAAAGTTATAGGTGTCTAAATCGACTTCTCAGAAGAGTAGTTTTAGACATAGGTAACTTGTTGAGTTCATTTCTCAAGATACACTGAATCTTTTGGAGTGATTCAACTTGGAGAAGGTGTGCAAACTGTAGGCGACACCTTGTGCAAAGTTTCATAAAAAACTTTACACAATTGATAAGGTAATGAGAGAGATATGTGCAGCAGACTTTTTGTGTAGTCATCTCCTTCACAGATTTTTCAAAATTCTCATAATTAATCATTGATCCTCTAAAATTGGTGAAATTTTGAGTTACTCTTGTTATAGAGGTGCTCTAATTACAAGATTATCTTGTTCTTTTGGAGATTAACACTCTCCATCAGTGGTATCAGAGGAGGAAGCATCAGAATTGAAAGAAGGAGGACCCCGACTGCTCCAGGTGCAAAGAATTCAACATCTGAAGGTTCAAAAGGTGAAAGCTTGAGGGAAAAGCTTGAGAAGGAGGTCATACAACATCAAGGAAGACAAAAGGAATATTATTCGATGTAAAGGTACATCTATTACTCATAAAGATTGAAGAATTCAATATACAGGTGAAGAAAGGATGGGAGATTCTCTTCAAATAGAGAAGTTGGATAGAGAGAACTATCCAGCATGGTCAATGAGGATGGAAGCTCATCTTATGAGCAAAGACTTGATAAGTTACATCACAGGTGAAGAAGAAAAGCCTCAATTGAGAGATCCTAGTGTTCCAACTAGGGAGGAATTATCATATTTGAAGAATTGGATGAAGAGAGTTGCTCAAGCTAGGAGCATTATCTATATGGCAGTCAATGACTACTTGCTACCTCACATTAGAGGTCTTGAAAGTGCAAGTGATATATGGAACGCCTTGGAGGAGCATTTTCAAAACACCACAAAGTCAAGGAAGGCATCTTTGTGGGCAAAATTTACCACTTTCAAGAAGAAGGTTTCTCAATCCATCTCAGACTATGTAACAAGGATGAAGGACATTGCAGATGCATTAGGAGCAGTTGATGAAGACATTGAGGAGGATAAATTGGTAAGGCAAATCCTCACAGGTTTGAGAGGTGATGACAAATGGAAGCCATTCATTTTTTCTATTGAATTATCACTTGATCATTTTACTCCTGACTTAAATCAGTTGCTAGGACATATGTTAACCTTTGAGCAGGATGTCAAAGGTGAAGGTGACAAAAGTGCAGGTCATGCAATGTATTCAAAGGATAAGAAGAAAAATAGCAAAGGGAAGCAACAAACAAATGAAGATGAAGGCACAACTAGTCAAGCCAACTTCCTAAGAGGAAGAGGAGGTGGCAAAGGTAGAGGAAGAGGTAGGAGTAATAAAGATGGAGTCAAGGCTTGCTGGATTTGTGGTAAGACAAATCACTCAGCTAATGATTGTTGGCATAATACTCAGAGTAATGGTCGATATAATCAGAATTTTAAATCAAGAGGAAGAGGTGGCAGAAATCAAAGAGGTAATTTCAGAGGTAGAGGTAGTAGAGGTTACTTTGGAAGAAATGCAGGTAGAGGATTCCAAAGTCAACAATACAACAATACCTACTACAATTATGCTTCAGATCAGAAGGAGGATTCAACATTGATAATGAATGCAACTTGTGAAAGGCAAAGTGAAGACCAAAGAGTCTTTTACATTGACTCAGGGTGTAGCAATCACCTGAGTGGCAATATAGCTTTGATGGCTGATTTGGAAAATAAGGTAACTAATCATGTAGTTCAAACAGGTGACAATACAAAGCACAATGTGAAGTCAATTGGATCAGTGAAGGCGAAGGATGGAAGTACCCTTTTGAGTAAGGTCTTGTATGTTCCTACACAGACCCTAGCAATGGGTATAAACAGAGGAAAAAAAGAAGGAAGATTGTTCACATTGAAGATTCAAGGTAATGTTGGTCATGCCTTGTTCACCTATGGAGGGCATAAGATCTCTGAGTTAGATCTTTGGCACAAGAGGCTTGGACATTTCAATGAAAGAGGTATCAAAGATATGATTAATAATGGTTCAGTGCTTGGATTGCCTAATGTTGCAGGTCAACATATGACATACAGATGTGAGGCATGTCAATTAGGTAAGGCTCATAAGCAATCTTATTCCAAGCATGGCTTTATGTATTCAGAAAAGCTTGAATTGGTACACACAGATGTGTGGGGGCCATCAAAGGATTTTAGTGTCAATGGTTCAAGGTACTATGTGATTTATGTTGATGATGCTACCAGATGGATTACTATCTATGTGATCAAAGATAAGTCAGAGGTATTCAATACATTCAAACATTATCATATGTATGCAGAGAGAATTACAGGTCATAAATTGAAGAGACTAAGGTCAGATGGAGGGGGAGAGTATTTCTCTAATGAGTTCAGTGGAATGCAGGTATAAAAAGAGAAATTACTTGCAGGTACTCTCCTCAACAAATGGTGTAGCAGAAAGGAGAAATAGAACTCTTGTGGAGTTTGCAAGATCCATGTTGAAGGAGAAAAATTGCCCAAATTACTTGTGGGCTGAGGCTGTAAACACAGCTACTTATTTGGTCAATAGGTTACCATGTAAAGCTTTGCAGGGTATGACACCATATGATGCATGGTGGGATAAGAGACCTACATTAGATCATTGCAAAGTATTTGGGTGTTTGGCATATGCATATGTGCCATCACAATTAAGGCACAAATTGGAACCTAAAGCTGAAAAGTATGTATTTATTGGATATGATGATAAGCAGATGGGATATAGGTTGTGGAATCCATCCACAAAACAATTTCTTGTATCAAAGGATGTTACATTTGATGAGCAAGGTGAAGAGGAGAATAATGAAGCACAAATTGAAGTTGAAGAAATGCCAAGATTTGATCCTGAGTGTGATGAACCAGAAACCTCAAGGAGTGGAGAACTTAGAAGGTCATCAAGACACAAGTGGCAACCTACAAGGTATAGTTATGAAACTTCTTTTTTGGCTACCAAAGATTATGCTTATATGATAAAGGCAGATGAAGACCCTTCTACATATGAAGAGGCAAAAGGTAAGGAAAATTGGGAGAAAGCTATGCAGGAAGAATATGATGCATTGATGGAGAATCAGACATGGGATTTAGTTCCTAAACCAAATAGTCAGAAGATCATTGGATGCAAATGGGTCTACAAGACAAAGAGATTTGCAGATGGAAGTGTGTCTAGGTATAAAGCTAGACTAGTTGTGAAAGGGTTTGCTCAGACATATGGTATTGATTATGATGAAACATATAGTCATGTGGCAAAGATGACAACCATCAGGACACTCATAGCCATTGTTGCATGTAAAGGTTGGAAATTATGTCAATTAGATGTGAAGAATGCTTTTTTAAATGGTTATATTTCAGATGATGTTTTCATGGAGCAACCCCAAGGATTTAGAGATGGAAGGTATCCGGATCATGTGTGCAAGCTCAAGAGAGCTTTGTATGGTTTGAAGCAGGCCCCAAGGGCATGGAATTATAGACTTGTAAAGTTCTTGAAAGAACTTGGATTTCAAGTATCAAAGGCAGATAGTAGCTTGCTTGTTAAAGCAAGTGATGATGGATTCATATACATGTGCATATATGTTGATGATATAATTCTTACAGGTACAGATGAGAAAGGCATTCAAAGCCTAAAGAAGCAAATGGAGAAAGAGTTCAAAATCAGTGATTTGGGAGACTTGTCATATTTCTTGGGCATGGAGATTTCATACACTCAACATGGAGTGTATGTGACTCAAGAAAGGTATTTGAGAAACTTGTTAATCAAGTTTAAGATGAATGGTTGCAGGGTAGCACCTACTCCAATGGAGGTGAATCATAAATTGAGTAGATATGGAGGTGAAGAGTTCAAGGACATGAAACTATATCAGAGTTTGGTTGGTAGTCTGATCTATGCTACATTAACTAGGCCTGACTTGTCATATGCAGTTGGAGTTATGTCTGAATTCATGCATTGCCCTAGGAAAGAACATTGGATTGCAGGACAAAGAGTGTTGAGGTACATTAAGGGTACACTCAAAGAAGGTTTGTATTATGGTTTTACATCAGATACAAACATCAAGATATATAGTGATGCAGATTGGGCAGGTAATTCTGATGATAGGAGATCAACTTATGGATACTTGTGTTATGTAAGAGATAAGTTAATTTCTTGGTGTTCAAAGAAGCAACACACAGTTGCTTTATCATCTACAGAAGCAGAGTACAAAGGGATGGTTGAAGCTGCAAAGGAAGTGATATGGCTTAAGACTCTGATGAAGAGTTTTGACATCATTCAGAGTACACCTACTATTCATGGAGATAACATGAGTTCATTGTATTTAGCTGCTAATCCTGTTTTTCATGCCACGACTAAACACATTGAGATTCAGTACCATTTCCTAAGAGAGAAGGTGGTGGATAAAGAGATTGAAGTCATACATACTTCAACAAAAGATCAGATAGCTCATATGCTAACCAAAAGCTTGGATGGACCAAAGCTACAGAGATTCAAAGACATGGCAGGTATAAAGAAGATAGAGAAAACCTCAATTGATGATTGAGGGGGAGCTATTGGTGCAGGGCAATCAACAACTGAAGTTTTAATGAAGGTTTGGAAGTCAAAGACTGAAGGAAAATTCAAGTTGTGAAGCATGAAGGAAGAATACATCAAGAAGATGAAGAGGTGTACACATAAGTACATTAATACAGAGATAGTTCACTTATACTTTTGTATAGTCATGATATTGTAAATATTTTCCTATATATATACAAGTAAAAAGTCGGGGCAAATATGAGAGAGCATGAGAATAGGGTAATCAGTAGTTGTATGAGTCATTAGACATCTTAGAAGTGAGTTGAGTCTCTCTCATCACTCAGTTGTAAATTTCTTCAGAAATGGAAGAAAAATTGTGCCCGATGTTTCTGTGCATTCTCCTTCTGTGTTTGATCATTTTCAAAATCCTTTTGTAGATGTCTAATTCCATAGTTAATGAGTCTATGGTTAAAGTTTGAGAGCCTAACTGCAAACAAGCTGTGAGAATTATGAGTAGGAACATTCATATGTGAAGAAGTGTTCACTGGTTCCTGAAACAGGCACAAAATTTGATGTTAATGTTTTGGTCAGTTCTCCTTCCACAGTGTAAAGTTTTGAGCAAGCAAGCACTAAATCTTTAAGTTGGAAGGTAAGATATCTATGGCTAAAAGCATTTTCATAAACGGGTTCTAGATTGAGAGAACCAAGTGTTAAAAGTTATAGGTGTCCAAATCGACTTCTCAGAAGAGTAGTTTTAGACATAGGTAACTTGTTGAGTTCATTTCTCAAGATACACTGAATCTTTTGGAGTGATTCAACTTGGAGAAGGTGCCCAAAATATAGGTGACACCTTGTGCAAAGTTTCATAAAAAACTTTACACAATTGATAAGGTAATGAGAGAGATATGTGCAGCGGACTTTCTGTGTAGTCATCTCCTTCACAGATTTTTCAAAATTCTCATAATTAATCATTGATCCTCTAAAATTGGTGAAAGTTTGAGTTACTCTTGTTATAGAGGTGCTCTAATTACAAGAGTAGCTTGTTCTTTTGGAGATAAACACTCTCCATCAAGGTGGTCTAAGGGGTGGTCTCATTGGTGCAGATGCCTTAGGTGAAGTGTACATCATGTTCGCATATTCTGGTCCATAGGAATTGTTGTATCCTTTGTTGCCATAATACTGTTGGTCAAAGGTTTGGTCATAATCCACAAGACTTGCATCATAGGGTTAGTATTCTCCTTGGGTTTTCTCAAATCCTTGATTTGTTGTTTCTGCACTAGCTATATGCATAACTAGTATTATGGCTCTTTCCATGTTCTCCTCTGGTTGAGTGTATTTGACTGGCACTATGTTCTAAGGATGGGGGATTGGTGTCCTAACATTGGTTGTGGTTGTCCAAATCCTCCTTTTTCATAATGTTTGGCTTCTTGTTGCATGCCCTAATAAGGGTTGTTTCTCGGTATCTCTCTTTCTTGCTCTCTAGGAGGGTATCCATAAGGCTTATACTAGGGTTGTTTCACTAGCCTTGGTTGCATGTTAAATGGGCAATTTTCAATAGCATGGTTGGTATATATGACAATACAGGTTGGGACCTTGGGATGGATGCCTATTGTATGGATAGGATTGTTGCATGCCTATTCCTCCTCTCGTACACGTGTGAGATGGATGTTCTCCACCACACAGGCTACATCTCCTTAGTATTGGCATCCTCATTGGTGGGTTCTAGTAATTTCTCTGCCCATGAAATCCTAACTTCTTAGCTACCAATTCTGCTAGCTCCTCCACATTACTATATCTAGTCGTCACTGTACTCCTAGTGTCCTTAGATTTCGTAGAGCTTGGTGTACTTTTGAGGTCATCAACTAGGTTGTCTTCTAGATCAATGCATTACTAGAGGCACTCACTCAACATCTGAAGCCGTTTCACATAAACTAGGGTTCTCAAGGTTCCATAGTCAATCCATCTAAGAATAGTGATATCATTTTTTACTGGGAGGG
Source organism: Ceratopteris richardii (assembly GCA_020310875.1). Taxonomy (NCBI): domain Eukaryota; kingdom Viridiplantae; phylum Streptophyta; class Polypodiopsida; order Polypodiales; family Pteridaceae; genus Ceratopteris; species Ceratopteris richardii. The sequence goes on along the minus strand of CM035433.1, from coordinate 3,495,117 downwards.
TCTTTTTGTTACTGGGCATCTGTCGACATATTGGTTAAATCTTCGGGAAGCTATTTTTATGGTTTCATTCGGGTTGTGTTTGAAATTATGAATTAAGCATGACGAATTGTGTTTAATCCCTTGCTTGATAAACTCTCCAATAAAATCTTGGAAAAATTGTTCAATGTTTCCAAAATGATTTGGATCCAATGGTTGGAACCAAGTCAAAGTTGTTCCTATGAGGGTTAGTCCAAAGGACTCATACTACACAAAGAAGTCATCCACTTGTTCTGCTCGTAACACTTGCTTAAATTTTGCTATGTGATCATATGGTTGTCCCGTGCCATCATAGTGATTTCTCATACATTTAGCAACTTGAATTGGTCTCAACCTTCTAATAGGTTCTAGGGGTCTAGGAATTACACGAATTGCTAGTCTAATTGGATGCATTCCTAGTTGCACACTTGGTTGCGGCCTTGGTCTAATGGGCGGTTGATTCATGTTACCTATCCCTAGGTTGGTTTGGTTGTGTGAATGTATTCTTGGCATTGTGAATTGCACATGTATTCGGTTGGGGATACTTCGTTGACTTGTTTGTCCTGACATAGTATTCTCTGTTCCTTGGTGGGTTCCAAAAGGGTTATGCGAGGTAGTTTTCTGCTCTCGAGGAGGGAATACAGACAATCCCATGTATTTGAATTGAGACCTGTCGACTTCATCTATTGGCCAATACCTTCTTTAACTTTGGTCTAAGTATGTGACTCTAGACTCATCTTCCAAATCCTTCAACTCATAGATGGTCACTAGGATTACTTCTTGTCCTCGTGTGGGTGAATCAGTTTGTAAAAGCAAGACTGATCCGTGGATTAGGTATACGTCCAACAGGTAATCATCTTGAGGTATCAAATCCCCTCTCAAGACTTGGGTCACCACAGACTTGCCCCTTGGGGTAGTCACAAATTCTTCAGGGCTAGATCTTCCAGAATTTCCGTGTCCTTCTAGTTCTCCTCTTTCATTGATCTCATATGGGTTTTCCATCACTAAGTAGATTTGACCTAACTTGTCCATGTAAACTCCTCCTTCGTACTTAACTGGGGGTCTTGGCACTATTGTGACTCGATAGAGTTTACCATTTTTACGAGCGACCTATTTATGCCATCAAGGTAAATAGGAATTCCTTGTTGATTAGTGGACACATATTGCAGAGAGGTATGGTATTCACCCTCTATCTTTGACATAAAAATCTCTCTTGAAACAAAACCATGCATGTCCTCTGAGGCCGTGGGTAGTTCCTCCTCTGAGTCACTAGAGGTATCCGAGTAGATTGAGTGATGGCTCACTTGGACTGCACTTCCTAATGATGAGATGACGCTTCTTTGGCTACTTAGCACCCATCTTGATCTTAAGTTCATTCACCCTTTGGGTCTATATCTGCTCTCCTCTTCCCCTTAATTATCTCCTCAATCACTGCAAATTTTACCTTCAGTTTGTCTGAGTTAATCTGGACGATATCACTCTTGGTGATACCTCACTAGTGATACGATACCACACTTGGCATGATACGATACCAAGGACCTACCATGATACGATACCACCGGGTGGCACGATACGATATTGAATTTGTAGACAATATGATACCTCTGCTACACCCAATACGATACTAGCCTCATGATATGATACTAGGATAGCTAGTGATATGATACTTCAATCACGACACGATATGATATCGGCATGCACACGATACGATACCACTAAGTCAATGATATGATACCACAACGATGATGATATGATACTTAGGATTACGCGATATGATATCGGATGTGCTCATGATACGATACCTACTGGACCATGATACGATACCAGCGAGGGCCATGATCGTGATATCAACACTTGACAATACAGGATACCTAGAAGGTATCATGATACCTCAGGTGGGTGTGCACGATACGATATTGGGCGAGTATCATGATACTAGGGAATTTTGGTATCCCGATGCCAAAACTCAACCGATTGTGATACTACAACCAAAAATGATTAAAACTTAATTTTTTTTTGTGCAAAGTGTGTGTTTCACTCTCCTCTTCACTCGTAGCCCACTATGCAACAAAGAAACTCACTCCAAACCTCCTATCTCCCGTTGTGATACCGTAAGTGAATTTAACCACGTGTGTGGATTTTCCTTGCAATTTCTGAGGTTCTGAGGTTATAGTACTCACCTTAGCGAATGCTCGACCTAAGCTCTAAGTTCCAATCTCTTGCTACATGCCCGCTTGCCGTGATATGTCTCAGATGATACCATGTGCTAAAAAATGACTCTTTTTGGGTTTTAAGGCCTTGGTTCACCAATTACCTAAACTGAACTAATCTTGATATTTTTTTTTTAATTTTCTTGAGGTGTTGTACTTCTCCTTACACTACTCCTCTCTCCTACCTAACCCTAACTCTTCCATTACTTCCTCACTCTTAACCCTAAACCTAAAAACTCATTACACACACTCCAAAGGTGTGAAGTAACAAGTGTTGAAATACTTAATGACTTGCCACTCGATGAATTCACCTCTACAAGTATGATTCCTTCACTCTAGAGCTATAACCATCAAGAAGGCACCTTGGTTAGGGTTTTCCTGACAACAATGTCAAAAACGTGTGTACCTAAGTCATGAAGTCTTAAAGACTCGTGTCGATGAGTTTGTACCTCAATCGCCCCACAAGTGGGGACATAATTATCAATCCGTGGAATTAGACATACTAATTGTATGAAGACGTGTGCACACATGATGGTAATGAAGTATCTAAGCTAAAATGCATGTATCTTGTATCAACTACCTCTCCAACTCAGTAATTCTCTGAAAATGCATGTCATGATACCATTTACAGAAGTAAGCACAAATTTAGACTTTTCTCACAGCTTCAAATTTTGAATATGGTCAATAGTAGGTTCATTTCGAAGCTCTCAACGAGACACATCTATTGATCATTCTCAATCCAATCTGACAAAAGTGCTTCAAAATAGTGAATGGTGAGAAACACCAACACCTGCTTCACAACCTATTAATGCTCATGCACACACTAAAACAACTCAAAAGCGATGGGAAGGGGTAGACAACTGTCCCTCACACACATTTCAAGCATTACACACACACAAAAGCTCTTGGAGAAGAAGGAAATTAGTAGGAAAGAGGAAAATTTGAAAATGTTCTTCAATTCTCACAATGGCCAAAAAGTCCTTTACAAGAGTCACCAAGTGGCTTATATACATGTGCCCTAAAAATGGTCCTTTCACACAAGAGACCCGCACTTTTAATAACTAACTCTAATTTCCTAATATTTTACAAGGACTATGATTCAATGATTGGGGCTTATGCATCTAGAGGACTCCTCTAGTGCATTTACATAGCTTCAAGGGATTATCATAGGAATTCAAAGAAGAAAAATTGTGCCCATAATTTGAAAATTTTTGGGGGCTCCTCTTTTGTGCTTTTTTACTCTACAACACTCTCCCCCTCTTTGTCTCTGTCATCCCTTGATAGGCTTTGCTTCTTTGTCTGCGGCTTGTTTATAGCTCTTTATTACACGCACCTAGTGGTCGAAGAAGCGATAAGGACTGTTAGTGAATTTGTTACCTTATCCGATCTAAGTCATTTGCTTCTGTTTTCCCCTTGATATCTTGTACATTCATAAATCTTGGTTGCTATGTTAATTTGGGCTGCCACGCATGCATGCAGTGGCTAAGAATGTGATATTATTAGTCACCCTCTTCAACTTTTCAGCCTCTCCCCTTTCTAACTTTTGGTCTTCGGATATTGCTTTGTTCTCACACATCTGACCCTGTTTTATTTTCTGGAGCCTGTTTACTTCTTTTTGCCGCACACATCACTTGGTCAACCTTGCATCAGTTTCTGTCTTTTGGTTGATGCTTCAAAGTTTTTTTCTTTAAATTTGTCTTCACATCCTCTAGGACCTGATGTTTTTCTTTAAATTGTTCATTTTTTTCCACTGCATGCACTTGGTGGAGGAGGAAGCGACTAGGATTCTCAGACAATTTGTTACTCTATCCGATGAAGAATCCTTTATGTATAGCCTCACCTTGAAAGGTCCTAGTTGTGATTCTTTGTTTCCACTCTTTGAGACCTGATCCTTTTGTGTTGTAGCCTGATGCGTGCCCTTGGGGGGCTTTGGGCATAGGGTGGTTCGTATCCTTCAGCTGTATTGTTTTTTTTTCTTCTTCTTCTTCTCTTTTTGCTTGACTCTCCCTCCACACATCCCTCCTCCTAAAATCTGTCATCCTCGACAGGCTTTTTGTGGTGACATGAGTAATTTTGTATGAACTTTTGCTCTCTGTGATTTAGGAAATTAGCTTCACATATCATCAGCTCTTTCCACTCCACTGACTTTACTCCATCATCTGGTGCCTGCCTATGATCTACAAAGAAGCTGAGCTCATAGGCCACCAGTCTTGCATTTAAGTTGCAAGTTATTTTTACAACAATCTCCAAGTCCATTTCAAAAAATCTTGTAAAGAATGCTTCCTCGAATGTGTACATGTATGGACTCGGTAGAAACATTAATCTAGAATATATTTCCATTATGGTTAGTCTACTTGGTGTAGTCGATAAGTAAAAAATGATTGCATCCACGCCTTGATTAATGCCAATAAAATTCAAAAATGTATATTGCGCATGTTGGAATACCTTCATAACTATAAGGAGCATGCTTAATATTTTATTTATCGTCTTAATGGCTAGGTTTGGCACTGTTTCATATCTTGATAACCGAAATTCTATTGTCCGTACCATGTATTCCTCTGTCGATAAGTAATTATGTGGCAAACTCGGTAGTGGTGGATAGTTTAGCCATTAATTATTTAATGTACCCTGGCACTGTGCTTCCCAGAATTGTGTCTAGGTTCCTCTTCGAGGAACTGGGCAAAAAGATGGATTGATTTGTAGCACATATGGTGTTGAATCTCAGTGCACCCTTAATGTCAAATTTTTCTCTAAAAACGTTTGTCTCCATACCGGATATGCCTTGTCAAATTCCTCTTGAGTATATGAAAATGTGTTCATGTATCGTCTGAATAGTTGTCATGTGTGTTGTTGGTGCAAAAGTTTTTTGAACATCAAATCCTTCGATCTGCAAAAAACCCTGTGCATGTAATCTTGCCTTATACTTTTCTAATGTTCCATCTGCTTTATACTTAGCTTTCCAAATCCATTTAGTACCTATTACCTTCTTCTTTGGCAGCAAGTTGATTAGATCCCATGTATCATTTTTTAGTATACTATCATACTCAGACTGAATTGCTGCTCTCCAATGTGGATCATCAAGGGCTTCTTCAATGGTGGTAGGTTCCTTTATCGAGCCCATGATATCTGCCATTAGAGCCATGTTAACAATGTGTTCTGAGGCTCTTCTTTGCTCCTCTATTCTCTTTGATCTTCGTAATCCATCCGAGGATGATTCTGGTACATCTCATGTGGATTGTGATCATCAAAGAGCTATTGTGCCCACTTTGGTAGTGGCTTATGCTGTGCAGCTACAACTAGTTGGCTTTTTATTGAGGAAATTTCTCCATAAGATGTTTCCTCCTCCTCAACTTTAACCTATCTTTTGATAGGCACAAGGTGAGATATCTCTTTGTTTGATGAGATAGTAGATTTACCTTTATCTTCTACTAAGTGTGATCGTTCATCAAACACCATCTCGGCTGACAAAAAATCTTCCTTGCCTCAGGATCCCACAACCTATATGCTTTAGACTCTTCAGTATATCCTAGGAAGACACACTTTTTGCTTTTTGAATCCAACTTTGATCTTGTTGAATGAGAGGTAGAGCTTATATGGTGATCTAGACAACTCTAGATAGGGAGATACAAGGTAGAGGTATGGTGGCTTGATTCGATGCCTCAGGTAGTGCAGAAGTCATGTATATATAGGATCATGGGTGTCCTTCCATGGACGGCTATACATGGGCAGTAGAGCATGGGTGGCCACTGCCCGCATAATTGCCATACACGGTTTAGGCTGGTTGAACCGACCTAACAAATATAAATGATTTCTGACTCAACAGGGAATATTTCATGGAATATTCCCTTTACCATGGCGTCGCCGGCACTGCCCTCGAACCCCCACTAGGGGGCCCGTTGGCCCCCTTCGACCCCCAGCCGAGGCTGCTCCCCGCTACCCCGGACCCCACAATTGGGGACCCTGGTAACTCCCTTTCCTTAGAATACCTTACATGGTCCAATATGACCTTCATCCAACATGCAAGTTGGGATTCCCATCAAATGGGTAATGCACACTTGGCTTCTCCTCATAATGGGGGCCTTACAAAATGTGCATACATACTAACACGCTATGCCTACACCCACAACAGTGTCTAAGATGGCTTTAGTCATATATCCATTAAATGTGATGGGTAAACATGTATTCCCTTCATCTCCTTCGCTAAATTCTCCGACTTTACAAGGTCTCTCCCATTTCTAATTTCAATTGTCCCACTAACTGGTTCCATAATTGTGGTTTGGCTTGGAATAATTCTTCCACAGTCAAGAGGCATTGTACCTTGGTCTTATTGAGCTCTCCTAGGTTGTGTGATGTCTTACCTAAAGACCCATCTTCTTTGCATCAAATTGTGGGAGCCTGAAAGACTATAGACCCTTTCTCGTATTCTCCCGTATAATTAGGTAGAGTGGAAGAGTTATGCACTTCCCCTATTTCGGTCTAACATAGAAACTTCTTCATATACTTCTTCTAAATTTGGAGCCAAGTGGGTTTCCCCAATGTCTAGTTCATCAAAGGATGGTATTGAATTCTCATTCTTTTTCCATCATTCTTCCTAGATCTTGGCCCATAAATCTTGCGCCCAATTGGCTCCTAGTTCTGTGATTATCAAAGTGGGTTTGCTCTGAATGCTCTATTGTTCTTCCTTACTATATTTCTCTTTAATTATTCTTATTAGTTTCCGATCGTTCTCTTTAAAACATTCATTGAATTGATTCTCAGATATTCTTGCCTCTGTGAGGATTGGGATAGTCTTTCCTAGACTGGCTTGGGCTACCTCTATGATCTTTTTACATATCGCCAATCTCTCCTTTTTTAGTTCCCCTTGTGGGTAGAGTTTCTCATGTTGTTCTTCATTTGGTCCAGTCGTGATTCTGGATTGATAAGCTTTCAACCACATGTCTAGGTCTTCTCGTATTGGATTTGCTAGAATTGATCCTGGTTCTTCTGGCTTCTGGGTTTGGGACCTTGGTGTCGTGTTATCTTGCACTTTTTGTTCCCAATGGTTCCTACTTTCTTTTACATCCTTCTTGTCTTCTTTATTTTTATTCTTCATCCATTTATTCCTGAGTTTTTCCCTTCTAGTCTTCCAACTTTGTGTTTTCTTTTTTGGTTACTCTCAAGTGGGTCTTCCAAATCTTCTCCCACCTATATCTTTGACGCTGGATCCTTATTCATCTCTTGTTCAGAATCTAATTATTTTATCACCTGTCCTTTGGCTTGACTCGAGTAATGGCTTTTAATGGTACTATGTATTCTTTATTGCTTCCCGGTGTTTCAATCACTTCTATCATGTTGAATTGAGTAGTATTATGAGTCTTATTGGAATTTTTTGGGCAATCTTTAATTAGATGTTCCTTTCCACACTCATTGCAGTACCGTTCCCATGTTCTAGGAGGTGATGGGTTGTATGGCAGAGTGCATTCTCTTATGAAATGATCTCCTCCGCATCTATAGCATGGTCCTCTTGGGACAGGTATTCTAAGGGGTGGTCTCATTGGTGTAGGTGCCTTAGGTGCAATGTACATCAGGTTCGCATATTCCGGTCCATAGGAATTGTCGTATCCTTCGTAACCATCATTTTGTTGGTCATAGGTTTGTTCATACTCCACAAGACTTGCGACTAGCGGTAGTATTCTCCTTGGGTCTAGTTGTATCCCTGATTTGTTGTTTCTACACTAGCTAGTACTATGGCTCTTTCCATGCTCTCCTCTAGTTGGGTGTATTTGACTGGCACTACATTATGGGATGTAGTTGGTACTATGGCTCTTTCCATGTTCTCCTCTTGTTGAGTGTATTTGACTGGCACTACGTTTTGAGGATGGGAGGTTGTTGTCCTAACACTAGTTGTGGTTGTCCAAATCCTCCTTGTTCATAAGGTCTGGGTGCTCCTTGCGTGCCCGGATAACGGTTGTATCTCGGTATCTCTCTTCCATGCTCTCTATGAGGGTATCCATAAGGCCTATACAAGGACTGATTCACTAACCTTGGTTGCCTATTAAATAGGCAATTTTTAGTAGCATGGTTGATAGATGTTTCCAAAATGATTTGGATCCAATGGTTGGAACCAAGTTAAAGTTGTTCCTGTGAGGGTTATTCCAAAGGACTCATACTGCACAAAGAAGTCATCTACTTGTTCTGCTCGTAACACTTGCTTGAATTCTGCTATGTGGTCATATGGTTCTCCCATGCCATCATAGTGACTTCTCATACATTTAGCAACTTGAATTGGTCTCAACCTTCTGACGGGTTCTGGGGGCCTGGGCATTATAGAAATTGCTTGTACAACTGGATGCATCCCTAGTTGCACACCTCATTGTGGCCTTGGTCTAATGGGCGGTTGATTCATGTTACCTATCTATGGGTTGATTTGGTTGTGTGAATGTATTTGTGGCATTGTGAATTGCACATGTGTTTGGTTGGGGATACTTCATTGACTTGTTTGTCGTGACATTGTATTCTCCATTCCTTGGTGGGTTCCAAAAGGGTTATGTGAGGTAGTTGCCTGCTCTCAAGGAAGGAATATAGGCAACCCCATGTATTTCAATTGAGACCTATCGACTTCATCTACAGGCCAATACCTTCTTTGGCTTTGGTATAGGTATGTGACTCTAGACTCATCTTCGGGATCCTTCAACTCATAGATGGTCACTAGGCTTCCTTCCTGTCCTTGTGTGGGTGAATCAGTTTGTAAAAGTAGGTCTAATCTATGGATTAGGTATAGGTCCAACAGGTAATCATCTTGAGGTAACAAATCCCCTCTCAAGACTTGAGTCACCACAGACTTGCCCCTTGGGGTAGTCAGAAGTTCTTCAAGGTTAGTGAAGAGCTCCTACGCCCAAGGAAAAGATGATTGTGGAAGCCTTTATTTTGCTCAAATCCCTCGCAATCGGTCTACTTGGATTACCTAGAACCCATAATTATCTCAAAATGGATTCTTCTTATGGCTATGCACTAGCTCATAAATTCCGACAGACGCACCAAAATGTATGGGTCTTAAGCCCACAAAACAAATGATTATATGAGACTTTATTTGGTTTAAATCCCTCGGAATCGGTCTACTTGGATTACCTGGAGCCCACAATTATCTCGCTTTTTTTTTTTTGCAGAATTTTTCTTTCCTTAACGGAGGAAAGACATAGGCATTCCCATTTCCATTCATTATCAAGTCAAGAACAGCAAGAAACATTTACGTCCATAACCTCACTCCTTTAGTAAGAAAATTTACAGAGATTCCCGTGAATCTGTTCATACATAATCATGAATCTAAAGAGATCAACAGATCGAATTCTTTTCAGCCAGAAAATTGATAGAAGCATCCATAAATCTGTTCATGCATAATCGTGAATCCTTCTCTCTTTAAAGCGAAATGAGTGAGATCCATTCTAAGAGTGGAGTGAAACTCAAGAGTCCCATACTTTGTACTGTTCGTAACAGCTTAGTAACTGTACAAATGATAACAACATACAGATATGCATGCCAAGATGCACTTTTGTATTATGTTCAATTCATAAAGATGCAACAAGAAATCCATTAAGTTCTTTTAGGGAATACTCACCGAAATCACAACGGTGGAAATTCTATCCTCTCAGAGGACTCCCAAACTCAAGAGAATGATTCTTCCAATCAACCTAGGCGAGAGTTTTTGGCAGCAATGATCTGGACCACAGTTATACCTGCTTCTTGCATATTCAGTCATCAATTGCCTCAAATGTGCTTCCCTCTCCTATCTTTAATCTTCTGCTTCGAAAAAAAAAGAAGTTCAGATGTAAGTGCTTCTTAACTCTTCTGTACTGTTGATCCGAGGATGATGTGAGATTCCCTCTATATGTGCCCTTTGCTCACGAATTTGAAAACACCCTCTTACTCTAGCATTAATCATCCGACGTGCAGGTTTCCTTATCAACTGCCCGTTGCTTGATGTACTAGTCCCATCTTCTCCTTTATTGAACAGCATCACATTTTTGTGAGTTGCATTTGCGCTAGTTGATGAACCAGATCTTGATCTGCTTCAACTCAAGGTTAGTTTCCTCCATTAGCTGAGCTTTGTCCTCCTCCACAAAGCAAAACTGGCGAGATTGTGGTCATCAAAGTGTTGCCGCAGGTTTAATGCTTTACATCAGCTCATCTCCGAGAAGAGTAAAATGGTCGAGAGTCAAAAGCATCAGCCCACACACATACACAGACACGCACACATGCACTGCTTTCCTGGTTTCTCCTCACAAGACAGAAGCAGCCAAGAAGGCCTGCCTCCCAATGCTCCCTTTCTTTCTCACACACTCCCCCGCCTGCTGCACGCAACTCTCAGCCTGCTGGATCCTTCTAAAGAGACAACTGCTGGTAATGCACACAAATAGAGTACAACAGAGGGATTACAACAGTCCAGCACATAGGACTCGCCAGAGGGACTTGTCCACCTAAAATAGATACACACTAGCAACTAAAGTGTACAACAACTGCAGATTCTTGGAGCAACGGCAGATTCTTGGAGCACCGCCCACCAAGCAAGAAATGAACAGTTAGAGGAGCCTTCTGTGTGCTGCAGCATCAATGCAATATCCTAGCCCTTTGAAGAAGCGGTGAGGCTTTTTAAGCTAAGGTGATGCCTCCATCAACTGTTGTTTGAGGCAGAGTCAGGAAGGAACGCGGAGCTTACCCATGTCGAGCTTCCACAGCAGGTTCATAGGGGGAAGCAATAAGTCCACGAAGGGAATCTCCAAGCTCATTTTTTGTAATTATTGAAGTTTGGACAGAGAATTTTAGGCCTCATACCTTAGTTTTGCATACATAGGAGAGCAAGGGCACCACAACTCAATCCCAGGACAGAGGAGAACAAGGAGTGCATCAACTCTTGATCACTGTGTGCAGATCTTCGACCTTCAAACCGTTACTTGAGTTGAACAGGAGCAAGGAAAAGTAGTTCTCATTCGCATGGAGTGGACAATCACGCCACCACCCTACTTCTTGAAGGGTACAACGATGTCCAGCGCTGATGTCACTTGTAGCCCCATCATCCGCACTGTGTGAGGCATCCAGCCTCTCGAAGCCTCAGGTGGCGCATTACAAATTCGTTCCCGTCATGGAGATGATAGGGAGGACGATCATGAGGTCGCCCAATCCAAGGAAGAAACACCACAAAGTGCATATCCTCAATATCCAAGAATGCGGAGCAGGAGAAGCGCAGTCTCCACAAGAGGAGCCATAGGGGAGCATGAGGCTCCACCCCCCCCCCCCCCCCCCCCCGTCGATATACTTGCACAGACACATAAAAAAACGAAAAAAGAGAGACCCCCAAAATGACAGTCCACCCCCCTTATCTTCTATCGGCGCTCCTTATCTCCTTTTTTCAAAACAAAGGTGGGTCCATTAGGCACCTTGTCCACTATCTCTCTGAAGTCATCATCTGAAACCAAAGGACCTCGAAGTAGCTTGAATTACAACCTTGTACCTCCTTAAAATCAAAGCAAATTCAGGATGTCCATAACAGTGCACGTAACACAATCTGCTGTAATACTCATACATCAGCAGATGGAATGTGCCCTCGCATTATGATCTGCACAGTACAAACCTGGGCGTTGTGAGAAGCCTTGCTTTTTTAATACTTTCTGAACTTCAGTTACCAACTCATAGTTTGTAATTGGCCCTTTATTGTTGGCAAGAACCATCTGAAGTGCATTGCTCATGGCACCATATGCTTTCGCCTTGTCTCCACTAGGGTTGGCATCAGCAGTTGATCAGATTGGCAACCACTCAATAACACTCCTCTATCCTTGAATACAACAGACTCTGCAACTTTACCCGCATACACCTCATGATGTCCTGACACGGGCATCTCCAAAGCTCGCTTCAAGTAATCATTTGCATCCTCAAACTCATCAAGCTTGTGTTTCATGAATTGATGAGCAAGGGCACTCACAAAGCCTAGATGGTGCCCACTCTCCTCTGATTCACCATGATCATGGTGCATGTTTTGGAATAGAACTTTCACAAACTTTTTTACTTTGGAGCTTGAATCCTGCCCAAACATGTCAAAAAGAGTTGGTCGAATATTCCCCACATCAAGATCATCATTCCCAGTTTTCTGCTTCAAGATCTCTATCAATGTAGAGAGGGAAAGAGCTCTACTCTTTAGATATCCATTTCCCTCATATCCAACTTGTTGATAATGCTCATCCAGAGCTCTAGTGTTGTGACCTCGACTATGTGAGTGCCCAAACATGCTCAAGTCAATGCCACGACTCTCAAGTGCGCCATGAATCTTTCCAGATACAAATCCTTTGAGTCCATCTCTGAATCCTCCACCACCTCTATTTGTAGATTCAACATTACCCCCTTGAAACAAAGCCGTTTCTAATTTCCTTTGCACATCAATATTCCCTATGTTCTTAGGAGGCTTGTCCATGCTCAATTCCTTTTCTCCACACCCCTGCAATAAATATCTCCACATGCTTCTCAGCAATTATCAAATTCATTCTTCAAGTACCTGAAATCAAACAAATTCCCCTGCCAAATACAAACATATTAGTGCATAAAAACCAACCATTTTGTGAGCTAACAGTTAGATCTTCTAGAATTTCCTTATCCCTCTAGTTCTCCTCTTTCGTTGATTTGACCTGGGTTTTGCGTCACTACGTAGATTTGACATAACTTGTCCATCTAAACTCCTCCTTTGTACTTAATTGTGGGTCTTGGCACTATTGTTGACTCGGTAGAGTTTACCATTCTTGCGATCGACCTATTTATGTTATCAAGGTAAATAGGAATACGTTGTCAAGTAGTTGACACATACTACAAAGAGGTACGGTATTCACCCTTTACATTTGACATAAAAATCTCTCTCGGAATAGAACCATGCATGTCCTTTGAGGCCATTGGTATTTCCTCCTCTGAGTCACTAGAGATGTCCGAGTAGATTGAGTGATGGCTTGCTTGGGCTGCACTTCCTACCGATGAGATGATGCTTCTTTGGCTACTTAGCACCCATTGTGATCTTAAGTTCATTCACCCTTTGGGTCTATATCTGCTCTCCTCTTCCTCTTAATTATCTCCTCAATCACTCCAAATTTTACCTTCAGTTTTTCTGAGTTATTCTGGATGATACCACTCCTGGCAATAAATCACTAGCGATACGATACCACACTTGGCATGATACGATACCAAGGACCTACCACGATATGATACCACTCGATGGCACGATATGATACCAAATTTGCAGACAATACGATACCTCTACTACACCCGATATGATACTAGCCTCACAATATGATACTAGGATAGCTGTCGATACGATACTTCAGTCACGACACTATATGATACCAGCATGCGCACGATACGATACCACTAAGTCAATGATACAATACCACAACAATGACGATACGATACTTAGGATTATGTAATACGATATCGGATGTGCTCACAATAGGATACCTGGTGGACCACTATACGATACCATTGAGGGACCACAATCATGATACCAACAATTGACGATACACGATACCTTGATGGTATCACAATACCTCAAGTGGGTGTGCACGATACAATACCGGGCAAGTATCACGATACTAGGGAATCTTGGTATCACAATACCAAAACTCAACCGATTGCGATAGTGCATCCAAAAATGATTTGAACTTAAATTTTTTTTGTGCAAAGTGTGTGTTTCACTCTCCTCTTCACTGCTATCCCACTACGCAACAAAGAAACTCACTCCAAACCTCCTATCTCCCCCTGCGATACCGTAAATGAATTTAATCACTCGTGTGGATTTTCCTTGCAATTTCTGAGGTTCTCAGGTTATAGTACTCACCTTAGGGAATGCTCGGCCTAAGCTATGAGTTCCCATCTCTTGCTACATGCCCACTCGCCGTGATATGCCTCAGACAATACCACACACTCTCTGTGATACCGATTCACACTAGTGATTGAAAAAATGACTCTTTTTGGGTTTTAAGGCCTTGGTTCACCAACTGCCTGAACTGAACTAACCTTGACAATTTTTTTTTCAATTTTCTTGAGGTGTTCTACTTCTCCTTACACTACTCCTCTCTCCTACCTAACCCTAACTCTTCCCTTACTTCCTCACTCTTAACCCTAAACCTAAAAAGTCATTACACATACTCCAAAGGTGTGAAGTAACAAGTGTTGAAATACTTAATGACTTGCCACTCAATGAATTCACCTCTACAAGTACGATTCTTTCACTCCAGAACTATAACCATCACGAAGGCACCTTGGTTAGGCTTTCCCTGGCAACGGCATCAAAAATGTGTGTACCTAAGTCATGAAGTCTTAGGGACTCCTGTCAATGAGACTGTACCTCGATTTCCCCACAAGTGCATATAGTAGTGGATTAATACACCTTTAATTATCAATCCATGGAATTAGACATACCAAGTGTATGAAGACGTGTGCACACATGATGGTAAGTGAAGTATCTAAGCTAAAATGCATGTAACTTGTCTCAACTACCTCTCCAACTCACTAATTCTCTGAAAATGCATGTCATGATATCATGTACAACAATAAACACAAATTCAGACTTTTCTCTTAGCTCCAAACTCCGAATATGGTCAATAGCGGCTTCATTCGAAGCTCCATGAGATGCATCTATTGGTACTTTTCCAGTCAAATCTGACAAACGTGCTTCAAAGTATGATCAAAATAGTGAATGGCGAGAAAAACCAACACCTGCTCCACAACCCATTATGGCTCACACACACACTACAACAACTCGAAAATGATGAGACAGGGTAGACAACAACCTACACACACATTTCAAGCATTACACACACACAAAAGCCCTTGGAGAAGAAGGAAATCAGTAGGAAAGAGGCAAATTCGAAAATCTTCTTCAATTCTCACAATGGTCAAAAGGTCCTTTACAAGAATCACCAAGTGATTTATATACATGTGCCCTAAAAATGGTCCTTTCACACAAGAGACCGGTGCTTTTATTGACTAACTAATTTCCTAATATTTTAAAAGGACTATGACACAATAATTGGGGCTTATGCATCTAGAGGACTCCTCTAGTGCATTTGCATAGCTTCAAGGGATTTGCATAGGAATTTGAAGAAGAAAAATTGTGCACATAATTTGAAAATTTTTGGGGGCTCGTCTTTTGTGCTTCTTTTGGCTAAGAATGTGATATTCTTAGTCACCCTTTTCAACTTTTCAGCCTCTCCCCTTTCTAGCTTTTGGTTTTCAAATATTGCTTTGTTCTCACACATCTGACCCTGTTGTATTTTTTGGAGCCTATTTACTTCTTTTTGTCGCACGCATCACTTGGTCAACCTTGCATTAGTTTCTATCTTTTGGTTGATGCTTCAAAGGTTTTGTCTTTAAATCTATCTTCACATCCTTTGGGACCTTATGCTTTACTTTAAAATATTCATTTCTTTCGATGGCATGCACCTAGTGGAGGAGGAAACGAATAGAATTCTCAAACGATTTTTTACTTTATCTGATAAAGAATCCTTTTTGTATATCCTCCCCTTGAAATGTCCTGGTTGTGATTCTTTGTTTCCACTCTTCGAGACCTGGTCCTTTGGTGTTGTAGCCCGATGTGTGCCCATGCAGGGCTTTGGGCATAGGGTGGTTCTTCTCATTGAGCTTTTTTGTTTTTTGATCTTCTTCTTCTTCTCTTTTTACTTGACTCTCCCTCCACACGTCCCTCCTCCTGAACTGTGTCATACCCGACTAGCTTTTTGTGGCAACGTGAGTAAGTTTGTATGACCTTTTGCTCTTTGTGATTTAGAAAATTAGCTTCACATATCATGAGCTCTTTCCACTACACTGACTTTAATCCATCATCTGGTGCCTGCCTATGATTTGCAAAGAAGTTGAGCTCATAAGCCACCAGTCTTCCATTTAAGTTGGAAGTTATTTTCACAAAAATCTCCGAGTCCATTTCAAAGAATCCTATAAAGAATTCTTCCTCGAATGTCTACATGTATGGACTCGGTAGAAACATTAATCTAGAATATATTTCCATTATGGTTAGTATGCTTGGTGTAGTCGATAAGTCAAAAATGATTGCATCCATGCCTTGATTAATGCCAATAAAATTCAAAAATGTATATTGTGCATGTTGGAATACCTTCAGAACTATAAGGAGCATGCTTAATATTTTATTTGTCATCTTAATGGCTAGGTATGGCACTGTTGCATATCTTGATAACCAAACTTCTATTGTCTGTACCATGTATTCCTTTGTTGGTAAGTAATTACGTGGAAGACTCAGTAGTAGTGGATAGTTTAGCCATTGATTATTTAATGTATCCTGGCGCTATGCTTCCAAAAATTGCATCCAGGTTTGTCTTCGAGGCACTGGGCAAAAAGATGGATTGATTTGTAGCACATATGGTGTTGACTCCCAGTGCAACCTTAATGTCGGATTTTTCTCTAAAAACTTTCATCTCCATACAAGATCTGCCTTGTCAAATTCCTCTTGAGTATACGAAAACGTGTTCATGCTCAACTGTAGATCATGATCAGGATCTTTATTTGTAGTTTTCTTGATATATTGTTGAGTTTCTTCTTTTAACAGTCCGTAAGGTACATTGAATGGCCTCAAAATTTTTTCTAAGCTTTTACTTTTATCTTCGCCTCTTTCATTACCTTTACTACCTGATCCTCAAACTGCTCTATAAGCTGGGACACCAGTAGTGTCCTTTCATGATGGCTTAGTTGAGCAACAACCCGTTTATGTCTATGAGTGCTTGGCTATGCCTCCTCCCTTATAGGTGAATGATGTATGGGGGGAGAAAGAGGACGTACCTCAGTCTCCATAGTAGCCACTTGGGAGCTTGGAACTACTGGTGTCCCCGCTGTAACTTGTTCTGCTATCTGAGATTTTTAGCTTTCAATGATTTCATCTTTTTCCTTGATCTCCCTGATCGCTTTAGTGATTGCTTCCTTGTTCTTCAAGAGTTCTTTTCCTATGGCAGCCATTTGATCGACATCTTCATTACATTGTGCAAGAAGTTTGTTTTTTACCGATTTCCATCTTTTTATGAGTTCATTAGTGTTATACATGTATTTCTTTTCCCATTCTTCTCTTAGGGCTTGCTCTTGTTTTAGCTTATCTTCATACCTTGCTATTTGTGTTTCCAATGCTTGTGTATTGTTGGGTGTGACTTCTTGTGCCTCTATCGGTTGGTTGCACAGAATGGCAGTCATAAGTTCTTTATTTCTATTTCTTAGGTTATGAACTTCCTCCATGTATACCTTGATTTGTGATTCCATTATTTTACCTCTGGAAGTCATGCATGCCCTCTCGGCTTCACTGGCTTCATATTTACTTTGAAGCTCTTTGAGCCGGTCTTGTAGTTTTTGATTTTTTTCCCTTAGCACATTGCACTTTTCCATAGCTTCATTTGCTTCTTTTTCGTTGGTGGTAAGTGCTTGTTGAACTTGGATTACCTGTGCACATAGCTTTTCACTCAATACCTTGACATGATTGCGTTCCATTAGAGCCTTGTCATAATGGCTATCTGCTTCTATAAGTTGTTGCTGAGTATCCATGGTTGTTTGTATCATCTGCTTTACTACGGGCTTAAGTTGAGCCACATCCACGTTCAGCCATGTCTTTGGAATACTCGGTGCTTCACCTGTGGGCATGTCTTTTCCCTTATCGACATGTATTGTCTCGTTATGTGGTTGTCTAATTTGAAGATGTATCTGATTTTTTGTTTCTTCATGCGTTGTCAACTTTATAGCACTTCCCTAAAATGTCATGTCCAGTGGAGAAAGCTCTACTACAATCCTGATAGGTGTGAATGGTTCTCGCTCTTTTGTATCTTCCTAATCTTTTTCTTTCTTTGGCATCTCTTCAACATATTTTCTCCATCCAAGTGAGTCTCTGTAATTTGGATCTTTGTTTCTTCATTCATTCTCAATGTGTGGATTTCTCCTTGTGAGGATCCTTTCTTTGGTGTGTCCAAGACTGTGTTTTTTGGTCTTTTATTCATTTTTGGGCCTTCCACTTCAAAGGAATCTTCACTTGATTTAATTCATCCCATTCACCATCATCCTTTGATTCTTTTTTGATATCCACATTAATTAGGGATGGTTCATGATCTTCGTGAGCGTCTGAAGATGAACTAGAGTTCATTAATCCCAGTTCTCTATATCTATGGACTTTTTTCAACCTCTTTCCATGCAAAGTTGCTACACAAGATTGATGATAGTGGTGCCCTTGTACTGGCAGGTTTACTTGTCCTTCCATATATCTTTGAGTGTCTTCCATAGCATCCTTTAACTCTTCTTCTATGATCGGCTGTTATTGATTGTGGCTCTTGGAAGTACGTGTATTCTTTTTGAAACAAGAAGTGCTTCTTCTGCCTTTAATACTTCTCTTAATCTCTTCGCTCCTCTCATTCTGGGTTGAGAGCTTGTTCTTGCCTCTTTGGTCACCTTTACTCCCTTCTTCTTTCTCAGAACGGTGGCCAGCTTTGCATATTTTGCCATCTCCATAGATGAAGGCACTCCCTTAAGGTACACCCAAATATCTAGATCATAATAGTCAATGCTATACTTCCATTCAAGAACTTCTTGTGGCCCCATTGCTTCTTGGCTTCAAATAAGCCCTCTTAGATGTAGGGTGTGAGGTTCACTTGATTACAAATTTGTTTTGTTGCATGAGATAAGAGTTGTACTATAATCTTTTGAGGTGTTGTGAAGCGGTGCATGTTAGGAAAGCATAAATGTTCGTGAATGAGTATGTCCTCTTCTTCAATATCCATATGATTAATATCCATGAATGTGCGAGTCTTCGTTCCTTGGCTTTCATCCTTTAGGTCTGTGTTCCCATCTTTCTCCCATCCAAAGGATTCTTTAATCAATTCGTTAGTGGATTGAACAATCACCCATTCTCCATCCGCATCTAGAACTTTTGCTTCTGGTACTAGAGGATTGTGTAGAGCCGATTGAAGAGTGTTCATAACCTGATTGCATCATTGAAAATCTGGCTTATAAATGGGTAGCTCCAAATACTTATGAATTCTTGCCTTTCTCATTACATCCATAGTTGATGGGAGTTCATGTAAGACTTTGAAATCTTGGGACATTACAGGGAACTGATGGTCAGTGTCCATGATCTTTATAGTCACCCAAGAATAAATGCTCTCCTAAAGGTTGATGTTCTCAAAATCAGTGGCCCTTGGCTTTGGTCTCACTTTGGAGTGGAAGTTCTAGTACTTCTTCTTGAATGGTTGCCTCGGAATCGTCGAAAGCCATATGCACTTGTAATAAAGAAGGAATGAGCTTACATGAGAAATTAATTCATGTGTTTTATGTGTGGTTTAGTGATATGTCATTGCTTTGGTCACTCCATTCCCCCTTGCTTAAGTAATTAATCTCTCCACTACCCTTTTCTTGATTTTAATCATGAAAGAAAACAAAAATTAGTTCTAGTTGAAGCACTTATTTATGTACAATGTACGGTCATTCCTATGGCAATAGAAACTAAGACCTATTCCAATGATGGAAATGTGCACTACTAGTTTTATTGAAGAGATAATGTGTCGAATGCATGGCCTTGTAATGTAGTTGTGTCATGCATACTTTGTGTGCAATGGACTCTTCATGAGTGCAAGTAGAATCTTGTTGAGTCTATTGTTCTTGTCCTTGCTGCCTTTTAGGTCTCCACATCCACTTTGTAGTTGGTGCTTGAAGCATTTGTTTCTGTCGAGTTTCTCATTTTGTGGTTCTTGTTTTCTTTCTACTAGAAGTCCGAGGTTTAGATCTCATGTTCACTTGGTGCCCTTGATGAGTATTTATAGACTTCCTTGCTTCACTTTGTAGGCATGATACCTCGTTAATCCTTTCTAGTTCTTGATTTGCCGTTTGTCTGACTTTCTTTGGGATCCATATGCATTACTGTGTCCTCTGGACCTCTACCAATGACTTTGGAAGCCATACACGAAGAAGCCTTTGTTTATCTGATTGTGATGGTGCATGGTGGTTGTCCCTTTGTGTTTTCATTGAATGGCAGATCTGCTTCTCTATTGCATTTTCTGGTTGATTCATTCAATCCTTCCGTACCCATGGTGACAAGTATTGCATGGATGTGGTGTTCAAACAGTAGACATCGAGCTGGGTTTTCTTCTCACAGTGTAGATAGGTTGAGAAGTAATGTCCTCACTCTCTCTCTTAGGCTCATTCTTTATGGGTGCGGTGGTCACACCATCATGCATCACTTTCGTATTTGCAAGAAATTCTATATTAAGGCATTCTTCGGATATACTCGTTCTTGAATCATTTTCCTTCTCCTCCTCTAAGTTTTCTCCCTTAGGTTTGGTGACATTATGGATTTGAGATGGCCTTTCTTCCAGTAAACTAAAGATTTCTTTATGCCCTATTTTGGTTGATATGTATCCTTGTGCGAGATGTATGCTCACTTCATTCTCAATAATCCAGTCTTGCCCTAGGATCGGATTTTCAATTAGGTCTTCATCTTGGCATACCAAAACTTTTTGCTCCATAGTGGAATTTCCTAAGTGAAGGGATATTAGGGCTTCTCCAACGCATTCCATAATTTGACCTCCAAATCCTATCATACATGCTTTAGTAAGACTTATGGTTGTTTGGAAATGCGTGGTTAGCAACACTCATATGCAGCTTAGAGCTGCTTCGGAGTCAACCAGAGCATCTACCAATTGATATTCCTTGGTCTGAATTCCTAGGTTTAAGTATGGTTTGAAGGTGCTATAGCTCATAGTACTTGTATTACAGACTTGGTAGTTGGCCATGAGTATCGGTTCCTCTCCCTATAGATATCGTTCATCCCTTTGTCGTATTCACTCTTTCTGTCTCTTGATATGCTCTAAGGCTTCCTGGCATATTTCTTCCCTAATTCTCTCTTCTTCCTTTTTTTGATTATGTGCTCCTATGAGTCATGCTAGCATTTGGTATGTTAATGGCTCCATATATCGTTTCACTCTACATCCACTTATGTACTCGAGAAGTATATCTCCATCTAATGTGGCTAGATTTATTGCTCTGATTGTTGAGATTCGATTTATCAATAATGGTTTGTATCCACGTTGTTGCAGTTTCTTGGCATGTTGCTTTAATGTATATACACGGACTAAATCTTCTTCCTTTAAGCGTTTGTCTTTGATATGAGCATCATAATATGCTTTCTGCCTTCATTTAGCAGCGTTAATTCCCGTAACTGCTTGTAGCCTAGTTTCGTGTAATTTCTCAATTTGTTATAATTGTTTGGATAGTTCATGGCATGTCCACTCATACTATTGTGCTATATGTAGAGTAGGTACCAAAAAGTCAATTGGTAAGATTGCATTCTGCCCGTAGGCTAGATTAAATGGAGTAGTTTTAATGGCCGTCTTGTAAGTACTCGAAAGTCCCAAATTGCATGATGTAATTGTTTGTCAGAGTCTGACCTTCCATTGTTGACTATCTTCATCAACACGATGCATAACACTTTATTGGAACTCTCTGCCTGACCATTAGCTTAAGGATGATAGGGGGCTGATTTTTTATGAATTACTAGAAATTCATTCATCAAAGATTCTATTACTTCGTTGATGAAGTGCGTTCCTCTATCGCTCACTATCTCTATAGGTAGTCCAAAACGAGTAAAGACATTCTCAAAGAGAAACTTTGTTGTAGTTTGCGCAGCATTCTTTCTTTTTGCTTTTGCTTCTACTCATTTTGTTAGATAGTCCATTGCAACTATGATGTACTCAGCATGTGATCCTTTGCCTAGAGGATTAATAGGGCCTATGAAATCAATGCCCCATTTTGAAAAGGCTCTTGCACAAATTATGGGTCTTAGAGGCATGTCATCTCTCCTAATAGGATACTTGGCTCTTTAGCACACCTCACAACTCCGTACATAAGTGTCTCCATCCATATGTAGAGTTGTCCACCACAAGCCTACAAAGAGAATCATTTTTATAGTTCTTTCAGCCAAAAAATGTCCCCCCACGGTGCTTGCATGTGCCATCTCTAAAATAGGTAAGTATTCTCCTTCATGGACACATAGCCGAAGCTGATTGTCCTTTCCTCTTTTGAATAATTGCTTTCCCACTATAGTATCGTCCTTGCTCATTTCTTCTAGGGATCGCTTTCTTGCTAGACTCACTCCTTCCTCATGCTCGCGTGTTTTCAAGAACTTAACCAATGTCCTACTCCATTCTGGTGCTATTGTAGAGAATTGTAATGATGTATGGTCTTTTGGAGTACTTTCTTGGCATTCTAGGCAATTGCCAATGTGTTCATGTACATCTTTTGGCATATCTAGCGAGTACACTCCCAATCATTTTAATTCCCTTAGTGTTCCATGAGCTCCCTTATGCATTCACCATCGATTTTCATGAGCTTGACCAGTTAGGTTCTTTTGTTCAGCCTCTTCCACACACCTTAACATTACACCATTGGGTTCTTTATAGTACACACTTGCTGCCACAATGTGCATATTATGTAATTGTAGAAACCCTTTCCTGGCATCCTTGTTAATTCTATGATGTGGTCCATGGGTGAGTAAAGGAATCAACTTTTCTTCCCACTTCGGGCACATCTAAGTTGAACAAATAAGTATCTGGTAGGTCATCTGCCACTCCGGTGGGTGGTTCTCCATGTGTTAACCTAGACAACTGATTAGCTCTCACGTGAGCATTTCCCTCCTTGACCACTAATTCAAAATCAAACTCCATCAGCAAAAGAAACCATCTCACTAGCCTTCCCGTGTTACAGGGTTTATTAACTAGGTACAATAAAGCCTGATGGTCGATGAAGAACTTGAACTTGTTAGCTAGAAGATAGTGTCCAAACTTCTTGATTGCTCGATTGATAAGCTTTCAACCACATGTCTAGGTTTTCTAGTACTGGATCTACTATTATTAATCCTGGTTTGTCTGGCTTCTAGGTTTGGGACCTTGGTGTCGTGTTAGCTTGCACTTTTCGTTCTCGAGGGTTCCTACTTTCTTTTACATCCTTCTCATCTTCTTTATTTTTATTCTTCATCCATTTATTCATGAGTTTTTCCCTTCTAGTCTTCCAACTTTGCGTTTTCTTTGTTTGGTTAGTCTCACGCGGGTCTTTCAAATCTTCTACTACTTGTATCTTTGACTCTCGATCCTTATACATCTCTTGTTTGGAATCTAATTCTTTTATCACCTGTCCTTTGGCTTGTGCTTGAGTAATGGCTTTTAATGGTTGTTGATAGCAGTCAGTGCACCCAAGGACTGACGAGATAAGGAAGCCAGCGGAAAGAGTCAGAGCAAAGAGAAGGACTAAGTAGACAGAGCAGTCAACGAAGATCTGGCAAATAGGCAGTCAGGGCACCCAAGGACTGACGAGACAAGGAAGCGAGCGGAAAGAGTCAGAGCAAAGAGAAGGACTAAGTAGACAGAGCAATCAACGAAGATCTAGCAAATAGGCCATTCAATTTTTTCCAAATCAACGTCTTTATAACAGTGATTCTCATCACTAACAATCATTGTAATTACCATTTCACCTTTTTTGTAACTCCATTTTGTTCAAGCCGAGGAGTCCTCAAGCTTGAGGAGCATTAGAAGTATCTACCTATCAATTTTCATATTTTTTAGACTCCGTTTGAGCCCTCAAATAGGCCCTAGAACCTAATTTTTAACTAGGCTGGACACTAGGTCTGGATAGGGCCAAAGCTAGTCAAAAACCTATAAAAAGAGCTAGAGAGCTCATTTTTGAGGCTAGCTTGTTGTAGAATTGAACTTGTAAGAGCACTTTTGAGTAATCTAAAAGAATTCCATTGTCTCTCTCTTTGTTCTTGCCTTGTGTGCGTGTGTGTGTGTGTGTATGTGTGTGCATGTTAGTGTGCTTCTCACTCACACACTTGTGCCATCACTTGTTCGAGGTCTTCATACCATCCTCATGTCTTCCCGAATTGACATTAAAGGAGGTGCTACTCATCACTGAGCTACACCAAATTTTGGCACCATTGCCGGGGATCGAGCTTTGAGGACGAGCATGTGATGGTAAGACGTAGAGTTGTGACATTGGCGTTGTAGGTAATTTCTTTGCTTTTCCTTATTTTTCTCTTTCTTACTTCACCATCATCATCCTCACCATCTCCCTGCTCCATCTCCATCACCGCAAAAATTTCAGTTTTTTGATCATGTCACCTTCCCCCTTCCATTTCCCTCATTTCACTTGTGTGAGAGAGCGATTTGTGTGCACTATTTTTTTGCATGTTTCTTGAGTGTTCTTGCAGGTTTTTGTAGTATCATCATCTTCAGCACGTCGTGCAGGTACGGAAAAGCTCTGCACAGTCTCCGGGGCGTTCATCTCTATCAATCACGATTGACAGAAAAATCGCTCCTTTGGTAAAACTAAGTGCACCATAGTAGACTAGAGACCTTGCACATCACAAATCCATAAAAAGTTCTAAAAATTTGGCATTTTTGCTGTCCATCATGATTGACAGCATCAATCGTGATTGACAGTGTCCATCGCGACGGACAGCCTATCCATCGCGATCGACAGACCCCGACGGACACCTCTATCAATCGTGATAGATGGTATCCATTGCGACGGACTTCCTATCCATCGCGATCGACAGCAGTCCATTGCAACCGACATGTGTCCATCACGACGGACACACCTGTCCATCGCGATAGAACCATCGCGACTGACACCCCATCTTGGCGAAAAAACGTATCCATCACGACTCATAGACCCCGATTGACACAAAGTCACGCAAAAACCCTAAAAATCTTAGTCCATCGCGATTGACACAGTCAATCGCGATTGATCCATCAATCGCGACCGACACCCCTGTCCATCGCGATTGACACGTGTCCATCGCGACTGACTGGCCACGACAGACAGCTCTGTCCATCGCGATTGACAGCCATTTTCGGCCAATGTTTTAGGGTTTGTTAATTTGAGGAATTTGGCTAATTTTGGGCATAACTATTGGGCTATAGCACATATAGGGAGGCTATAAACAAATAACTTGAGGAAACCCTGTTGCCCTGTTGGCCTGTTTGAACCCTGTTTTAACCCCAGAACCCTGAACTCGCATAACTTTCTCATACGAAATCCGTTTGGAGTGATCTTAGGTTCGTTGGAAAGCTCGTGGGAGTACTACCAAAACTTCCACTGGTTATAGTAAAAATAATAGATGGATTATTAGATACGGTATTTTGAAGTTGACCATACCCCGGGGTAAGAAATTGAGGGATCCCTAGAATTGTTTTCCAGAGAGACAAGGGGCAAATTGATATCTGAATTACATAAATGAAAGTGATTTGTTCTGTCATTTGAATTTAAGTCTTGAGCTAACTTTGGGACTTTTACAGGTCCATTGAGAGCACTAGAGGGCATCCAAAGCAAGGGCATTCTGCAAGCTTGAGAACGGGATTCTTAAGCACTAAAGAGCAAGGGATCAAGAAGTGAGGTTGGAATATTCTCAACTTCCTTTGTCAATTCCTAGCTTAGGCTAAGGGCGAGTAGTGCTAGAAGTAAGTCAAGGCGACGATAGGCATCTATCAAGTTGAAGACTATTAAATACTCAAGTTCAAGCATAAGGATAATCTCTTGGCGATCGATAACTTAAAAGAAAAGAACTTAACATGGTGCGAACAACTTAAAGTGTGGAAAGTCACTCAAGTATTCCTGAGGATGTGATGTCTGACAAGATCATAAACACGATAATCAACTAAAAAAGAACCAAGTAACTGATACAAATTGAGCTGCAACGAGGTTGTACTTTGGGTAAAAATTGGGGCAACTCGATTAGGCATATGAACCTTAGATCAAGACGACACCTAGGGAGAGATAGACAGAGTCTTAGGTCTTCATAGGCTAGTGTCAATCATACTGCTAGGTCTTGGGGCCAAAAGTTGAGCCATTATTCTCACTACCCTAGATCTAAAACCGGTGAGTCCGAGATGTCTCAGGGTATGGAGAAACCTACAGGAAGTTCAGGAGTGCCATATTTACATAGGGTCGAAGGCCCCTATAAGATGCAACTAGGACCAACCAATTAGGTGCTTGCATCTATGAGGACGCATAAGGAAGATCTGTGGTCCAGATCAAAAACCCATATCAACCCATTGGACTAGAACATCCAGCAGTCAAGTCTGAAAATGGAGCATACCTGGACGAAGAAGGAACCATATACGTGGTCACCAGTCACCCAGATAGGACAGACGAATTCGGGAATGTGATTCCAGAGACGGACATAGGCGACCTAGAGCAAGGGAACATAAGTGGAGAGCCTAAAACCCCTCGAGGCAAATCAGTCCTCACTAGAATTATCACGCCGGAATGGGTTCCCCAGGTTAATAAGAGCATAGATCTCCTCTTGAACTGAGAGACTGATGAAGCCTTTTGGAGGTACAAGCCTGGTCAGCCTAATGAGGTTGGAGCACTCACTATCTATGAGTTTAAAGATCCGGATAGTCCAGGCAAAGTGACCTATTTAGACAATACTTCAGAGAGGATCTTTGTAGTCACGGAGCATGGTAGGCATGCCTACACTTGGAAGGGTGAATTTGTTTTCCCCCAACCAAGATCTAATGTCTCTTATGGCCACCCAGGAGCGGGAACATCCCAAGCTCTTGGAGCTCAAAGGGACAGAAGTAGAGATAGGCCAGAAGTGAGTTTCGCCAACCCGTTGGGAAGAGAAAGAACGAGAGCGGAAACGGATAGAGTGGAACCTGAGAGACTTAGAGCTCCAAGTAATCCAAGAAATATAGATGAATTCCCTCTGCCAAGACCTAGAGAGCACACGAGGACTTTGAGACCTACACAGCTAGTTAAGTCCATGAAGAATTACTTCGATGGCACTAGAGATCCATACGATCATGTGGCCGAATTTAGACAAGTCTTGAGAGTTGAACAAGTTGAGGACATATTCATGCAATACAATGCTTTCGGTCTCACCCTTAGCAACACAGCCCTTACATGGTTTCAACCTCTAAATGAGAGACAGTTCAGAAGCATAGACCAAATTCTCGAAGCTTTTATCACTGAATTCTCTAAGAGTGGCATACGACATAACACTTCTTCACTGATTCACAGCTTCAAGCAGACACCTCAAGAGAGTGTTAGACTGGCATGAAGAAGGTTTAGGCAATACTTAGAGAGATGTCGTGTTCCAGTTGCCCACTCCAACCAAACAGGTGGCTTTATTCCTAGATGGACTGCTGAGTACAAAGTTGAGATCATATGTGTACCTGAAGGACCCTAGGACCATAGAAGAATGCGTACGCATGTGTATAGACATAGAGGATAATCTAGGAGAGGAGCTGGAGCTTTCAAAGATCTACCAAGATTCAGATAGCTCTTCGAGCCTCTCTTCTAGATAATCTACATCTATTGAGGAACTAGCAGAGAAAGTAGCTCAGAAACTAGGTGTCTCGAGCAAACAGATACCCCGATTTACCCCAGTGAGACGATGCTATACATGTGGAGGTGACCATATGGCGAATGTATATCCCATTATGGCTCAACCCTAAGTGAATCCTAGTAGCCAATATTGCACCATAGAATGGAGATACACTAATCACACCGCACAAGATTGTCCATACAATAAGCAAGCAGTTAGGCAAACATATCCACAACCCTACCCTCAATAGGGAAGATACCAAAACCAGTACCCATCACAGCAGTATGCAAGGCCTCAGCAACCCTACCAACCGCAATATCAGTCCCAGCAAAGACCTCAGCCGGTATTAGCTCAACAACCTCCTGCTCCAACCAATGTGATTCCCATAAATTATGTAGCTGCAGAAGAAAATTTGAATAGAGCCATAGTCCCAGTAACTCCATTGCTTTCAGAAAGTGAACCGAGTGATCATAGTTTTGATTCTACTCACATAGATAGTCCACAAGCTTAGTACATGTAGTCACCTGAGCATAACGAATCATATTACTCTGAAGAACCAAGTGAACCTAGTTGGGAGCCAGAGTATGCAAATATCATGTACACAAATACCAACCCTAGACCTCAACCTAGGCAAGTAAGACCCCCGTTTCCTAGAGGACCATGCTATAGATGTCAGGGAGATCATCTCATTCGTGATTGCCCAATGGTTGCCCCTACACAACCCCAATCGGTGACAATTCAAGGTTTTTGTCTAGATTGCGAAAAGGAGCATCTCTTACGAGATTGCCCAAAGAATTCCAATAATATGCCAAAAATCACTCCTATCAATGTTATTGGGTTATTAGTAGACTCTACAGGAAGTGTAGCTCCCACTACACCATTGCAAGTGGTCACTAGAGCCCAAGCTTTGCAGCAGATCCAAGGATTAGGCCAAGAAAAGAGTCTGAGGTTAGCGAAACTGAGAGCATAACCAAGAAGAGGACTAAATCTTGGAAGGATAGCCGCGAGAGAATGAAAAGACAATGGGCAAAGAAGATGAGTGAACTCGAGGAAAGTCTCAGAGAAATGAGAGCCAAGATAATTGAACTCACCTCTCAACCTCAACCTTACACTACCCCACCACCACCATTCCCATCTCCATCCAATCCACCACCTTCGAACCCACCTCACACAATCCCACCACCCCCTAGAGTAGGATCAATCCTAGCAGATCCCACTCCTGAGGACTTAAACATGATGCTCAAGACATATCAGGCCAGAATTCAAGAAGGGCCAAACATAACGGATCATGAAAAATGTTACCCTAGAGCGGAACTAGAGCTTGAACGAACTAAAATTTGTGCTAAGATGGTGGAATTAGCTCAAACCATGTTTGAAGCCAGTTGCCTCTTTAACTTCTCTAGTTCTGCTAGGACACAGTTGCACTTTGATGGACTGGTAGAAAGATTGGAGAGGCTAATTGCACAGTCAGAAAAGGAAACTGCCTCTCCAAATAAGGACAAGGCAAGTGAAAGGATAAGCCTTCCTACCTAGGAAGCTTATGTGCCTAACTCCACAGAGCCAGATACATCTTCTTCTATGAATCGGTACTCACCAGAGTTCCTACGAGAGATTCAAGAAGAGAAATGGGCTAAAGAGAGTGAAGTTCCTCCTCCCATTGAACTTGTGGATGACTTGCATGATCAATTCCCACAAGATATTCCTTCCATTTATGGAGAGCAGGAGAGCACCCAATCTCAAGAGAGATTAGACTTTGAGTCTAATTCCCTACAGGAGCTACCCCATTTCATAGGCCCATGGGAAGCTCAGTCTACTTGTATGAGAGCGCCCACGGTCATGGTACGAAACGAAGACTCAGTCATACCTAGGAACATAGAGGTTGTAAAGAACACTACAGTGCAGTGCAATCTCACTTTAGAAGAGTTACTCAAGGTTAGACCAGAACTATGGAAACATGTAGCCAATCAAGTGCCAGAGGTAGCAAAACCTCGTTCCCAGGTAGGATCTCATAGAACAGTGCCAGAAATACCCTTGGACAAAATAGGAGACATAAGCAAAGGAGAGGAAGGAAACACCTATCTGCCCATTACCCATCATGGATACACAATCAAAGCCATTCTAGACTCAGGTGCAGGAGTTGCAATTGCTACCATTTCCCTATGGAAGCGTTGGGGCAAGTCAGCACTCAAGCCCACCAGAATGAAATTGCAGATGGCCGATGGCCACATTGAGAGACTCTTAGGATTGCTAAAAGCAATAACTCTCACCACATGTGGTGTGGAGTTCGAGCATACTTTTGCTATATGTGACTTTAGCAAGAATCATGCCTATGAGATGATTTTGGGAAGACCATTTATGCGGCAGTTGCAAGTGGTACAAGATTGGGGAACCAATTCCTTGTATTTGCAACACCTAGGTGTTACAACCAAAGTCAACCTCAAGGACTATTCCCATAGATACGTACCTCCCATCCAATGGAATCCCGTCCATAGAGCCAAAGATGATACTGAGTCGATGCATTCCATAGGATCAAGATCCTCATGGATGCATGAAGACACTCACTTGTGGATGTATAAAGTAGCAATAGAAGAGGAGAAGAGAGAAAAATCCAGAGAGATAGGTGCGAAAGAAACTCATAGATCAGTTCAGGACCCAGCCTATGCACCTGTAGTATTTCTTGATGAAGAATTTGAACCTCACGGCTGGGCAGAAATTTTAGCAACAATGGATGTCGCCATCAATGAAGAACAATGGACACCCCACGGTGACGAGGATGGCTATGACATTTCAATCTTCTCAATAGAGTCAATCATGGGAGATTCGGTTCTGGAAGAATGTGAACCTAGCACTGATGCATTCCAAGACACAAGTGACTCGGATCTAGAGTCAATCATTACGGACCCACCCTTTGCATCAGATGAAGAATACTTCTACGAAGTAGATGTGAGGTTAACCACACAAGTGACCGCCAAAAATGAAGGCAAGAAGAGGAAGAAGAGAGAAGTCACATCACAGCAAGAAGAATCCTTGTTTGAGGTCCCTAAGAATTTTAAGAAGTATGAGATAGATGATAGGAGAGTCATGGTAAGAATGCCTAAACGCGATGCACAAGTGGGAGAGGCCTATGATAACAAAGAAACCACCAAGAAAATAGTGGTAGCCATGGAAGAAGGAGAAGAAAGATGCACTTACATAGGACATGACTTGACAAAAGAAGAGGAGCACGAGTTGATAGCCTTGCTAAGAGAATACAGAGATGTATTTGCTTGGAGCTATAAGGATTTGAAAGGGGTAGACCCTGACATATGCTCACACACAATTCCCATGACCCCAGATGCAAAACCCTCTAAGTAGAAGCCATACACGTATAATGATAATTATGCTGCTAAGATCAAGGAAGAGATAGATCGCTTGGTTGAAGCTGTATTCATCTATGAAATTGAGCACACTGAGTGGGTATCCTCCATTGTAGTGGTGCCAAGAAGAATGGAAAGCTACATGTGTGCATTAACTTGAAGAAGGTTAATGCAGCCACTATTCGAGATAACTATCCGCTTCCTATCACTGAGCATCTATTAGAAAGAGTAGTAGGCAAGGAGGTGTACAGTTTCCTTGATGGATTCTCTGGCTACAATCAAGTGCCATTGCGCCAGAAGATCAGCATAAGACAGCTTTTGCCACTGAGTGGGGCATATTTGCTTTTCGGGTAATGCCATTCGGGCTTACCAATGCTCCTGCAACCTTCCAAAGTTGATGTGCCACGTGTTTAAAGAGTTCTTGAGGAAGAATTTGGAAGTCTATGTTGATGATCTGTGTGCTCACTCATTCCAACATTAGACAGACACATATACCTGAACTCAGGCAAATCTTTGACAAATGTAGAGAATATCAAGTCTGCCTGAACCCAAAAAAGTGTGTTTTCATGGTCAGGAAAGGCAAGATCCTAGGACACAGTGTCAAAGAATGGCATATCCATGGATGAGGAGAAGGTGAGATCCATTGCAGAACTACATAGGCCAAGGAATGTCAAGGAAGTACAAGCTTTCATGGGGCATTGTGGCTACTATCGCCGATTCATTCATATGTATGCCATCATTGCAAAGCCTCTGTACGGCCTTTTGACCAACTTTGAGTGGACTGATGAATGTGAGAACTCTTTCAATGAGCTTAAACAGAGATTATGTTCAGCACCAATCTTGACTACACCAGATTGGAATAAGCCATTTCATGTTCACGTAGATGCATCAAATTATGCTATTGGGTGTGTGCTTGCACAACCTATGGGTGAAGGTAATATGGATCTTCCAATTGCCTATGTTAGTAGACAGTTGAATGCAGTTGAACGAAACTATACGACCACCGAACAAGAAGGATTAGGCATGGTATATGCAGTTAAAAAGTTTAGACACTATTTGCTTGCAAATAAGTTTGAATTTTTTACTGATCATCAAGCACTGTTGTACTTGGTAAAAAAGCCATGCAATACGGGTAGATTAGTAAGATGGTTTCTCTTACTAATGAAAAATGACTTTGAGGTTGTGGTAACAAAAGGCAAGACTCATTTGAGAGCAGATCATCTCTCTAGGATCACATCTGGAGAGGGCTCACAAGGAGTATCAGATGACCTCCCTGACGCTTACTTGTTTAATTTGGAAGTTGTACCTCAATGGGCCAAGAAATTAGTGTCAGTATTGACATACGGGCCTAACCACCCAGTGATAAACACTCAAGATAGGGAGGTAGTAAAAGCCCAAAAGTACCATATCATGGCAGGGAGTATGTACAAGCATACAGATCAAGGGATATTAGCCTGTTGTGTGGAAGAGTATGAGTACGCAAAATGGTTGAAATTAGCACGTGTAGGTGCACTAGAGCAACATTACTCAAGGCGACAAACCCTACAGACACTAAGGAGACTTGGTGTGCATTGGCCGACTATGGAAGCAAATGTCCATCAGATGTGTAAGGAATGCCTAGTCTGTAGTATTAAACCACCTCTGGAGCATGCTACATTGTCCCAAGTATCTCTAATACCGGATTGGAGTGAACCATTAGTAGCCTTTCTGACGACGAAAACATTCCCTCAAGATATGACCCTAATTAGACAGAGAAGCTTAGAGCAAGAAGCGTTAGACTATGCACTCATTGGAGATAATCTATACAAACGTGGTAAAGATGGTTACCTCAGATTATGTGTCCATGAGACTGAATATCTGAAGATCTTGGAAACTTCTCATCAAGGTGGAGCAGGAGGACACTTTGGACCAGATCGGGTGATCAAGGCAATACTATTTGCAGGTCTTTGGTGGCCCACGCTCCACATGGATGCACATACCTATGTGAAGAGATGTGATGTTTGTCAGCGAACTCAGTATCATATACGCAAAGATGAGATGCAATTGAAACCTATGATGGGTGGACGTGCATTCTCTAAGTGGAGAATAGACTTTGTTGGTCCTATTAATCCCCCAGCTAAGGGTTCACATGCTGAATATATCATTGTGGCCACAAACTATCTAACCAAGTGGGTAGAAGTAAAATCCACGACAAAGAACGATGCTCAGACGACTGCTAAAATCTTATTTGAGAATGTGTTCACTAGATATGGGCTACCAATAGAGCTACTCAGTGATAGGGGGACTCACTACCTGAATGAGGTTATTGAAAATCTTCTTCAAGAGTTCTTGGTGATACACAAGAAGTCTGCCCCTTATCATCCACAAGCTAATGGCTAGGGTGAGAGCACAAATAAGATTCTATGCAATGTACTGACGAAATTAGTGAATAATAAACGCTCTGATTGGGACAAACAGGTACACCATGTTGTTTGGGCATATCGAGTTGCCTATAAAACGGTACTCCAAGCCAAACCCTTTCAGATGGTATTTGGCCAAAATGCAGTGCTACCATTGGACTTTTTGATACCTACATTGAGAGTAGCACAGGAGCACGAGTGGACATGCCATGACCTCTCATCTAGAATCTTTGACCTGGAACGATTAGGTGAAACAAGATTAAGAGCGGCAGCAAGAATTTACGCAGCCAAGAAAAGACAAAAAACATATTTTGATGGACATGTGAAGGATAAGGGCTTGAAAGTAGGAGATCTAGTTCTAGTCTATACTTTGAAGCAACACGCACGGAAATTAGAGAAGCGTGGCTATGGACCTATGATTATTAATAGGATCTCAACAAGTGGAGCTGTCCAACTAGCTACACTAGAGGGTGACGTTCTTCCTGGTGCTGTTAAACTTTCCTACTATCAAGAATTAAATTTAAGCGTCAATCCTATAGAAGCATATCTTATAGGATTGGGAGGTGTGCAAACCCCTTGCATGGGCGAGGTGGAACTTCCCCTCTACATTCAAGATATTCTAATGACAGTTAAGGTACTAGTGTGTCAAGATGAGGACCTCACTGAGCCTCTTGTCTTGGGTCAAGACTGGATCTACGATCGTGCAGTCAACCTAAACCTAAGAAGTGGACTTCTTCAAGTCTGGGTAAATCAGAATCGCATTACAATTGAACTAGAAAACAAAGCACTCAAAGGATTAGAAAGGCACAAACTCCTAGTCCTTCCAGGAGTACACATGAAGATGACGATGCTATTCTTGTCCAAAACTATGTGATGCAGAGGGATGATTGTCTCAACAAAGAAGTCAAGGATACGATGGAACTCCCTTCTTTTCCAAAGGCCATCGGGATGCAGCAACCAAAGGCGGATCAAATGCAGAAGAAGCAGATGATCTATGCTCGAAGCCACAAGAAAGTACAAAACACGGTGTCTCAACCAACAAAACAAGTGTGGGTGCGGAAAGGTGACCAACATGTTGCAGTCCAGTCACAACCATTGGCTCAACTTCATATTAGTGAGCAACGATAGGCCACTAATAAGAAGTCTTTCAAAAATTCTTCTATGAAAGTGAAGTCTATCTAGGTACCCAAGAAGTCGATGAAGTATGACCCACAATCAAGAAAAATTTGGGTGCCTAAGGCTTGCTTGCGGGCTCAAATAGCCACATATAAACCACACCTACAACATGATTCACTCACTCGAACAGCTGATTTTCACTCTTATTCGACAAACACAAACACATATTTGTCCCAGAGCATGAGTAGAATCACTTGTAATTGGATCCCTAAAAAGCCTCATTTACAAACGGACATTCTTATGAAACCCCCAGAGTTTACACAAAATCAACAAAGAAAGCCACCCATTGTGTTTGGCGGCCCAAACCTTGTAACAAACCACCTGATCACATTGTAAAGCTACCTCCGCTTACTAATTGTATCCACACTGCACCCCACCACCCCAAGTAGCACATAGGAACCCTGCATCGGCTAACCACACTTCACACTCACAACCCCACGAACACTAACTAACTAACTAACTACCTCACAGTTCATCATGCTAATGTTGTAACGGGGACACATGACCACTTTGTGTCCATTTGCAATGTTAACATGGTCGAGGCTGCAGGAATGAGCTCTCAAGCAGGCATGAGCCAGCAAGTGGTGGATTTAGAGAGTTTACCAATTATGCTCGAGATAAATGAAAGACCTGAAGAGTTGCAGGCCATCCAAATCATACCAATAGTGGACTCCCCAAGTGGCCATACCATGCCTGTAGGAAAGGCTTCCCACTGGTTCAGTGAAGTTGCAGGACCCTTGGGAGAGGGATCATACCTATGGGAGTCAGAATTGGACTTCAATGGAAAACAAGGTAAATACCACTTCTTTACAAGGGAATTTGAAAAGTTACAAAATGAAGAAGGATTATGTCCGGTGTGGGAGAAGGCAGGATTGGATGCATATTTCAGTGCCCGCCTCCCAAAGCCTGACTTCATGCGATGCTACTATCTCATCAATACCTTGACTCCAAGCAAGCACCCAAAAGGTACAAGCTCATTTGTGCTTCCATCTCTGACAAGGGGAAATGAGCTCAAGAGGTTTCGGTTATCAAACAACTTAGTGAGAGAGGCCCTAGATATGCGAGGAATGCATATTCCAATAGAGAAGGAGACCCTAGTGCCTGATTCCATGAAGAATCGGAGCCCCACCAAGCTCAAGGACATGGTGGCCATGACGCCCAATATTGCAATACGCCTTCGAATGTGCATGCGACACTTTGCTTTTCTTGCCCAAGATAGATTCACCATGCCACCCAAGAAAATATGGTTTAATTTGTATCTGGCAGAGACAGAGAACCTCACCATCAACTTACCCCACTGGATAATTGATTAGATACACCTAGCCCACAAACGATGGCCGCGGAAGCACGTGTTATATGGATGTTGTGCTCTAACTAGAATCATTTATAGGTGTTTGGCTTATGAAATCCCTATTCAACGGGCCTTGATGTGGAATCGAGTACAGCAGTTTAGAGGTCGGACATCCATTGGACCCCCTTCCAAGAAGATGAGAGGAACTGTCCAAGTACCTTGTGATCAACCACGTGGAGCCACCCTAACACCGGATGTTACCCCACCACCCCGAAGGGTTCGGCCATTCACACTACGACCTCCAAGACGCAGCATCGATGGCCTTAATTTTATATTTCCTCCCGTCCCAACCGATCTTGAATTTCTCGGTGGTGTACCTTGGAAGAACTCACGAATGAAGACTTCGAACAATTGTTAAGAGACGTAGATTTTGAGGCAGAAGAGGAACAACAAGTGGGGAATGTTCAACCATAGGCAACAACCTCCCAAGTACCTGTTACCATAGTTGAAATGGATGAAGAGGACGATGAAGATGAAGAGTATGAGGAGGATGAGGAGGAATATGACCACGAGCATCAAGATGAGCAGCAAGAAGTTCTAGAACTTGTAGGTGCGCCTGCATACACAGCTCAACTACAAAGGTTATACGATACGATCAAAGCAATGCAAGAAAGGCACCAACTCTCCCTTGCATCAGGCCAAGCCTTGATGGAAGAAATGCTAGCAGACGATGGAGTAGATCAAAATTTTACTAACACCCTCAAATTAGTGTCAGAATCGTTAGGAGTTCTAGAGGCTGTCCACACAGTAGTTCGCCAGTCCGTGAGGTATGACAAATGCAGAGTCAAAAAATTACCACGAGCAGGTAAGACTATCATAATACCCATCATAGAACAAGCCCTAACCATCGAAACCACAGCTACCCCCACCACCACCATTAACCTCACTGCTGAAACTTTCGTTCAGACATCACCCATCTCACCCCCGCACCCCCCATCCCCCCCTTCTCCACCACCACCACCACCTCCCACCATTGAAGAAACTACAGTCATCACATCTACCTTCACCTACAACCCAACCTCATCCACATCCTTCTCCTTTAGAGAGCCAACCTCACAAGGCACCCTCTTCTCTTCCCTCACCGATCCCCTATAAACTTTACCCTTCTTGTCCTCCGAGCCCATAATTGGCCACCCCATAATTCCGTGTGGTTGGAACCCCCTACCCACGGAGGGCATCCTTTGTTTCCCAGCTTATCCCCCATTATGGGTACCCCCATCCCATGACCCATACTTCCCATCTGCTCCCTACACCTCACTCAACTCAATCGCACCATCCCAATACTCATCTTTCATGGAGCAGTACATCCGCACTCCAATGTCTTAGAGGCACAGTCCCCAGATGCTCGCAACAACATCAATCTACACAGACACCACACTCACTTCACCTACCATACCAACTTACATGGTAGCCCCTGCACACACCACACTGCCGGACCCAATGGACATTTCACCAACAACAGCACCTCTCCCCACAATTCCACTATCTCCCACTCCCCTACCCCCCACCTCACCACTCACCACGTCATTGGCAGACACAACATTCACTACCTCACTTCCCATTCCCACTTCCCCTGCATTCCAAACTTTCCCCCTTGCATCTCATACTATAAATAGCACATTTAATACATTACTTTAGTGTGCACATCAACTACAACAAGAATACCATCGATTGGAAGAACGTATCGCTGCCCTCCAGGCAGAATCTCAGCACCCGCAGGCTAGAGTCAACACTCTAGAAGCTGATTACCAAACGCTCCTAGCAGAACATACCACTTTACAGCAGGCTCACATAGAAGTGGAGTCAAAGATATCGATGGTGGATGACAAAGCAGTCAAGGAACTGGAAAGTGTGCTCCAAGTGCAAATGATATCCAATGCTACACTCAGACGCAATCTTGGACTATTAAGGAAGCATATGGCAGCAGCATTAGAAGAGAACAAGCGGCTTCAACAACAAAATCAAGACAATTTTGAAGCAGCTATGGAAGGAACCGTAGGCGCAGCCATTAGCCCTACCAAGTATAGAGCGGTCCCATCAGACGACATTTGCATCTTACTTGAGGAGCATGCAAATTTTTTGGAGTCATATGAAAAGTTAGAAGCTAAATGTGCTGACCTAAAGAAGCAGATCACCAGTGCCCACCCAGCTCAACAGGAGCCGGTAATCTTGCAACAATCTATAGAAGAATTAGAGACCCTCCGAAAGCAGCTGGCAGAACTCCAAGCACGTTTCTTACCATATGAAAGGCCACCCTCCCCAGTTGAAGAACCAGAACTTGATACAGTGGTGGAAATCCCCGTCGATGATAGCTATGAAGAGCCATATGAGCCGATGCCAACAGTGGGTGGCCGAGTTACAGAGGAAGGACAGGACACTTTAGAAATTGGAGTCCCGGATTGGGTCAAAAGGGTTGAGAAAGTGGGACAAACACATGATGATCGTGTCGCTGTGCAAATTCAATCCCTCACAAATCTGGAAGAAACTGTTATGCGATCTTCTTACTTTCAGCACCTATCCCACCAACGGTTAATCACAACATCAGAGCCGCAATACATGCCTTACTATGTCTTGCTAAATGATTATAATGTAGAAGTTAAAAGGCATACAGGGAAGGAGCCCACATTTTCCACTCAATTTGAGCCGGAGGATTTACCGGAAGATGCATGCGCTGGCTCGATCTTCCAACCTAATTGGCATGCACGATTACTAACTAATTACCCTAAGATGATGAGCACCTGGGCAACCATGCCACTGTATATCAATTATAATCCATGCTATTGCCCAATGGCCCGTTGCAGATCATGGCAAGCATTTGCAATCAAGGTACGCAACAATAAAGAATGCTCAGCATGGGTCAACTATCCATATTTTGCTCCACGTTGAGGGACCCCGATCGCAGCATACAGGATATCAACCATTCGACACTGGTCTACACGTCTAAAGAATGTACCCAACATAGTAGCAAAAATGTGTATGAAAATATTCGAGCTCATGAAAATTGTCTTCAAGACCTTTTGGAAGGTCCAGGCTCCATACATCTCTGCCCCCGGATTCTCTCAAGGTAACAAGGATTTAGTCTACGACATGAGCCAGACTCCCTCGGTCAACATAATCTTTGTCTGGCATGCATGAATAAAGTATTTACCCGCATGCTTCAAGCAGACCTTTGAAGAAATGTTCTCTATAGGGTTATGGGAATATCATTCGGAAATTTTCATTCCCAAACCAACACATTTGCTACATCTATTCACAGTAGAACAAGCCATCCATGCAGATCATTTACGTCTGCCACATCCGGACATTCCAAGACCAATTGATTGGGATCGCATGATGACAGACTTGGCCAGAGGACTACGCATCCAAGAACATTAGCTTGCCACTCATGTTGTGGAATATTACATCCAGCACTCCCAACAACAAGGGTCTGTCATAGACGATAGACGCGAGAGAGGGGGGGTGTTGATAGCAGTCAGGGCACCCAAGGACTGACAAGACAAGGAAGCCAACGGAAAGAGTCAGAGCAAAGAGAAGGACTAAGTAGACAGAGCAGTCAATGAAGATCTGGCAAATAGGCCATTCAATTTTTTCCAAATCAACATCTTTATAATAGTGATTCTCATCACTAACAATCATTGTAATTACCATTTCACCTTTTTTGTAACTCCATTTTGTTCAAGCCAAGGAGTCCTCGAGCTTGAGGAGCATTAGAAGTACCTACCTATCAATTTTCATATTTCTTAGACTCCGTTTGAGCCCTCAAATAGGCCCTAGAACCTAATTTTTAACTAGGCCGGACACTAGGTCTGGACAAGGCCAAAGCTAGTCAAAAACTATAAAAAGAGCTAGAGATCTCATTTCTGAGACTAGCTTGTTGTAGAATTGAACTTGTAAGAGCACTTTTGAGTAATCTAAAAGAATTCCATTGTCTCTCTCTTTGTTCTTGCCTTGTGTGCGCGTGTGTGTATATGTGTGTGCATGTTAGTGTGCTTCTCACTCACACACTTGTGCCATCACTTGTTCGAGGTCTTCATACCATCCTCATGTCTTCCTGGATTGACATTAAAGGAGGTGCTACTCATCACTGAGCTACAATGGTACTGTGTTATCTTATTGCTTCCCGATGTTTCAATCACTTCTATCATTTTGATCTAAGTAGTATTATGAGTCTTATTGGGATTTTTCGAGAAATCTCTAAATAGATGTTCCTTTCCACACTCATTGCAGTACCCTTCCCATGTTCTAGGAGGTGGTGGGTTGTATGGTAGAGTGCATTCTCTTATAAAATGATCTCCTCTACATCTATAGCATGGTCCTCTTGGCACATGTGCTATAAGGGGTGGTCTCATTGGTGCAGGTGCCTTAGCTGCAGTGTACATCAGGTTCACAAATTCCAGTCCATAGGAATTGTCATATCCTTCATAACCATAATATTATTGGTCATAGGTTTGGTCATACTCCACAAGACTTGCATCATAGGGGTAGTATTCTCCTTGGGTTTTCTCGTATCCCTGATTTGTTGTTTCCGCACTAGCTATAGGCCTAGTTGGTACTATGGCTCTTTCCATGTTCTCCTCTGTTTGAGTGCATTTGATTGGCACTACGTTCTGAGGATGGGGGGTTGTTGTCCTAACACCTGTTGTGGTTGTCCAAATCCTCCTTGTTCATAAGGTGCTCCTTGTGTGCCTGGACAAGGGTTGTATCTCAATATCTCTCTTCCTTTCTCTCTGGGAGGGTATCCGTAAGGCCTATATTGGGGTTGATTCACTAACCTTGGTTGTCTGTTAAATTGGCAATTTTCAGTAGCATGGTTGGTATATCTCTGCTCAATATGACAATACAAGTTGGGTCCTTGGGGTGGCTGCCTATTGTATGGATAGGATTGTTGCATGCCTATTCCTCCTCTTGTACACGTGTGAGATGGATGTTCTCCGCCACACAGGTTGCATCTCCTTAGCATTGGCATCCTCATTGGTGGGTTCTGGTAATTTCTCTGCCCATGAACTCCGAACTTCTTAGCTACCAATTC
Organism: Ceratopteris richardii; assembly: GCA_020310875.1. Taxonomy (NCBI): domain Eukaryota; kingdom Viridiplantae; phylum Streptophyta; class Polypodiopsida; order Polypodiales; family Pteridaceae; genus Ceratopteris; species Ceratopteris richardii. Next base: position 3,454,203 of record CM035433.1, on the reverse strand, counting down.
CACTAACTCCTCCACATTACTAGAACTAGTCGTCACTGTATTGCTAGTGTCCACAGATTTAGTAGAGCTTGGTGTACTTTTGAGGTCATCAGCTAGGTTGTCTTCTAGATCAATGCATTCCTGGAGGCACCCACTCAACCTCTGAAGCCGTTTCACATAAACTAGGGTTCTCAAGGTTCCATTAGTCAATCCATCTAAGAATAGTGATATCATTTTTTGTTGGGAGGGTCTTTCTGTTACTGGGCATCTATTGACATATTGGTTAAATCTTGAGGCAGCTATTTTTCTGGTTTCATTCGGATTCCGTTTGAAACTATGAACTAAGGATGATGAGTTGTATTTAATCCCTCACTTGCTAAACTCTCCAATAAAATCTTGGAAAAATTGTTCAATGTTTCCAAAATGATTTGGATCCAATGGTTGGAACCAAGTCAAAGTTGTTCTTGTGAGGGTTAGTCTAAAGGACTCATACTGCACAAAGAAGTCATTCACTTATTCTGCTTGTAACACTTGCTTGAATTCTGCTATGTGGTCATATGGTTCTCCCATGCCATCATAGGGATTTCTCATATATTTAGCAACTTGAATTGGTCTCAACCTTGTGATGGGTTCAGGGGGTCTGGGCATTACAAGAATTGTTTATCTAATTTGATGCATTCCTGGTTGCACACCTCGTTATGGCCTTGTTCTAATGGGTGGTCAATTCATGTTACCTATCCGTGGGTTGGTTTGGTTGTGTGAGTGTATTTGTGGCATTGTGAATTGCACATGTGTTTGGTTGCGGATACTTCATTGACTTTTTTGTCCTCACATTGTATTCTCCATTCCTTGGTGGATTCCAAAAGGGTTATGCAAGGTAGTTGCCTTCTCTTGAGGAGGGAATACAGCCAACCCCATGTATTTCAATTGAGACCTATCGACTTCATCTACTAGCCAATACCTTCTTTGGCTTTGGTCTAGGTACGTGACTCTAGACTCATCTTCTGGATCCTTCAACTCATAGATGGTCACTCTGCTTACTTCTTCCTCGTGTGGGTGAATCAGTTTGTAAAAGCAGGTCTTATCCATGGATTAGGTATATGCCCAACAGGTCATCATCTTGAGGTATCAAATCCCCTCTCAAGACTTGAGTCACCACAGACTTGCCCCTTGGGGTAGTCACAAGTTCTTGAGGGTTAGATCTTCCATAATTTCCTTGTTCCTCTAGTTCTCCTCTTTCGTTGATCTGAACTAGGTTTTCCGTCACTATGTAGAGTTCACCTAACTTGTCCATGTAAACTCCTCCTTTGTACTTAACTACGGGTCTTGGCACTATTGCTGACTCGGTAGAGTTTACCATTCTTGCAACCGACCTATTTATGCCATCAAGCTAAATAGGAATTCGTTGTCGATTAGTGGACACATACTACAGAGAGGTACGTTATTCACCCTCTACATTTGACATAAAACTCTAACTCAGAAAAGAACCATGCATGTCCTTTGAGGCCATGGGTAGTTCCTTCTCTGAGTCACCAGAGATGTCCGAGTAGATTGAGTGATGGCTCGCTTGGGCTTCACTTCCTACCAATGACATGACGCTTCTTCAGCTACTTAGCACCCATCCTGATCTTAAGTTCATTCACCCTTTGGGTCTATATCTGCTCTCCTCTTCCCCTTAATTATCTCCTCAATCACTGATAGCCTCTTATAAAATAATATTTATAGTAAAACTCACTATTGACATGCACCTTGGGTTTCACGGAACACCATTTAGCTTACGGTTTTTGCTACAGTTGCCGACTTTGTATGTGTATGCGGGTTTTAATTCATAATGTGGTCTTGAGTACCTTACTGTGATTGTTATATTTGGTCATAATTTACAGTAAGAGTCCAGCCATGCTCCTTGCTAAGCAACTGAAACCAACATGTGTACAATGGCCTTTCTTTATGCATGCAAGGTCTGCTTGATTCACTCATCAGAAGTACAACAACACAATCAAACTTACCAAGATAGAGTTTAAATACAATCTCTCAGATCACTTCAACTTCTAACTTAAAAAGAAACTCAAAATATGAACAATGATTGTAAAGCATTGCGCATGATGAGTTTTACGAAAGTTCTTGCAATGTGAGAACAAGGCTTATGAAACACTTTTTCTGAATCACTCATTATAGCCATCGGTTCACACGAGATTATCAAGGGAATGCGAACTGAACTACAGGCAATCAAAAAGAATGTGCTGGGTAAACTAATGGACGGATTGACAGGTCAAGCGCTTATATTATGCTTATGAGCAGATTAATGAACGCCTTTTAAAAAAACAACAATAGACTCAATCATACATGTAGAAACCAGTGCTAAACAACATTAATATCATCATTCTATTTAATCACAGTCTGGACAAACACTGATGCCGCCATCTATCCACAATCATTACGAAAATCCTATCCACAGACGCTCACATGGTGGTATGTGCAATTTGAAGAATTGTCAAAAACAGAACTGTAGAGGCCTCCGCATTGGGATGATCCTTCTGCATCTATGGGCATGAAGCAACTTATCTAAAAAGAAATATTCAAACAAAGAAAAACAACTAGATTGTACACAGATGTCTACTTATGGAAGATTCTCTTGAAGTTCATATTCACTTTTGCATTGCAGATTTATTAGCGCAAGGTTATAGCTAGGCTGTGGAGGGTCACTAGTTGAGTATGGCCCATTCTTACAAAAGACAGCAAATCCAACGAGCATAAATTACAATGCCAATGTCAAATCCCAACAGTAATTAAAGAAAAGGGGATCTGAGAAGAACAGAAAAATCTTGCAATACGCAACTTATAAAGTGCGATTCCTTGACAGAATCAACCACATTAGGCATAATGGAATTTCCCGAATATATTCAGAAAAATTTACCGAATATATGTTCATCATGCCCATAGCTTTTGAGCAACTTAGTACGTGGGAAGCCTCTGTCCATTTTCTCTCTCTGACGATCTCGCCCTTTTGGTCTGATCCCTCCTTCATCATCAGCCCATTGCATACTTATGTGTCCCATTCCCTGTAGCAACTCCATACTTCACTTTAATAGTCTTCCACATGTGGGTAACCACAAATCCCTGATTTCAGCAAAATACCCTCCTCTTCGGTGTGTGTTCTCAGGTCCCAGAACCAAGGACCTCTCTTGCTGGCCGAGTTCTCTCTCTGATGCGTGCCGAGATGTTTCTTCTTGCCCTTGATGGCCAGCGCTAGCCTCCACCGCCTGTCCCTTCCTTCAGCGAATGACTTTCCCCTCTCGAAATGTTTGCGTCCGATTTCCTCCTTCACCTCTTTCCTGCACACGAAAAAACAGAGAGAGCCCCCTCCAAAAAAATGACAGCCCCCCCACGAACAGCAGCACTCCTCTTCCTTTTCCTTTTCTCCCCTATCAGAACAACGGGGAAAAAACAAAAGACAGGTAACCCCCCTGGACAGAGAATGTGCCCCCCCCAGCCTTCTTTTCCGTTTTTTCGTCAGAACCACGGGGAAAAAACAAAACCCGTTTTGAAAAAGGAAGCCTTTTGATGGCCAAAAAGTAGAGACCTCATGGCCAAAGTGGATACTTACAACTGTTTCTCAAAATGCATGCATCTTCTAGCCATAAACCTTGGGACGAGTCTTGGAGGTGGGCTTTTCTGAAAACACACAGTAACTACTGTAAGATTGTCTGACGAGCATCTTCTCAAAGCTTCATCAACAAGATCGTGTGAACACTGCTCAGGATCATTATGTTGCTGCAACCTTTTTCGTGCAAAAGCAACTGCACTTTCATTTGTAAAAACATCCCAAAAACCATCACAACCAATGATCATAAACTCATCATCTGGTATGAGCACTGCCCGTCTCACTTCTGGCTCAGCAATAAGTGGGCAGTTTACACCCTTAAGGCCTTCAATGTGCCAATTTTCAAATGCTCTCGCTACACTTAGATATCCATTCAAGTACCCATCATAAATGTATCCTCCAAGTGCTTCAATGCGACTTCTTTCTACATGAGGCTTATGATCCCGTGACATCTCAATGGCTTTCCCTCTTCTACACAAAACAGCTCTACAATCACCCACATTAGCAACAAAAATCTCCCTTGCAAGAATAAGAACTGTGATGGCTGTTGTTCCAAAAGACAAAGCATTGTTCAAAGAACAAGCGTTGGCAAATGAAGCATCAGTCTCCAGATATGCATGTTGAATAGCTTCCTCAACCCGTAATAAGATCCAGAAGTCGTTATCAAAGCTTCCGGACCCAAATATTCTTCTAAGTCATCAACAAGGACATGCTCATCTTCCATGTACTGCCGATTACCAATATCACTCCAAATTCCTGATCGGATGCAAAGTTTGAAGTCAGCACAATCATCAAATCCACTCTTCAAGTACCTGAAATCAAACGTATTTTCCTGCCAAATAGACCCACATTAGTGCATAAAAACCAACCATTTTGTGAGCTAACATACTCCCCTCTTCTTATTTGCGAAGTCGTCCTCGACGAGCCACTCTCGCTGCAATCTAATCAAAATAGCCATGAAAATATCAGTGTACAACAAGCTTGCATACCTTTCCATCGAGCCATTATTCCAATTGGACCTGCACTCATTGAAGTGATTAGTGCTCAAAAAATCATTTATGAGTACATACAGATCAGTCACTTCCAAATTGATCCAAGAGCATGCACATATATGCAATTCCATTTCAACATGCATCAAATTGTTCATGCATTCCATTATGAAAATGGTCTCAACCAAAATAACACATGCATACCTTTCCATGTTTTACACATTCAACTGTCATTGCAAAAAACAGAATTGGGAAATACCGAAATGAACAACAACAACTGAAATGAATCCAACATGAGATGCAACATACCCAAAATGCATATCCCATTATTGCACCTACCATTTGCTATGTACAATTATTCCATGACTAGACGTTCCCAAAGAATCCCCATCGTCGTCCTACAAAAGCCATCGAGACTCGAGTACAAGTCAAGACCTACATAAAAACCCGAGAGTGTCCCACACTCTGGAAAACCCTCGGATAAAGCACACAAGTTATAAATCAAGACCGTTGTATTACCTCGCTAAAGCCTCATCCATAAGTACATATAGAGTCTCCGTGCCTTCAAGAATGTTGATTTAAAGTGAGCTGATCTGTCACAAGCCTTCACATACCAATCACACAAGCAAATAATGTTCCCTTCCAGGCGATCGTCGCCCTCTCCTCTCTCTCTCTCCCCCTCAGGAGTGGGGAATAATTTCATAGGTAAATTTTATTTTAATCACACATTGGCCTACGTTGACATTGGATGCGATTCGTGGACCTGACCACCCGATCAGGTTGATTCCATCACCCATCTACCAATGCAATGCAACGCACAACACACAAACACACAATGATAACACATAACATATATCAGCTAGCCCATAACGAAGCTGGATACGGCTCGTGGTCGTGACTACCCAGCCACGATGGCTCCACCTACCTACCAACCCGTTATGGCGCGTAGCTAAGACATAGACATATACATCCCAAGCCTATGGCGAAACTAGCTGCGGCTCGTGGTCCTAACCACCCGGCTAGGATAAATCCACCCACCTACTAGCCCACCATAGTGCATTGGTACGATTACAGCAACACAAATTTTTTCTTTTCTTTTCTTTTTCTTCTCTTTTTTTTTCATAGTTAATTAATTTACCCAAGTCCTAAGAATTAGGGAGAGGAAGAAAGGGATTTTCCTCACTTTTCCCACACATGCATGCAAACATATACACTCCAGCCTTTGACAGATCAACCACCTCTTCACTCCATTCTCTCAATTACAGACACTACATATGTATTCATCGATTTGACTTTTCACTAGGTAACTACAACCAGCTATGCCTTAGTCCCTCCTGTACCTATCCTTAGATGATCTAGAATGTGGGTCTCCGGGATGTCTCATGTAGCCTCTCATCGTACTCGCATCCCAACGACTTCCTTAGGGCGAGTCAGGCTCAACTTCAAGAGCTCCGTCATCACTTCCTATCGTCAACACATCTGCCCAAGCCCAAGTGATATCGTTCTCTTTGTTAGGCATTTCCCTCAAAGGGTCGAAATAGTAATATCGATCCCCCACCCATCCTACATGTCGGGTCAGGTATTCCTCAAAACACTCAATATAAAACATAACATCCAAACCCTGGTTTATGAAGCATACCAGCCAATGCGCTTCCTCCACATCATATTCCGTCTCAAAGTCGTCGACATCTATGTCCATGCGGCCGAATGTTTGGTCCGAGAAATATATCCTTAGCTCGTACAAATAGAGTTGAGTTATTTGATCTGCCATTTTATTACCTAGCTCCTAACAGTCTCTGCACAATACACAAAAAATAATTAGAAGTCCAAAATTCCTGAGCTAGCAAGGAAGAAAATTTATGACACACAAATCATAGCTTACATATGTGCATATATATATATATATAACTATACATCTATGTACAAGGAGTCTATTTCGTCCTTCTGCTTGGATCTCGTCTGGCTTCTCCCGTCCTAATGTCACGTGAAATATGGTTTAACTCGAAGCACGTTAACCTTCACGGGAGCACATTCTTCTCCTAAATCTTGAATTTGCATGGAACCATTGGAGTTGAGTTCCACCACCTTAAACGGTCTTGCCCATCTTGTCTGTAACTTCCCCGGGAATTTATAATATTTACTATCATAGACTAGCACCAAATCTCCTTCTTGAATCACATAGGTCTTGAGATTCTTGTCGTGCCTCTCCTTACGTCTTCTCTGAATAGCTTCCAGACTTTGCTGTGCAATGAGTCTCTTTTCTTCTAGCTTGACCAGTTGTATGTACCTCTCCTTCAATGACTCTTCCTCTCCCAGCCTGGCCTCTATGGCTACTCTTAAGGTCGGAACTTCTTTTTGGATGGGAAAGATGGCTTCCTCGCCATATACTAGGGAGAACGGAGTGCTCTTAGTCGTCACTCGGTAGGATGTTCGATACGCCCACAAAGCTTCCAACAGTCTCTCATCCCAGTCTCGCCTATGCACAACTACTGTCTTTGTTAGAATCTGTTCAAGAACTTTGTTGGTGACCTCCACTTGTCCATTCGCTCTCGGGTAATATGGAGTACTTTTTCTATGTTTAATCTTATATAATTCCATTAACTCCTCGATCAATTCGTTGACAAAATGTGTTCCTCTATCACTCACTATCTCCAACGGGCATCCGAATCGAGTGATAATTTGTTCATACAAAAATTTGGTCACATCAACAGCTCGGTCAGTCTTCAGAGCTTTGGCCTCTACCCACTTGGTAACATAGTCAGTGCAGACCAAAATATACCTATTAGATCTACGTCTTGAGGGAGGATCAATAGGCCCCACAAAATCAATTCCCCACTTTTCAAAAGGCTTAAGAGCAAGCACCGGCGTAAGAGGAAAAGCATGTGCTAATGTTGGTTTGCCCATTCTTTGGCATTTGTCGCATTTCTTACAGTATGTGTGAGAGTCTTTGAACAGCGTTGGCCACCAATACCCAGCCAATAAAATCTTTCTTGCCGTCAGTTCACCAGCAAAATGCCCACCGCAAGGTTCATCATGTAATGCTCTCAACACTAGGGTTGCTTCTTCTTCCTCGAGACACCTCCCATAAATGCTTTCATGTACAAAATATCGATAGAGCTGCCCCCCAATGATGCTATGGTGTTTTGCCAGTGCTAATAGTTTTTGCTTCTCTCTCTTGCTTGCTCCTGGTGGATATTTAGTGGTGCACAAGAAGTTCACCAAGTCGGCATACCAAGGTACTTTAGCATCAACCTGAAATAGATGCCCATCAGGAGCATCATCGGGCACACCAGAGATTGGCTCCTCATTAACAATTCGAGATAAATGGTCGGCCAATATGTGCGCTTTGCCTGGTTTGGTTACCACTGTGAACTGAAATTCTTGTAGGAGTAGCATCCACCTCATCAATCGCCCTGATAGCTCGGGTTTATTAATGATATACTTTAGGGCTTCGTGATCCACATAAAACGTGAAATGCTTTCCCATCAAGTAATGCCGATACTTGTTTACCGCAAAGATCATCGAGAGGCATTCCTTCTCTGTAGTCGTGTAGTTCCTCTTAGTGCTATTCAAATTGTGACTTGCGTAATAAATAGCGTGGTCCAACTTCTTTTCATCGGCTTGGCATAGCACTGCTCCAACCGCAGTATGAGAAGCGTCTATATGAACATGAAATTCTTTCGTCCAATCAGGTGCTACTAAAATTGGCGCATTTATCAATTTATTTTTTATTAATTCAAATGCAACTTGACACTCTCCAGTCCATTGGTATTGTTGGTCTTTCCTCAAAAGATTTGTCAGTGGTGCTGCTATTGATGCAAAATTTAATATAAATCGTCGATAATAATTAGCATGCCCCAAGAATCCTCTGAGTTGCCGCAAGTTTTGAGGAGGTGGAAGTTGTCCAATTTTTTCCACTTTATCCTCGTCAACCGCGATCCCTTTTTCGGAAATAACATGTCCCAAAAGCAATCCTCTTCGCACTCCAAATGTACACTTTTCAGGATTTAATGCGATGCCTTTTTCGATGCTTCTTCTTAAAATAGCTTTGATCCTCTCCATCATGTTTTCATCATTGCCTCTGATTGCAAAATCATCGAGGAATATCTCCATCCAATCCTGCAAATAGTCTTGATATGCAGCTATCATTGCTCTCTGGAATGTGGCCGATGCATTGCATAATCCAAATGGCATCACACGATATGCATACGTACCCCATTCTGTGATGAAAGTAGTTTTTGATTGATCCTCTTCATGGATTTGGATCTGGTTGTACCCACTGAAACCATCCAAAAATGAGTACAATTTATGGCCAGCCACTCTGTCCAAGATTTGATCAGTAAACGGCAAAGGGAAGTGATCCTTCTTTGTGCGCTCGTTCAACTTTCGATAATATATGCAAATACGGATTTTCTTATTTTTCTTCGGAACCACTACAGTTGGTGATACCCACTCGCTGGATGCGATGGGATATATGAATCCTGCTTCCAATAACTTAGTCAATTCCAGCTTGATCAATTCCGAGTAGACTGGATTTGTCCCCCTAAGTCATTGACATATTGGTCAGGTGCCTTCTTCCAAATCTATATAATGTTGGCAGATTCGGGGATCAATTCCTCTCAGATCACTGTATGACCATGCAAAGGCCTTGCTGAAATTTTTGAGTGCCAATTTAATGCAATCTCGTACTTCATCTGGTAGCTCTGACCCCACACTCAGGAACTTTTCTAGAAAAACTTCCCATTTTTCCAACTGAGCTTCTTGCGAATATTCCTTATTCCTTGATGACGCTGTGATTGGAAAGTGCTCCCCGATCACGCGTGCATGGTTGGCCAGTAAATCATTGTTTTTTTCTGTTTCAACCAAACCCAATTTCTTTAGTTCAGCTTTTGCAATGGCTTCCCGCACTTTAGTTTTACTTTCCGCTTCTCTGTCTGATTGTCGACTTCTCCTTAGAAGCTCTTCTTCTAGCATTCTAACCCTTTCTCTCAACTGTTGCACTTCCATTGTCGGAGCTAACTCCAGTTTCAACTCTTCTTTTGAAGTTCCCTTCTCCAGGGATTGAGTAGCTTTATTTTCCTTTGCGTCTATACTCAACATGTAGCACTCAAATTCACTTGTATGTGTCAACCATCCCAGCAACTCCTGGTCTGAATCATCCTTGTAACATAGAGGATCTATGTACTCGCCCACTTTCGCATGTTGGAGGTTGGCCAATTGCAAATTAAATCCATCCTGTGAAAGGTCCTTGGAAGTCTCCGTGCGCAAGGCAAATCTTACCCGCGCCATTTCTTGTCTAACCTTTTCCTTTGCTTTTTGCTCCCTTTCCTCAGCTGTTATCGATTTCTTGCCGGTCAAATTTGGAGACACTTGAAGTTGTATTCGATCGCCCTTCGGTCCAATTGTGATAAATCTTGTGCGCCAATCGTGCACACATTCAGCTTGCACCAGCCATGGCCGTCCAAGTAGGATCGAGAAGGTGGCCTCTGATGTCCTTGGTCTTACTATCAGATAATCAACTTTAAATTCTAGACCGCCCACAGCTGTGCTTACATTCTTCAAAAGACCCGCAGGCTTCACTTGTGTTTGATCTGCCATTCTCAAGGATATCGGAGTTTCTTCCATGTGGTTGAGGCCCAAAGCTTTCATCATGAACTTAGTCATTAAGTTGACTGCGGCTCCACTATCTAACTGAGCACCGAGGACTGCATACCCTTTAATCTCGACCGTCACAGCTGGAGCATTCGAATCAATTTGCGTCGTAATGCTTTGAATGATCCCTTGGACATCTTTATCTTGTCTCTTTTTATCTCGAGCTTTCCTCGGCTTCTTAATATATTCATTGTAGAATTGTTTCCTATATGCAGGTGAACATTTCAGCAATGTGCCAATGTCTAGCGTGACTTCCGTGTCAGCGAGCAGCTTTACGATGTCCACTTCCTCCAAACTTTGTCTTTGCTTTCTACACTTTGGAGCCTTCAATCTTTCAGGGAATGGTGCTATGCCTGGCACAAACTCCTTGGTCACTGGTGGAAGAATCTCTATCTCTTCCCCATCCTCAAACTCTTGCTGCTCAGCAAATCCTCCAACTTGGTTTTCTACCTCTCCATGTTCAGCTATCTTCTCTTGGCTTGCTTTTTCACTGTCGTCTTCTGGATGCTTCTTTAAATACTCTTGATTCCTTGTGACTACTGCCACAGTTGGCTCTTTATGCGGCTTCTTGGCCTGGTAAGCATCCACAAAGTGCATTGACGAGCTAGAGCCTTCTTGAGGGTTCGGTGTCTTGAACACTACTCCGATCGTAGGAACGTGCTCTTGAGCTCTTGATGTGGAATGCATCTGAGTATCAACATAATTCGAGGACCCTACTGGTCCTTTTTCCTTGCCGGCTGCAGCTCTTTGTTTTGGACAATCTTCATCAAAGTGGCCCTCTCCACTACAGTACCTACATAGTGGGGTATAATCAATTGGTTTCTTTTCGTTTGGGCATCTAGATTGTGTATGGCCAAAGCCATGACACCTCCAACACTGGATTGGACCATCTCTTCTTTGATCACGTGCGGCTCCTCTCGGATAGTCTCCTCCTTGACCCTGAGCACCATATCCATAAGTCGGTCTGTTTTCCCAACGAGATGTAGGTGGGACACTTTGAGCGGGCAATCCCGTGTAAGGTCTTTCTCTTGTATCTCCTGATTTCATGGTCCTCTCTTCATAGGTTCTCTTGTTGTAACATCGGTCCTCCGTGTGATTTGTTCTTCCACAAAAAGCACAACGCATCCTAGGTGGTGATCTATCTGTGAATACTCTCGAGACTGTAGGGCATTCTGAAGCCAAATGGCCGTAACCATGGCACTTCCCGCACCATGTGTTCGATCTAAACACTTGATTCGGGTTTGTAGTTACCTCTGGTTTTACTGTGTATATTTCCTGGGTCATTGTGGTAGCTTTTATAGCTTGTGTGACCAACTCCAATATTCGTTCTTCAGTTAGCGCAGGCTTTACCTCGCCTGGCGTACTAGTGGCAGCTACAAAAGCTGGAGTCGTCAATGCGGGACTTCCTTGGCCAGGATCTTTTATTGGTATGTTACCTGGGCCTCCCATTGGCTCGTATAAGAGCTCCATCTTCCTTTGTTGGCATAATTGTACTTCCTCCCAAAGCCTTGCTTGTTCCTTAGCATCCATTAAAGTTGCAGGTCTTGTCAGGTTGATATGCTGCTGTGCCGTAGGATCTCTCAATCCCGAAATGAATCTTCTTTTCAATGTCTCATTGTTCGGGGCATTCGCGCCCATCTTTCTTACCAATGTTTCCATTCTCTGAATGTAGTTATCGATGCTCTCATTGACTCCTTGTCGCAAGTAATCCATCTGTTGGGCCAATCTATCTTGGAAGCCTTGTCGTCGAAACTTTGCCAAGAAGGCTTCCTTGAGCATCTGATAAGTTCCACACTCTTGAGGTGTCAAATTCCCATACCAGTTGGCTGCCTCATCACGAAGAGTAGCCGGAAAGATCCTCAACCTTTGAGCCTGGTCTACTACCTCATTGGCCGCACACGTAACCCCAAACAGTTGGATAAAACTATCAGGATCCTCGTCCCAAGCACCTGAGAACTTGGTGAAGTCCCCCAAGTGAACCCAAATCCGCTGAGCCATTTCGAACAGAGGTGTGATGTCAATATCACTTCGATCCCAGAAATTTAGCACACGCGGCCTCAGGATCCCTCCTTCAAGCTTTCGCACTTGATTCGCGACTCTCCTACGGGAGTACACGTTTTTAGCAGATTTCTTTGAGCTAGTCGAGGTTGACTCGCCTTGCAATTCCCACCTCTTCCTTTCTCTTTCAAGGGCTCTTCTCTGAGCCCGTTCCTCTCTTTGAGTTTGTGTTGCTCCTGAGGATGAGCTCCCCTCGCTCATGTACTAGATCTCGGGTCCGCAATCTCGACCAACATGTGGCGCTAGGCGAACCTATGGCACTCTCTTATAGAGACATGCCAAGCTATTCCCGACAGACGCACCAAAATGATAGCCTCTTATAAAATAATATTTATAGTAAAACTCACTATTGACATGCACCTTGGGTTTCACGGAACACCATTTAGCTTACGGTTTTTCCTACAGTTGCCGACTTTGTATGTGTATGCGGGTTTTAATTCATAATGTGGTCTTGAGTACCTTACTCTGATTGTTATATTTGGTCATAATTTACATTGTTATATTTGGTCATAATTTACAGTAAGAGTCCAGCCATGCTCCTTGCTAAGCAACTGAAACCAACATGTGTACAATGGCCTTTCTTTATGCACGCAAGGTCTGCTTGATTCACTCGTCAGAAGTACAACACAATCAAACTTACCAAGATAGAGTTTAAATACAATCTCTCAGATCACTTCAACTTCTAACTTAAAAAAAAACTCAAAATATGAACAATGATTGTAAAGCATTGCGCATGATGAGTTTTACGAAAGTTCCTGCAATGTGAGAACAATGTGAGAACAAGGCTTATGAAACACTTTTTCTGAATCACTCATTATAGCCATCGGTTCACACGAGATTATCAAGGGAATGCGAACTGAACTACAGGCAATCAAAAAGAATGTGCTGGGTAAACTAATGGACGGATTGACAGGTCAAGCGCTTATATTATGCTTATGAGCAGATTACTGAACGCCTTTTAAAAAAACAACAATAGACTCAATCATACATGTAGAAACCAGTGCTAAACAACATTAATACCATCATTCTATTTAATCACAGTCTGGACAAACACTGATGCCGCCATCTATCCACAATCATTACGAAAATCATGTCCACAGATGCTCACATGGTGGTATGTGCAATTTGAAGAATTGTCAAAAACAGAACTGTAGAGGCCTCCGCATTGGGATGATCCTTCTGCATCTACGGGCATGAAGCAACTTATCTAAAAAGAAATATTCAAACAAAGAAAAACAACTAGATTGTACACAGATGTCTACTTATGGAAGATTCTCTTGAAGTTCATATTCACTTTTGCACTGCAGATTTATTAGCGCAAGGTTATAGCTATGCTGTGGAGGGTCACTAGTTCAGTATGGCCCATTCTTACAAAAGACAGCAAATCCAACGAGCATAAATTACAATGCCAATGTCAAATCCCAACAGTAATTAAAGAAAAGGGGATCTGAGAAGAACAGAAAAATCTTGCAATACGCAACTTATAAAGTGCGATTCCTTGACAGAATCAACCACATTAGGCATAATGGAATTTCCTGAATATATTCAGAAAAATTTACCGAATATATGTTCATAATGGCCATAGCTTTTGAGCAACTTAGTACGTGGGAAGCCTCTATCCATTTTCTCTCTCTGACGATCTCGCCCTTCCGGTCTGATCCCTCCTTCATTGTCAGCCCATTGCATACTTATGTCTCCCATTCCCTGTAGCGACTCCATACTTCACTTTAATAGTCTTCCACATGTGGGTAACCACAAATCCCAGATTTCAGCAGAATACCCTCCTCTTCGGTGTGTGTTCTCAGGTCCCAGAACCAAGGACCTCTCCTGCTGGCCCAACTCTCTCTCTGATGCGTCCCGAGATGTTTCTTCTTGCCCTTGATGGCCAGCGCTAGCCGCCACCGCCTGTCCCTTCCTTCAGCGAATGACTTTCCCCTCTCGAAATGTTTGCGTCCGATTTCCTCCTTCACCTCTTTCCTGCACACGAAAAAACAGAGAGAGCCCCCTCCAAAAAAATGACAGCCCCCCATGAACAGTAGCACTCCTCTTCCTTTTCCGTTTCTCCCCTGTTAGAACAACGGGGAGAAAACAAAAGACAGGTAACCCCCCTGGACAGAGAATGTGCCCCCCCGAGCCTTCTTTTCCGTTTTTTCATCAGAACCACGGGGAAGAAACAAAACCCGTTTTGAAAAAGGAAGCCTTTTGATGGCCAAAAAGTAGAGAGCTCATGGCCAAAGTGGATACTTACAACTGTTTCTCAAAATGCATGCATCCATAAACCTTGGGACGAGTCTTGGAGGTGGGCTTTTCTGAAAACACACAGTAACTACTGTAAGATTGTCTGACGAGCATCTTCTCAAAGCTTCATCAACAAGATCGTGTGAACACTGCTCAGGATCATTATGTTGCTGCAACCTTTTTCGTGCAAAAGCAACTGCACTTTCATTTGTAAAAACATCCCAAAAACCATCACAACCAATGATCATAAACTCATCATCTAGTATGAGCACTTCCCGTCTCACTTCTGGCTCAACAATAAGTGGGCAGTTTACACCCTTAAGGCCTTCAATGTGCCAATTTTCAAATGCTCTCGCTACACTTAGATATCCATTCAAGTACCCATCATAAATGTATCCTCCAAGTGCTTCAATGCGACTTCTTTCTACATGAGGCTTATGATTCCGTGACATCTCAATGGCTTTCCCTCTTCTACACAAAACAGCTCTACAATCACCCGCATTAGCAACAAAAATCTCCCTTGCAAGAATAAGAACTGTGATGGCTGTTGTTCCAAAAGACAAAGCATTGTTCAAAGAACAAGCGTTGGCAAATGCAGCATCAGTCTCCAGATATGCATGTTGAACAGCTTCCTCAACCCATAATAAGATCCAGAAGTCGTTATCAAAGCTTCCGGACCCAAATATTCTTCTAAGTCATCAACAAGGACATGATCATCTTCCATGTACTTCCGATTACCAATATCACTCCAAACTCCTGATCGGATGCAAAGTTTGAAGTCAGCACAATCATCAAATCCACTCTTCAAGTACCTGAAATCAAACGTATTTTCCTGCCAAATAGACCCATATTAGTGCATAAAAACCAACCATTTTGTGAGCTAACAATCACTCCAAAGTTTACCTTCAATTTGTTTGAGTTATTCTAGATGATACCACTCCTGGGGATACCTCACTCGTGACACAATACCACACTTGGCATGATACGATACCAAGGACTTACCATGATATGATACCACAGGGTGGCATGATACGATATTGAATTTGAGAGGATATGATTCCTCTACTACACTCGATACGATACTAGCCTCACGATACAATACTAGGATAGCTGGCGATATGATACTAGCATGCACACGATACGATACCACTAAGTCAACGATACAATACCACAATGATGATGATACGATACTTAGGATTACTCGATATGATACCGGATGTGCTCACGATACGATATGTGGTGGACCACGATACGATACCACCAAGGGATCACGATCACGATACCAGCACTTGACGATACACGATACATTGACGGTATCACGATACCTTAAGTGGGTGTGCACGATATGATACTGGGCAAGTATTGCAATAGCAAGGAATTTTGGTATCGCGATACCAAAACTTAATCGATCATGATACTGCAGCCAAAAATGATTAAACTTAAAATTTTTTTGTGCAAAGTGTGTGTTTCACTCTCCTCTTCACTCCTAGCCCACTGTGCAACAAAGAAAATCACTCCAAACCTCCTATCTCGCCCTATGATACCGTAAATGAATTTAATCACACGTGTGGATTTTCCTTGCAATTTCTAAGATTGTGAGGTTATAGTACTCACCTTAGGGAATGCTCGGCCTAAGCTCTGAGTTCCAATCTCTTGCTGCACGCCTGCTCACTATAATATGCCTCATACAATACCACGTGCTCTCTGTGATACCAGTTCACACCAATGACTGAAAAAATGGCTCTTTTTGGGTTTTAATGCCTTGGTTCATCAAGTGCCTGAACTGAACTAATCTTGGCAATTTTTTTTTTATTTTCTTGAGATGTTCTACTTCTCCTTACACTACTCCTCTCTCCTACCTAACCTTAACTCTTCCATTACTTCTTCACTCTTAACCTTAAACCTAAAAACTCATTACACACACTCTAAAGGTGTGAAGTAACAAGTGTTGAAATACTTAATGACTTGCCTCTCAACGAAATCACCTCTACAAGTATGATTCCTTCACTCCAGAGCTATAACCATCATGAAGGCACCTTGGTTGGGATTTCCTTCGCAGCAGTGCAAAAAACGTGTGTACCTAAGTCATGAAGTCTTAGGGACGTGGCGATGAGATTGTACCTCAATCGCCCCACAAGTGCCATAGCATAGCAATCTGATGCAAAAGAGGCACAATGAGAGTGTAAACGAGTATAGTATGACAAAGGTCCATCTAATTTGTTATCACGCAAAGTCTACACAACCCATTTTGACATAGTTTTTGCCTCCTCAATATCGGCTCTCTCATCAACAAGTGCATCATGTAAGTCTGCATTAGAAATGGAATGATTTGCATCATCACATGAAACATGTAAAGGCTGAGAAATATCCTCATTTGGACCAAGACTAGACTATCCACCTGTAAAGAGAGGTAGCAATCATACATGTCTTTAGAGCTAACAGATATCTCCTTAGTACATGAAAGTAATGGTTGAATAGCATCTTCCACAAAAACAACATCACAGCTAACCAAAATGCATTTAGTCTTTGGATGATACAGATGATAGCCTTTACTTTTAGAACTGTACCCAACAAAATTACCTTTCACTGCTTTATCATCCAATTTTTTGCGTTGGTGTTCAAGTGCTAATGCATATGCCAAACAACCAAAAACATGAAAATGAGCAATAGATGGCTTGCAACCATGCCAAGCCTCATGTGGAGTGATAGACTACAGTGCTTAGTGGGACACCTATTAAGTATATATGTTGCACACATAACAGCCTCAAACCAGAAGCTATGTGGTAAAGCCTAACTCTTAGCCATACACCTCACCATCTCCATGAGTGACCTATTCTTTCGTTCAGCGACTCCATTCTCTTGAGGTGTATATGGCACTATACACTGATGTTTTATCCCATCTTCAGCCAAAAATGCATTAAAGTCAAAAGACATATATTCCCCCCTCGATCAAAGCGGAGGGTGCCCATTTTACTTGTTGATAGATTTGGAGCCAAAATCAAAAACTGTTTGAAGCACATGAACACTTTGGACTTTGCTTTCAATGGATATAACCATGCATGCTTGGAAAAATCATCAATGAAATTCATGAAGTAAAGATAATTTCCAAAAGAAGGTGTATGTAGGACCACAGACATCACTATGAACAAGCTCCAATTTATGAGTAGCTCGAATTGAACCATCTTTTGGAAACAAGGAACGCTGCATTTTGCCCAAAATACATCCTTCACATACATGTTTATTGGGTGCCTCAAGTTTGGGCAAAGAGGACACCATTTCAGATTTCTGCAGGCGTAGCAAACTAGCAAAATTCAGATGACCAAAGCATGCATGTCAAAGCTTTGCATCTAACATAGCTTGAGAATCATGTACTACACATGCTGAATCATTCAAAGATTTTTCATAGTCTATGAGCTTATACAGCCCATGACATAAAATGCCAGAACCAATAATCATGTTGACATTTGATAGATCATGAACTGCACATCTGTCATTAACAAATTTCACAACCAAGCCAATCTTGGCTAATGTAGAAACTGATAACATATTTTTTCTTGGTCCCTGGCACAAATAAAGCATCTGACAATGTAAATGAACTACCATCACTAGTAGTCAGAATGATCTTACCAACTCCCATAACAGAATAAGAGGAGTTGTTAATGCATGGGACAATATTCCCTATAGGGGTATGCTCAAGTCAAGTGAAGAAACTGCACTGTGAGGTAATATGTTTGGTTGCCCCACTACCAAAGTACCAAACATCTGAGACTACTGCAGACATACACTACTGATGAGAAGATGAGTCAAAACTACAACATTAGTAAATGCCCATTCTTCATTCTACACAAGATTAGCACTCTGTTTTTGGTGTAGAGGCCTTTACAACAACCATTTCAGCCTCTTTTTTCTTTGCTTCTTTTTTCTTTGCCTCTTTTGCAGCCAGATTTGAAAAGTTTTTTATGACGATCATTTCCTTTACAATACTTACAAAAGAATTTTTGCTTTTTTTATTTCTTCTCATCTTTGTCTTCCTTCTTCAAATGTGCAGCATTTGCAGATTTTTGCTTACTAGTAGATTAGCTCCATTTACCTTTGCCCTTCTGAGTAGCCAGGAAAGCTTGATCTTCAACATGCATAATGGACCAGTTATGCCTAGACTGATCTCCTTGCAATAGAACAGAGACTAACTCCTCAAATTTCAAGGCTTTTGGATTGCGTTTCATCATCAAACGAAGAGTAGAAGCAAAACTCTGATATGAATCAGGAAGACCATTCAAAACAATCTACACGGGTGAGCTACTTCATTAGCAAAAATCAGTTGTTCCTTCAAGTCTTTGATCTTTGTCAGAAAAATATCCATAGAATAACCTTCATTCATGTGCTCACTCTCTAGCTGTTTTCGGAGGTAAGCAACACGAGCCTCATTCCTTGTCTGGTATAAAGTGGTAAGTGTATCCCAAGCATCCTTAGCTATTCTACAAGAGTGAATGTGAGGAATAATGGCACGCTTGACCATATAATCCCATAATGGGTAACTCGTACTATCCAACTTATCCTCAACAACCAACATATGGAATACATCACCGCTTTCAGCCATGGCCACTAACTAAAATACCCTGATGCAGAAAATTGACTATATCTCAAAAAGTTGAGCAAAACTACCCTGTTGAGTTCTACTAAACATGTAGTAGACTTCGAGACGCTTATACTGACGAACCAAAATATGTATATATCTTTGGCACAAAAAGACAAAATAGACTACCCAAGCACTGTCATAGTGCATTCGGAGGCCGAAATGAGATTAGATCATGATTTTGGCATGACAAAGCGAAGCAGTTTTGATCTCCTAATCACCATGAGTATGCTCACCAAATTTCATTCGATTCTGAGACTATGACCAGAGGGGTGTCGATGATGCCCTAGATGAAGCAACGACCTGCTTTGATATCAATTGCTCGATTTTGAGGTCTGTGGAAGCACATGTATTACCATTAGAATGTACAAAGATAAGTAGCCTGTTAGGGCAATAGGCGTATATACAAGTCGGGGAAAAAAACCTCCTAAAGAGGGAAAAAAGTGCCCCTGTAGTCCTAGTGTGTTCACACACATCACTACCTAAATATATCAACACCCAACTTCTCATTGAGTTATGTAGTTTTTGCAACATATTTTTCTTCTAATTGGCTTCTTAAGGATTTTTGTGCCATGAATTGGGACTAACAATCTTCTAATTGCGTCCTTAATGATTGGACTTTTTCATTCAAGTTGTCTAATACATCCAAGGGTTAAGCGAGAAATGGAGAGGTCACTAATTCTTTATTACTACTTCTCAATGTGTCAGCTTCCTCCATATAACCTTTGACTTGTGATTCAATCAGTTTTGTTCTATTCATCATGCATAACTTTTAAGATTCTAATTGTTCCTATTTGTTTTTTAGATACAATTTATTTGCCATAGCTTTCTCCTAATCCATTGTAATTTCCATTAGATTGAGTTTCCAAGTGATATTTTGAGATATTAAGGAGTCAGTTTTGACCACTGCTTCCTTTAACTCTTTTTTGGATTTATCATATTGACTTTGTGAATGCACGAGCTGCTCTGAGGGTTTCTCACTAAGAATGTTAAACCTTTTTCTTTCCATATTATCTTGCTCAGATTCTATATCATCTTCCATTAACTCTTACTTTGTGTCCATAGCACTTTGGATCATTGTGAAAACTAAAGGCTTTAATTGTGTACATCTACATTCAACCATGTTGTTGGAAATATGGGTGACTAATCAATGCTTGCCTATTTTCCTTCCACAATCTTCTCCATCTCCCAATCCCAAATATAAGCTTGAATCATCCATACCTAGCTTAGCATATGTGGACAATCTTTTCATTTTCTTCCCTTCTCATTGTTTATCTTTAGGCATATTTCTTTTTGTCTATGATGCCCTTGTATTGTTAAATTAACTTGGCCTTTTGTGATGCATGTGTGGCCCAAAGAGTCTCTTCCAATTCATCTTGCATGACTGGATGTGGTTGTGATAATGTAGATGTGGGCAATAGATGAGCTCTCTTAGCTATGGATGTGGTAGTAGCTTCATCATACTCCCTAGCTCTTTTTGAACCCCTCCTTTCTGGGTGGGACTTATCTTAGCTCTAACTAAATTAGAAGCTTTCTTTTTTGTGGTACTGATGTTGACTTCACCTATTGAGCCATTTCGTATGTGGTGGGCATGAAGAGTAATTTTCTTCAAATCTTTAATACATGATAGATTAGAATCATGAGAGCAGTGCCTCCATTTAAGAACTTCTTGATTCCCCACAAGTTCTTCCTTCGAAAAGTCCCTCTTGGACATAAGGAGTGAGGTTTATCTGATTTTTGAGCTACTTAATTGCATGTGAAAAAAGTTGTACTACAATATTTTGAGGAGGGGTGTATCTATTCATGCTTGGAGAGTAGAAATGTTGATGGATCAATCCCAAAGCTTCTTTTATATCTATTTTGTTAATGTCTACAAACATTCTCTTTTTGGAATCATGATCTTCATCTTTCAAATTCACCACACCATCCGTCATTCATCCAAAATCTTCCTTGATCAACTCTATGTGAAGCGAATTGTCCTCAAACTTCCCTTAAGATCTATTACAATTGCTTCTGGTACTGAAGGTTGATTGACTATAGGATGGAGCGTGTTCATGACTTGTGCACATCTTTTGAAATCAATCATATATATTGAAATCTTTTGAGCCTGTTGGTCCTATCTAAGTCAATGTCATCAAGCTTTGGTAGCACACTTCAAGGGTAAGGTCCCCACTGATAGTCTAATGCTTGCTAATTGGTGCTCATGCGGATAGTTGTGTTCCCTATCAGAACAAACAAGCTTTCAACATGCTTGAATTCAAAGCTCTCATTAAGAACAATCAAGTTTACTCTTTGAAGTAAACTTTATTCATGTGCCATAATTATATGGCTTCATAAACTCCTTTGTATACTCACATATTTGAACATTTATTATTTGTACCATAGAATTAGTATTTATTCAAGGTTTTTAATTGAAGTCCTTCATTAGTGCATCAGTCAAGTGATTGGATTCTCTTACAAACATACAAATCCATCACAAATTAGATGTGATCTCCTAATACATTTCCTAGATTCTAGGAAAAGAGAACATGTCACACCAAAGTCACTCCCACCAGGTTTGTGAGAAGCTATTGATTATTGGGATTCATAGAAAATCACAAGGAGAATTGTATGAGTGTATATACTCACTACAGAATTGTATTGTAGAGAGACGCAAATACAATCAAATTTGAATCACCTTCTTGCTCATTGCCCCTTCTCTGCATTTTCTTCTTTAGAATTAGAAAACTTGCAGAACTTGGTTCTCTTTTCTCAGAATGACAATGCTCAAGATTAAGGATTCATTTTAAAGGTATAAAAAAGTTTCTACTTTCACTACATCCAAGCGTTTCTTATTCAAACTTTTCTACTGTGAGAAAGAGCTCATTCTTTCTCCCGAGGTCTCTTCCTATTCTTTACTAAATAGTTGTGATGGCCACATGTGAGTGTTGAGCTCAAAATTGGAGCATGGCTTGTTAATTAATTGTATTTGGATACATAATAGCTTCTTAAATCTATAAGAAATCATCCTTAAAGAGGGTTTGATCAATTGTAAACAAATTATGAGCACTAAGTGTTTTAAGTAGCATCTTCAATACATAAATAGAAACTTCTCATAATTGCTTCATATACAAGTAGTCTCTTTTTCACCATCTTTTTCATGGTGATGTTACAATGAAAATGAAGTGTTTTATAGCACTAAATTGAAGCTTATAAGTTCAACCAGAGGTTCCAAGTCTTAAAGGGTAGGTTCTATGCTAGTTAGCAAAATCAAAATTCATTACTTATAGCAATAATTTTTCTACTATTTTCTTCTTTTCAAGTACTCTTAGTGGTATCAGAGCTCTCTTCAATCAAATGCGTGATGGATTTCCTTCCATTATCAAGAAGCTTGAGAGCAACAACTATGCTAGTTGGCAAACAAAAAAGGAAGCCTACTTACAAGGTAGAAATCTCAATAGAGTAGTAAAGGGTGATGAAGTTATGCCTATACCTAGAACTGAGGGACGATCTACACAATAAGAAACAAAATCTTAACATTATGGTGTGCAAAAGATGCTCAAGCTAGGTCTTGCATTCTAAATTTTATCTCTGGTTTCTTGCTTCCACACATTACAAGTTGTAAGATATCACAAGAAATTTGGGATGCAGTTGAGACATACTTCTCTGCTAGCACCAAAGCCAAGAAGACTCACTTGTGGAATGAATTCTATCAAATGAAGAAAACACCTAAGTAGATAGTAATAGATTTTGTTAGCAAACATAAGGAGCTTGCATATTAATTGGCATCAATTGGAGAGCTGATTGAAGATGAAGCCATTATGAGGCAGATCCTAAATGGTATTAGGACTAATAGGTAATGGCAGTCTTTCACGATTGCTTTTGATCTCATCATGGATGTGCAGACACTCGAATTCAACATATTTCTTGGTGAACTCTTCAATCAAGAAGCCAACAACAACATGAAGGAAAGTAACTATACAAATGATCTTTATACACATAAGAAGTACAAGAAGAATAAAGGAAAGAAGGAGGTTGACAATGAAGAAGTTTCCCAAGCTAATTATGCAAGCAAAAGCAAATGGAAAGGAAAGAATAAAGGAGCAAAGCAAGACAAGACTAAGGGACAAGAAGTTCAGTCTTGTGTCATGTGTAACAAGTCAAGCCACACCACTCAAAATTGTTGGTTCAATGGAAGAACACAGAAAGGAGGAGGAAGAAGTGTTTTTGGGAATACAAGAGGCAAAGGTGGACAAAACTACAACAACAAAAACAACAATAGAAAAAATAGTAGAAGAGATTACAAAAATTACTCAATGGATCAATCACATGAAGATTCATTACTTCTAATGAACTTGAGACACAAAGAAGGTAAAGAGGATGAGCATTTATTCTATATAGACTCTGATTCCTCAAACCATGTTGCAGGCAGTGTTTCTCTTCTATCTGACTTGGAGAAACCTAAGCATATACAAGAGGTACAAACAAGGGATGATACTAAGAACAATCTAGAAAATATTGGCAATGTCAAGGCTTCCAATGGCAGAACAAACATCTTGCGTAAGGTTCTATATGTGCCCACTATTACCAAAAACCTAATAAGTATAGGCCAAATTGTAGAAAAAGGCTTGCAAGTTAGGTTCACCCAGCATGGAGCTTATGTGGAGGATCCATGCCTCAAAAAGATAGCTAGAGGTGAGAAACATGGTAGACTCTTCACATTTGAAGTGGGAAAAACTAAAATTATAGTTTTATTTAACTTTGGTTTACAAATCCTAAGTGAGCTAGAAGTGTGGCATAAGAGGCTTGCTCATGTTAATGAGAGAACAGTAAAAGATATATGTAGGGATTAAAGTGTTCTAGGGCTGCCAAATATCTCAAAGCAATGCATGATCAATAGATGTGATGCTTGTCAGATTGGGAAGTGGGAAAGACAACCTTACCACAACAAAGAGTACATCAATAATAATCTCTTGGACCTAGTACAAAAGGATGTGTGGGGAACAAGTCAAGAACCATCACTTGCAAGCTCAAGGTATTATTTATCTTTTGTTGATGATCATATTAGATGGAAAATCTTACACTTTATAAAAAAATAAAAGTGAAGTCTTTGATTGCTTCACATATGTGGAGAATCAAATTCGCACACCCTTGAAGAAGCTTAGATCTGATGAAGGGGGAGAATATTTCACCAAGGAATTTGATGAATACTTGCATGAAAAGGGCATAAAAAGAGAGGTCACCACTAGGTACTCTCTTCAATAAAGTGGTGTTCATGAAAGGAGAAACAAAACCCTAGTTGGGATAGCTAGGACTATGCTTGAAGAAAAGAAGTTGCCACACTGTACTTATGGGCAGAAGCAATGTCTACCACAATATATCTTGTCAATAGAATTCCATCTAAATCTCCTCAAGGTATGACTTCCTATGAAGCTTGGAATGGTAGAAAGGCCAGCTTAGTTCATTGCAAGGACTTTGATTGTTTAGAATATGTACATGTACCTTCACAAATCAAAGGAAAATTGGATAAAAGACAAATTGAGGCTATGTTAATTGGTTATCACTCAACTAAAATGGGCTAAAACATTTATGATCCAACTACAAAGCAATTCACAACAAGCAAGGATGTTGTATTTGAAGAACATAGGTCATGGTATCAAGAAGATAAGCAAAAGTTAAACCTACCCTATGACCTTGATATTGATTTTCTTCCATTAGATAGCACGATGCACATGCAAAGCTCTAGAAGTGATTTAGAAGAAGAACAAGGGGAGAAAGATAGAGATGATGAACTTAGGAAATCAAGAGAGAAGGCCAAGATTAAAGAATGTGGAGAATATTCCAAACATGATCCTAGAAGATCAACAAGGGATAGAAGACAGCCTGAAAAGTATTATTATGATACATCATTTATGACTAAAGATTCCATCTATTTGGCCAAATAATGAATTTTAGAAGAACCCTCTACTTATCATGAAGCCAAAGTTAACCCTACTTGGGAGAAAGCCATGAAAGGAAAAATACAAGCACTAAAGGAGATGGACACATGGGAGTTGGTTCCTATGCAGACCAACAAGAAGGTAATAGGTTGTAGATGGGTGTATGAGCTAAAAAGGAATTCAGATGGCTCTATTTATAGGTATAAATGGAGGTTGGTTGCTAAGGGATGTGATCAAACACAAGGCATAGATTATGAAGAAACCTTCTCACCTATGGCCAAGATGACCACTATTAGCACATTGCTAAGAGTTGCAGCTATGAGGAATTGGAAACTACTTCAACTTGATGTGAAGAATGCTTTCCTCAGTGGATGGATAAGTGAGGAAGTACATATGTCACAACCACCTATGCATGAAAATTATAACTATACTAGTTATTTTTGCAAGATTAAGAAAGCCCTGTATGGTATGAAACAAGCTCC
This sequence comes from Ceratopteris richardii, assembly GCA_020310875.1. Lineage (NCBI taxonomy): Eukaryota > Viridiplantae > Streptophyta > Polypodiopsida > Polypodiales > Pteridaceae > Ceratopteris > Ceratopteris richardii. The sequence goes on along the minus strand of CM035433.1, from coordinate 3,428,653 downwards.
TAGAGCCTCAAACTATAGGTTGTTATCCTATTTGCAAGATCAAAGGTTCAAATTAAGCAATGAAGATCCATCATTATTCATCAAGAAGACTCATGATGAAGTTATCTATTTATTTGTATATGTAGCTGACATAATTGTGACAAGTGATGAGGTGATTGGGATAGAAAGAATCAAAAATCACATGTAGATGGAATCCAAGATCAATGATCTTGGAGAACTTACATTTTTCTTATGCATGCAAGTCATCTATACAGATCAAGGGGTGTACTTGAATCAAAGGAGGTATATTTAGGATCTACTCTTAAATTTCAAAATGGAAAATGCCAAACCTACACGTACACCTATGGAAATGAGCCATAAACTTAGTGCATGTGAAGGGGAACACATAGGAGATGTGAGAGAATATCAAAGCCTTGTGGATATGAATGTAGCTAAAAGAGGGCTCAAGTATCTCAAAAGAACTATCACTAAAGGTATACTATACTATCATACTTCTGATTTGCATCTTGAACTTTATTTCGGATGATAGGAGAAGTACATCAAGATTTCTAGAATTTACAGGATCCAAACTTATTTCTTTGAGCTCTAAGAAACAACATACAATAGCACTCTCTTCAACTGAAGCTGAATATAGAGTCTTGAAAATAGCCACACACGAAGTTATATGGTTAAGAGAGTTGTATGTTGATTTAGAGCTTATGAGCTCCAAACCTCATATTTTTGGAGACGATTGAGCTCGATGCATCTTGCAGGTAACCTGTATACCATGCAAGAACCAAACATATAGATGTTCATTACCACTTTATCAGAGAGAAACTCTTATCAAAAGAGATTGATGTGTCATTTGTTTCTACAAATAAACAAGGAGCAGATATGATGTCAAAGGCTCTACTTGGAGTAGAGTTTTGGAGATTCAAATCTATTGCACGTATATGGATCATTTTCGATTGAAGATTCAAGCATGTTTAGCTTGAGGAAGAGCTATCAGAACAAACAAGCTTTAGCATGCTTAAAGTTAAGCTCATTAAGAACAATGAAGTTTAATCTTTGGAATAAATTTTACTCAAGTGACATAATTATATGGGTTCATATAATCCTTTTTATAGTCACCTATTTGAACATTATTCTTTGTACCATAGCATTAGTATTCGTTCAAGGTTGTAATTGAAATCCTTAGGCCACGATTCAAGTGATTGGAGTCTCCTACCAACATACAAATCAATCACAAATTAGATGTGATCTCCTACTACATGTTATCTCCTACTACATTTCCTAGATTGTAGGAAAAGAGAACAAGTCACACCAAACTCAATCCCATGAGGTTTGTGAAAAGAAACTAATTATTGTGAGTATAGTGAAAAATTGTGAATGAAATTGACCTATTTATGAGTACAAGTGAGATTCTATTCCTCCTTGAGGAAATGTGCACCATTAGATAAATCAAGAGAAGAAATGTGCCGAATGCAAGGCCCTATAGTATGGCCTTATGTTCATAATCTAGGTGCATTCAACATTATGTGTGCCACAAGAAAGATGCTTCTCCAAATGTTGATTGAATGAAAAAAATATTTGGTCTCCGTACTTGTTGTTGCTTGATTGTTTGGTGTTGACTTTGTTTTCCTTTTTCCTTTGTTTGCATTGGTTGCATCTCTTTGGCTTTAATTCTCCATTCAAGACTAGTTTTATTGCTCTTCTTTTTGGGTGCTCTTTTCATGACTGGTCTACCATGGGTTGGAGTCCTTGATTTGTAAACTAACTCATTTCTTGTAGCTTGTAAGGTAGCTCATACTATGGTGAGAGCTTGTTTTGGTACCCAAATTTGTTTATGGTGTTGTTGAACTTCCAATACCTTCTTAGGTACCCAAGTTTGAATATTCTTTTGAGTAGACTGTTGAGTTGATCCAAAAGCTATGCTTGTTCTTTTAATGTTAACGCGTGATTGTAGTGGCTCCTTAATAGCTGGTTGTTGGTCCTTGAGGTGATTCTTTGGGATCTATATCTACGTTACTACACGGGTGGAGATGCCTTTCGATTGTTGTAGTCTCTTGTGCTCCTTCATGACTTTGTTACTCTCCTCTATTGGTATTGTTACCTCAGCAGGATTCTCTTGAGATGACTTTGGGTTTGGAGGATTGGTAGTGGAATTTCATGCGGACAAGGTTTGTCAAAGAGAGAGATGTCGGGTTGAGAATTGAGTTCAATAGGATTATACTCATCTATCTTACCAAAATCATACAAAGCAGCACTTGAAATGCTCGGTTTTTCATTGCTAGGCTTAGTCCAATTCTTTTCTTCTGAGAAACTAAACACTTCTTTGTGCTCAATTTTTGCAGCAATGAATCCTTAAGCTAAATTAAGGTGACCTCATATTCATACATCTAATCCTGACTTAGTATGAGCTCTTCTAATAGGTCTAAGTCATTGCGGACTAGCAATTTATGCTGCATGGTGTTATTTCCTAGGTGTAAAAATAAGTTTACCTATCCTAAGCATTTTATGTGATTGCCTCCTATTCCAATCATATATGCCTCTATTGATGTGATTGAAATCTTTAGTCTGTTCACTGAGGAAGCACAAATGCTGCTTAGGGCTGCTTTAGTATCTATTAAAGAAACAACCAAAAACTACTCTTGATTTCCAATTACTAGGTTTAAATATAGTTTTCTTGGCATATTGTCATGTTTCAAGATACTTATCATGTGGCAATTAGCTATAGGTATTTTTTCTTCACCCTTTAGGTATATCTTGTCCCATTCTTGAATCCACTCTTTGCACTTGCATATTCTCTCTATGCCTTCTTTTTTGGCTTCCTTATTAGTTTTTTCTTCCTTTTTTTTATGATTTTGAGCTCCTAATAATCTTTCTAACATCTAGTGTTGCTAAGTTAAAAGCACCATCAAAACAGATTCTATTGACAATCAAGGGACCATAACCTCTGTGTTGGAGTTTCTTAGACTATTTTTTCAAAGTATATACAAGTACTAGATCTCCAACTCATAGACCTTTTTCTTTGATGTGGGCATCATAGTATGCCTTTTGTCTCCTTTTGGTAGCATAGATTCCAATTACTACTTGGAATCAAGTTTCTTGTAGCTTTTCAATATGCTCCAACTATTTGGACAATTTATGGCTTGCACATTCATATTTTTGGGGAGAATCGCAATTTATCCACATACCAGCTTAGTAGCTCCTAAGGCCAGCTTGTATGCTATTCTAAATGCCCATATTGCATGATGCAATTATTTGTCCCAATTGGATCTGCCATAGTCAACTATCTTAGTCAAAATGGTGCATAAAACCTTATTTGAACTCTTTGCTTGTCCATTGGCTTATGGATGATAGGGTGCAATTTTTTTAAGAATTACTAAGAACTCATTCATTTGAGATTCAATTAGTTCATTTATGAAGTGTGTACCTCTATCACATACTATCTCAATAGGTAGTCCAAACCTAGTCAAAATTTGTTCAAATAAGAATTTGACACTAGTGTGAGCATCACCTTTTTTTGTGGCTTTGGCTTCTACCCACTTTTTTAAATAGTCTATGGCCACAGTGATATGCTCTGCATGAGATCCTCTTGTTTGGGTGTTAATGGGTCCAATGAAATTAAGACCCCATCTTGGGAATGATCTTGCATAGACCATCAATTGTAAAAGCATTTCATCTCTTCTAACAAGGTATTTTTCACGTTGAAAAACATCAAAAATTCTCACATAAGTTTCACCATCCATGTGGAGGGTTGGCCACCATAATCCTTTGAAGAGAATCATCTTCATAGCTTTCTTAGTTGAGCAGTGAACTTCAACCACTCCACCATGTGCCATCCCCGAGATTGGAAGATATCCTCCTTCATGGACACATATTTGTAGTTGATTATCTTTTCTTTGTTTAAAGATTCATTTACCTCTTATGACATAATCCTTGCTCTACTCTTCTAAGGATAGTTTCCTTGCTAAGCTCACTCATATTGGGTACGCTCATGAATTCAAGAACTCTATCATGGGGGTTACTTCATCCAGGTGCTATTGTGGAATAGCTCATAGAAGAATATTCCTCTCGATAGGATGCTTGGTACATGTTACATTTAGTAACATATTCATGTACTTCTCTCTACATATCTGGCCAACCTAATTGTCACAATTCTTGAGTAGTACTAGTTACATGTAAGTTCCAATGGTTCACATGATCTTGATGATTTTAGGTTTAGTTTTTCAACATCTTCCATACATCTCAACAACACTCCCTTTGAGTCCTTGAAATACAAGCTACCTAGCACAATGTGAAGGTTCATTGTTTTCCACAATTGTCTACATGACTTAGGATTGATATTATGACTTGTTCCATGTGTAAGCATGAGTACTAAATTTTCAACCCAAGATGGACACACTTTTAGGTCAAAAAGATAGGTATCTGGAAGCTCATTAGCTACTCCTATCGGTGGATCTCCATGGTTCATTCTTGAAAAATGATCTACTCTAATGTGTGTTTCCTTTCTTGATCGTTGCCACAAAATTAAGTTCCATTAGCAACAAGAACCATCCCACTAGCCTTCCTATGTTGCATGGTTTGTTGGCCAAGTACAACAAAGCTTGATGATCAAGAAAAAAGGTGGAATTTCTTTTTATTACATAGACCATCCCTAATCCTTCTCTTTTAGTGGTTGTGTAATTTTTCTCTGCTTAGTTCAATTCTCTACTAGCATATCCAATAGGGCTATCTAATTTTGCTTCATCTTCTGATTGTGCCAATATACATCCAATGGAAAAATTGGAAGCATCCACATGAATATGGAATGGCTTATTCCAATTAGGCACTTTTAGTATAGGAGCTGAACTCAATCTTTTTACCAATTCATTGAAGTCTTGTTTATGGATACTGCTCCATTTGAAGTGATCCAAAAACCATATAAGGGTTTAGCAATGATGGATTACATGTGGATAAATTGATGATAATATCTATAATGGCTCGTAGATGCTTGCACTTCCTTAATGATCTTGAGTCTTGGCAAATCTAAGATTACTTTGATTTTTCCTCATTCGTATAAATACCATTTTTGGAGACTACATGTCCTAGGATCCTTCCTTGGGGAACCATAATGAAACATTTTTTAGGATTGATAAATACTCCATATTTTCTACATTTGTCAAATATACGTCTTAGTTCTGGTATGTGATCTTAGAGAAGAGTAGGTGGGAAGGTCATCAACATAAACTTCCATATTCTTCCTTAAGAGTTCCTCGATGACATGAAACATTAACCTTTAGAAAGTTGTTGGTGTGTTGGTTAGACCAAAAGGCATAACCTTGAAAGCATATACACCCCATTCAGTGGAAAAATTAGTCGTGTGCTTGTCTTCAAGGACAAAAGCTACCTGATTGTAACCGAAAAATCCATCAAGGAAGTTGTACACTTCCTTGCCTACTACTCTTTCCAAAAGATGGTCAGTGATTAGCAATGGGTAACTATCTTGAATTTTAGAAGCATTAAATTTCTTCAATCTAATACAAACCCTAAGCTTCCTCTTCTTTCTGGGCACTATCGCTATGGGAGAAACCCACTTATTTGCTCAATTTTGTAAATAAATCTTGCAACTAGTAGTTTGTTTATTTCATCCTTGATCTTGGATGAGTGGACATCATTGTGAGTGTATGGCCTCTATTTAGAAGGTTTTGCCTATGGAGTCGTAGAAATCCAATGAGATCAAATCTTTGGGTCTACTCCTTTTAGGTCTTTATATGTCCATGCAAAGACATCTCGATACTCTTGCAATAATTCTACTAGTTCATGTTCTTCCTCTAATGAGACATCTTTTCCAATGAAAGTGCATCTTTCTCATTTTTTTCTCTTGTTAGAATGATTTTCTTGGTTTGTTCTTTATTTTCATATGTTATTCCTTCCCATGCCTCTCTCTTAGGCATTTGAATAGCTATCTTCCACTCTTATATCTCGTATTTTTTGAAGTTTTCAACAACTTCAAAATATTCTCTTGGTTGATCCTCTCCTTCTATGTCATCATTATCCACTCTAGAGCTCTTGGGGTACTCTTCTAGGAAGAATATATGGAAACATTCCCCCACGATTGTTGCCCCAACTTCCTTTAGGTACTTTTCTTCTAAGTCAAACTCAAGTTCCATTATTATGCTTTCACTATCACAATCTTTGTAACAATCTTATTCTTCATCATACTCTTCTTTGATCATTACCATAAACAAGATTAGGTCATAACCCTCTTCATCCATGCATTCAGCCATGGTAATGACTTCCTCATTCACACATGCAGGGTAGCTAAGATTTCCATCCAATCATGAGGCTCAAAAAATACAACAAGAAATATTTGTGGCATATATGTTGGGTCCTCAATGGATCTTTCCTTCCTAGTCCGTGGTTTCTAGCATTGGGTTTTTTTTTGTTCTTGTAGGGCCACTTTACAATTCCATAACTATGTATCCTCATGCATCCATGATTGTTCAGTAGATCCTTCACTATGGATTGACATGTCATTGTTATGAATTATGGAATGTGTTGAACAAGGAATTGTTGGAGCATTAATTATTAATTTATTACTATGTTTTTCTGTTTTTGATATAGTAGCTGAAGGTTTGTGAGGGTGTGAAATGCATGAAAGGGTGGACGTTGGATTTGTATTTTATATAGTTTGTAAGTAAACCCACGCAGAGGGTTCTATTTTTAGAAATAGTTAGTAAAAGTAGTGGTTAGGATAAGGATCATTGTGAACTATGATCTCTATTAATAAAAGAAAAGGCTCTCCACAAAAAAGAGCAACTTTTATTTTTAGACATGCTTTTCAAAGTTGGCTTACTGTAAGCACTATTTTAGACATAATGAAAAATCCTATAAATACATGCACTCTGTGGACTGTCGAAATAGAGTGCATGGGGGGAGATTGCACCCAATCATGTATTTTTTCTAGTCTCTTCACATATCTATTTTTTGTTTTTTTTTAGCACCCATATCCTATATGTGAGCATGAATTAAGATCCTGATTATACTGGTATCAGAGCTCTACGCACATCACTATGGAGCAGTATGTTTCCGTTTGTTTTGGCATTTGATCTCTATTACGCTATTCATTGTTTGTTGTTCACTTTCAGATTTCGATTTCGATCCCTGTCCCTATCTCAATTCCAGTTTCAATTTTGGTTTTGCTTTTTGTTTCAGTTCGAGCTCTAGAAACAAAACCTACGTTTACACCTATGTTTACTCCTATGGCTTAATCCAAGGTGTCAACTAAGGCATAAAGCTCGTTAACCTCTATTTCTAATCTGATAGTGTCCGATAAGACTACAGTGAACAGGGTCAACCAGTAGGGTTCTTGGGATGGTAGGATCTATTAGATAGAATCATGTAATATTTTCTTACCGACTTAATCAAAATAAATAGAATCAACTATCGGATCAAGCTCAAACAAAATTTGGTATTTTCTATACAAAGTTATTCTGTTTACTCACAATAGACACAAGGATCACTTTAACAAAACATAGATTTATATTCGGCAGACTGATCAACATAGATTCCATTTAATGTAACAACAGAATGAAGACAAGAAGGAAATGGACATCGTAATATACTGAACTTCAGGTCTCCGCTCTATGCACTAGAGATCAACCACACAACCACCCGACATTGGATTCACGACCTCATGCCAGTAGCATATCTATGTGCACCTCTCTCTACTACATGCATCAATGCTTTCATTAAAGTGAAGGGTTACAAAAATTCGTGTTTGCCTTTTCAATGAGACTATTCGGTGTACATAATATTCAATAATTACAAAAGTATCCAACAGCCCTAACACTAGCACGCCTAGAGGACCTAAACACAAAATATAGTATACAGAGGAAAAAATGATCCAACAGAGGGATGAATCCAAGTAGATGTAGGAGTATCTTGTGGAAACTGAAGAGATGTTGGACGTCATGTTTGGAACACTACATGCTCAGAATGCTCCTATAGACAAGGTAAGTGGAATCTCGAAGATAGGAATGAAAAAAAACGTGTCACTAATCCTGGAGTAATGCCCAACGGAAGCTGAGGGGAAATGTAAACCTTGGATGGTACGATAGGAGGTGTAGCCATCTGAGGTATAAGCTGAGATTGTATCTTTGATTCCTCATGCTCCAAAAATGTACCATGATCTGGAAATTCATGTACAAAGAGAGCATGTTCCACATAGTGTGATTGTCCAAAACTGGAATGATCCCCCTCTAAAGCGGAAATGGGAGGATCCAAAAGGGATGGATACTTAGAGTATTCATCAAAGGTGCAATCTTTGGTTATTGTTATTGAGTGACTCTTTGGGTCGTAGAGTTTGTATGCTTTTTGCCATTCACTACAACCGATGAAAATGTACTGCTTAGGCCAATCATCAGCATGGCCTTGCTCATAGGCATCACTACCAAAGATGCAGAAATAGCTCACACTCAATTTCTTCTTAAAGTAAGCCTCAAATGGTGTTTGGCTCTTCAAGACATCTAAGAACCCTCTGTTCTGAATATGTACTATTGTCTGTACTGCTTCACCCCAAAATTTTAGTGGAAATTGCTTTCAACTAAGCATAAATTTGGACATCTAGATCATACTTCGAATCTTTTATAAGGCAATACCTTGTTGAGTATCTTGTATTGCTTGATACTTGATTCCATGTTGCTTCAAGTACTTAGAGAAGTTGTGATTGACAAATCTACTGTCTCCATCAGATTGGATGACCTTCAAAGAATTTGGAAAGTCTTCTTGAACTATTTGTGTCCACTCTTTGAGCTTGGAAAAGGCATCCTCTTTATGCTTGAGTGAATAAATCTAGGTGTATCTAGTGAAGTCATCTACTATCAGGAAGAAGTAAATTGACCCACTAAGAGAAGGTGTATGCATAGGTCCACAAATATCAACATGGACTACTGTTAAGGGTTTAGATGTAGAAATGGATGCTTTTATAGGCAAAGGGGCAATTGCCTGCTTGGCACATGCTTGGAAATTCAATTCCACTTGTGAGATCTTGGGTAAACCCTTGACAAAATGATGGGAAGAGATCTTAGCTAAGCAAGATTTATGTCCAAATCTACAATGCCACAAGCTAAGACTTGAATATTTGGCCATAAAACTTGAAACTTTGTAGACACCTTTTTCTTCAAAGCCTTGATCTATCACTTCATTGGATTCACGATCAATGACCTGAACTTTGTTGTGATTGAATTGCACTATCATGTTGGACTTTATAATGGCCTTTACTGAGAGAAGGTTTTTACAAAGGCTTGGTACATAAAGAACATATTTGGGTGACTTGGTCTCGCCTTCAAAGTTTTTGACTTGAACTTTTCCTCTTCCTCGGATTTCAATGCACTTGTTGTCTCCAAGATAAACTTATCCTTTATGCTCTTCAAACTCATGAAAATCATATTTGTCATGGCACATGTGTGATTAAGCACCACTAAAAAATCCATTTTTTCTTGGGAGTGGATCTGACAAGTGCCTTGTTTTCAATTGTGAGAAAGAGATCTTCACTTGTGTATTGAGAGTGATGCTTGATCTTTGAAGTAGACTTAGACTTATCCTTGTTCTTCTTCTTGAAGAAATATTTTTCAATATGACCAGGCTTGCAAAAAAAATTGCAAGTGAAATTCTTCTTGCCATTGTCCTTTGATTCTTGATCTGCTTTTTGTCCTTTATTCTTGTGGGAGGTGGCATTAGCCTTCATAATTATTTCTTGGGTAGCTTGGTCTTTTGTCTAGATTCATGGAGAAGCAACAATCTTCCAACTTCTTCCCAAGTGAGTGTTTGACCTCTATTGTATAGAGTGGTCACAAAAGTCTCATCAGACTGAGGAAGCTTGTTGAGTAACATAATGGCCATGTCTTCACTTGTAATTTTTCGTCCACAAAGTGCTAAATTATGTCGGTAATCCTCAAATTGGGCTATTATTTTTGTGATGGTGTCTTGTGGACGTATAGTGAAATTGTGAAACTCAGCCTCTAAAGTATAAATCTTAGAAGGTTTTTTATCCTCATAGAGATTTACTAGAGTATCCCAAGCTTCTTTTGAAGTCTTACATGCAGTGATGTGACCCTTTTTAATCCATCACATGCAAGGAGAAGTTGGCTTAATGCTCGCTTGTCCTTTACATTCCATATATTCCAAGCTCCTAGATTGCTATTCTTATCAGGTTCTCGTCTTGTTCCTTCAACTACCTCGTACAACAGGTTTGTATAGAGATAGGCCCTAATAGTCTCCTTCCATATGTTGTAATTTGTGCCATTTATTCTTTCAGCATGAAGGTAAATACAATTGAGTTGAGGACGTTCCACTCGAAATCATTGACATTGTCGCCATTGAAACAAATTTTCCACACTCGCGAGAAAAATTGGTTCACAAAATTGAGTTGGGGAAGGGGTGGGGGGCTTAGATTAGCCCTACAATTACACCAAAAATGAACTAGACACCTTGGAGGGGGGGCTTAGAATAGCCCGACATTTGCACAAAAAATGAGACGAGCCGATGCAAGAGGAGGGCTTAGAGTAGCCCATTGCACACCAAATAGCCTTAGAATAGGCTAGGAAACTTACAAACTATGTGGGTGGGCTTAGAGTAGCCTCCAACCCACAAGTGCACACACACAAACTCTCTCTCTTCTACTTATATTTTGAGTGTACAAAGTGGGTCACTTAGTGCCAAGTTGTGTGCAAACAATGTATCCAACAGAGTTTTGAGGTTGCTAGGTGAATACAATAGGAACCCCTTGAGGATTATGGTGTGACATAAGATATGCTACCAATTGTAAAGACACAATGGAGAGAGGGATTCACCAAGTAATTTGTGTTGGAGAGTGCCACATTTAAAGCTTACAAAATTGAGTAAGGAATGCTACCAGATGTGATCAAGTTCAGGGTAGAAATGCCCGTGTAAAATAACAAAAATTGGTGACAAATGATGATCCAAAAAATACAAAGAGTATAAACCCCAAAAGTCAAATAGGTCACCTAAGTGATTTTATAAGTGAAACATCAATAATGTGTGAATGCAATTGATGGACAATTGACATAAACAACTATCTTATGTGGACTTGAAACCACAAGGTCTAAAGAAGATTCTGATAGGTAAGATTCTAATGTGTGATTCAAGATGATGATGATGTGTGATTCAAGAGCATAATAAGAAATTTGTGCTACAACATCTTTAGAGGCATTTTGACATCATTACTAATGTCAATCAGTCGCAATCATGAGCTATGTTCTTCGTGGTTGATTGGATTTTCTCAATAGCGAGCTATTCACATGGACCAGACCCATAAATGCCGCTATATTTAGTGAGCACCACTGGGTGGTAGAGAGAATGTGGCCAAGGCTTGAGTGGTTGTCACGGATCCATGTGATCTTCCAAATGGGTGCCTCTAAAAAAATGGCACACAACGAACTAATCCTCTGTCAATGATTGCTCAAAGGGTTGCACAGAACCTCTCTCTCAATCTCTCTCTCTCACGCGCTATTTCTAGTGCAACATGAATTCTACATCTTTCTCTCGCTCTCTGTGCATTTTGAGTGGTGTAGCATTTTTCTCTATTACTGATGGAGAGGTCGATACAGTTCATGAGGCTTGCTTTAGTCAATTGAAATCACTTCACTACTTGCGACTGTAAGTTCTAGTTGCCCTTTGTCTGTTGGTGCATCCGCTTAGATTGGTAGATAGAGAGCAATCGATTGAGATCAGAGAGTGTTATTGTAGGTGTATCTAAAGATTCATGGAGCACAAGTATAGCAGGTTCAACAAGGATTAGCATTGATCACACACACAGAGAGAAGCTATCCAGCTCTCTCTTTGCTCTATGGGGCATAATAGGGTTTAGGTTGTCACTGGTATTTTTGTTCGAGGGTCCTTGAGATTTTGCGAGTAGCGATGGGGGCTAGGCCCCTCATAACCGTTCAATCAGCAGATGGGGATGTCATGACTAAAAGCACGCTTCTTCTTCACGTGCTCAAGGCTCCAATCCTTCCTGACATTGTGAACTTCATCCATGCTAATATGGCTAAAAACAAACAACAACCCTATTATGTAGCAGAGTAGAAGCTTCTCTGTTGCTATCTATGGCACGTTGCACAATAGGGAGGAGAAGGATTGCAAACTCTTCAAAGTTTTGGCACCAAGAGTGGATTCTTTGTCTCCCTCTCTCTCATATACATGCTCCCTCATGCACATAGACAGATGAAGATTGGTGCAAGGTTCAAGTTTCTCTCTGTTAGAGAGAATGTTTCATCTCACCTATGATTTTCTTGGGAATAGTAGCTTGAAACGAGTTGCTCTCAATGTCAAAGATGAGAGATCCAGATTCTATAGATGCACTAGTTGCTAGGAAACTACTCATCAAATACTGAGTCTCCTATGCTTGAGGTAGCATTCACGATATTGTCAAGAGAATGGTCCGAGTTCCTGCTCAATTGTGTGCAAGCTAAGAGCTGATCATGCAACACATGTAGCTATTTAGGAGCTCAAATTTTTTTTTGAGGAATGCCTTCATCTAGATGAGAAGCAATGGGACGACTTTGGTCATCGTATGCACATAAGATAGGAGAACAAACGTTTAAGAGCATTGAATTTCGTCATCCCTGAAGCAACGAGATATGCATGCAAATGCTTTTGTTGTGCACAATTTGAAGATCGAGGAAACTTCCTTAGCTTGCAAGTGCTGAGTTAGAAATATCTTCAAACTCTCATGAACAAAAATGCTCGAAAGTGTTGCTAAACAGTCGTATGCATCAAAACATGAAAATCCCACACAATGTTTATAAACACTTCAAAATCTTGATTAACTATCAACTCCTTGAAACTGATCATAAAAACAAACCAACAAAGGTTGCAACAAAAGGGGGTGGGTGGGAGGGGAAAATGGGGGTAAATGGTGTACAAACAGATGAAGAAAATGGATGGGAGGGTGGGAAAATGGGCGAAATAAAGCCCCATAGTAAAATGATGGCCAAATTCTTCTCCAAATGAGTGGAGAGCAACAACACCAAACTCAAGCACCACCATCACCAAAATCACCACCAAATGCACCACCACGACCTCCACCTAGCACTCTAATACCATGTAGAGAGTACATTCACGAAAGCAAAATGAAAAGAAAAGTGTACTCACAAAAGAAAGAGTGTGAGAGACTCAAAGTGAGTAGACCAAGAAATGGGTAAACTCACATGGATTAGAAATGAGCTTGCCAATAGCATGGAGTAGGCTCCTCAAGCTTCTAACCAAGTACAAATGGGGAAAGAGGTCTTCCTTATATAGATTTGGGAGGGGCTCTCCAAAGTACATCTCATGTGGGATTATTCCGCTCGAAGGAGAATGAATACAATGGTAGAAGAAAATGGCAAGGTACCCAAATACTAAGGATATAATATAAAATGGAAATGGAATGGAAATGAAATAGAAATAGAGTGACTCCAAGATACAAAAGGGAGATGCACTCTCATATTCTCAACAATATTTATAGTGGTTACATTTAAAAATAAGCTCATATGAGGACCAATCTTGCATAACTTTGGCTTGCTTGAGCCAAGCTCGATCAAACAACAAATTATAGTCAAGACTTGATTCAGGAAGTTCCATAAGAAGAAAGGTCAATTTAAACACTATGCCTTGCAATGTAATAGGGATATCATGTACCAATCCTATCGTTGGACTCTTGACTGGTCAGCCATTCATACAAAGAAGTTAACCAGTTCATGTGATCCCACCCGAGCTTTATATGGATCATCACAGTGGCAATATTAACACCAAAACCACCATCAATAAGGACCTATGAAAATTTATGATTTTTAAACTAGAACATAATTAGTGGTATTGCATGATCAACAGTTGCATCAGGTTCAGGTTGAACAATGGTTGTAGCAAGTGCTTAGACCGGACTTGGGTCAACTTGCTGTTGAAATTGTTGATGAATCCCTAGAACCAAAGTCAAGAGTTGTTCCAATGGGATATTAATGGGTGCCTTCGCTAGAATGTCCCATGCCATGCTAGGGTTAGGTAATTTTGATATATTTCCTGGGGGCTTCTATTTTCAATTTGTTAAATTTCGAAATTTTTTTGTCAGTTCCAAAGTCTCAACTATCATTTTTGTGGATTACACATGACTTGGTCCAAAGAAAAGACAATACTCAATATTCAAAAAAAGATTATACACAACACTTGGGACCCACGATACGATACATACCAAAGTGATACATGATATGCAATCTCCCATGAAAAATAATAGTCGCCCAAAACATTACACAATACTCTTCCTGTCTTTCTTATATTTTTCTTTCTTTTATACTTGCCATTTCTTTGAATCTGCTTGTCTTTTTTCCATCCAAGCTCTTTGTCAAAATATCTGCAATCTGATCTTTTGTTGGAGTGTATACTATTTCTATCTCCTTCTCCATTACCTTTTCCCTCAGGAAATGATACTGAATTTCTATGTGCTTTGTTCTTGCATGAAATACTGGATTTGCTGCAAGATACAACGAGCTCATATTATCTCCATGTATGATAGGTATACCTTGATCAATACCCATGCTTTTGAACAAGGTGTGCATCCATATCACTTCTTTAGCTGCTTCTACAAGTCCTTTATATTCTGCTTCTGTTGACGATAAAGCCATTGTGTGTTGTTTCTTCGAACACCAGCTTACTAGCTTATCTCCTAGGTATATCATATACCCATGTGTTGATCTTCTGTCATCTTGAGGTCCTGACGAGTCTGAGTCATTGTATGCTCTCAGCTTTATATCTGACGTATAAGGATAATATAATCCTTCTTTTATAGTTCTTTTGATATATCTAAGAACTCTTTGTCCTGCAACCCAATGTTGATCCTTCGGACAATGCATGAAGTGTGAGAGAACTCCCACTGCATAATTAAGATCCGGTCTTGTTAGTGTAGCATAAATTAGACTTCCCACTAACAACTGATACTTTCTCATATCTTTAAACTCTGCTCCACTATATTTGCTGAGTTTATGATTTACTTCAAGCGGTGTTGAAGCTTCTCTGCAATTCTCCATATTAAACTTCTTCAGTAAGTTTTGGAGATACCTTTCTTGCGAAACATATACACCATGATCTGTGTATGTTATTTCCATTCCAAGAAAGTATGATAACTTTCCTAGATCACTGATCTGAAACTCATTTTCAAGTAATCTCTTTACTTCTATAATTCCTTCATCTGAGGTACCTGTGATTATAATGTCGTCTACATAAATACAAATGTAGATCATACCTTCTTCTGTTCTCTTGATGAGTAGACTTGCATCTACCTTCAAACTTTGGTATCCAAGTTCATTGAGATATTTCACAAGTCTGTAATTCCAAGCTCTTGGAGCTTGCTTTAGTCCATAAAGTGCTTTTCTTAATGTGCAAACAAAATTTGGGTAACTGGAACTTACAAACCCTTCAGGTTGTTCCATATAGACTTCATCTAATATGTATCCATTCAAAAATGCATTCTTGATATCCAGCTGACTTAGCTTCCATCCTTTTGATGCTGCTATAGCAATCACTGTCCTTATGGTTGACATCTTTGCCACCGGACTAAACGTCTCATCATAATATATGCCATGCATCTGAGCATAGCCCTTGACAACCAGTCTAGCTTTGTATCTGGCTATCCTTCCATCTGCAAGCTTCTTGACTTTGTAAACCCATTTGTTTCCGATCACTTTCTTACCATTTGGTTTTGGAACAATTTCCCATGTCTTGTTCTCCTCCAGTGCGTTGAATTCTTCTTCCATTGCTTCTTCCCAGTGCTTCTTGCCTTTAGCTTCATCATAGTTTTGAGGTTCTTCGTCCTCTTTGACCATATATGCATAATTCTTCTGAGTTATGTACGAAGTATCATAAGAATACCTTTCTGGTTGTCTTCTAGTCCTGCTTGACCTTCTTGGTTCACATTCTTCATAAGTGTCTGAATACACTTCTTCATCAAATATAGGAACTTCTTCATTCCTTCTTGTTAATCCATTTCTGGACGTACTTGCTTGCATATATTCTTCATCTCTATTCACTTGCACAATTGATTTCCCTTTCTCTTTTCTTCTTACCTCTTCTTCAAATTCTTCCATTGTATGACTTTGATCTGCATGCCAGCTTTTTTGTTCATCAAACGTACATCTCTGGAAACAGTAAACTATTTTGTTAAAGGACTCCATAACCTGTAACCCATCTGCTTTTCATCATATCCAACGAACACATATTTCTCTGCTTTTGGTTCAAGCTTATGTCTGAGTTGTGACGGTACATAAGCATAAGCTACTGATCCAAACACTTTGCAATGATCAAGTGTTGGTTTCTTTCCCCACCAAGCTTCATAAGGGGTCATTCCGTCTAAAGTTGTACACGGTAATCTGTTTACCAAGTATGTAGCTGTATTTACAGCTTCAGCCCAAAGATAGTTTGAACAATCCTTTTCTTTTAGCATAGCTCGTGCAAACTCAACTAGAGTTCGGTTCCTTCTTTCTGCTACACCATTTTGTTGTGGTGTATACCTGCAAGTTATTTCTCTCTTAATACCTGCATTCCAAAGATAATCATTGAACTCTCGGGAGAAGTATTCTCCCCCTCCATCAGACCTTAGTCTCTTAAGTTTTCGACCTGTGAGTCTTTTAGCATATGCATGAAAATGCCTGAAAGCTCCAAACACTTCTGATTTCTCTTTCAAAACATAAAGAGTTATCCATCTTGTAGCATCATCAATGAATAAAACATAATACCTTGATCCACTGATTGATCCTTCTTTTGTTGGACCCCATACATCTGTATGAATGAGTTCAAGTACTCGATCATGTTTGAATCCTTTCTTTTGGAAAGGTAACCTGTGGGCTTTTCCCATTTGACATGCTTCGCACTTGTGAATCATATGTTGGTTCTGTACATTCGGTAATCCCAGTACTGACTGATTTGCAATCATAGCTTTTATTCCTCTTTCATTAAAATGACCTAATCTCTTATGCCAGAGATCAAGTTCTGTAATCACCTTTTCACCATGTGTGAGCAACGCTTGACCAATGTTCCCTTGTACTCTTAAAGTAAAGAGTCTACCTTCTTTCTTACCAAAGACGATCTGATGATATCCATTCTCGGGATCTTCTACAAATACTCCATTTGTAAATCTGACCTGAAAACCTTTCTCAACTATCTGTCCCACACTAATCAAATTCTTAGGTATTGTCGGAACATACAAAACATTGGTTAGCAAATTTGCTCCACTCTTACATTTCACTTTTCCAATTGAATGTACACTATGTCTTGTATTGTCACCTGTTTGAACAGTATGACTGGAACTACCTTTTTCCAATTCTAACATTAGTTCTATATTTCCTGACAAATGATTAGAACATCCAGAATCAATGTAAAATACCTTTAGATCTTTGTTATCTGATGTACCGATTGAGTTCATCATCAATGATGTATGACTTTCATTCTGTGTATCATTTGCGTAGTTGTTGTAGGTGGTGTTGTAGGATTGATTCTGTCCCCAACTTCTTGCTCCACCTCTACCATAGCCTCCTCTCTGATTCTGTCTACCTCTTTGAAAATTACTCTGATATCTTCCGCTTCTGCCTCTGCTATTACTGTTCTGGTTTTGATTTGATCCTTGTTGATTGTGCCAACAATCATGAGCCAGATGATTACTTAATCCACAAATCTAGCAAGCCTTCTTGTTGATATTTTGACTACCTCTTCCTCTTCCAAAACCTCTTGCTCTTCCTCTGCCAGTGCCTTTACCTCTTGCATAATAAGCCTGAGAACTCGACTCTTCTTCGTCTTTTGACTTACCTTTATCTCCTTTTTTCTTGTTCTTCATGTACATTGTAGAACTTTGTCCTTTTTCTCCATCTCCTTTCAGGTCTTGCTCATATGTGAGCATCAAACCAAGCAACTGATTTAAATCTGGTACAAAATGATTTAAAGAAAGTTCAGTTGAGAGTATGAAAGGTTTCCACCTTTCATCTCCTCTCAAACCTGTGAGCACTTGCGCTATCAATCTGTGATCTTCGATATCTTCATTTATGGATCCAAGACTATCTACTAGATCCTTCATCTTAGTAACATAGTCACTAATGCTTTGATTCGACTTCTTTTTGAACGTTGTGAATTTGGACCATAAGCTAGCCTTCCTAGCTTTCGTAGTATTTTGGAAATGATCTTCCAACGCACTCCATATGTCCTCCGCTTTCTCCAGACCTCTAATGTGTGGTAGTAGATGATATGTAATGGTATTATAAATGTAAGCTCTTGCCATTGCATCTTTCTTCTTCCACAACTTCAAGGCTTCTAATTCTTCTTCCTTTGGTTGTCTAATGTCTTCAAAGGTCGGCTTCTTTTCTTCTCCGGTCACATACATCATTAAGTCCTTACTCATAAGTAAGGCTTCCATGCGCATTACCCATGCGGGATAATTATCTCTGTCCAATTTATCAATTTGGACATGATCTTCCATAATCTTCTTGTTTCTGTTTCTTCTGGTGAGTGTATCGTTAAAGAATTTTACCGTTTGTAAACCTTTACCTTGAAAATGACTTCGGAATACTTCTTGATACCGTTTGCTGCTGATCTCTTCAGAATTCACCTTTCTTTCTGAAAGTTCTTCGAATTCTCTTGTATCTTCACTTCCGTTTGTTCTTTGAGAATCTTTCTGCTCTTCAGAATCTTTCTCGCTCTGAAACCACTTGTGTGGTTAACCAGCTCTGATACCACTTCTTGGATCTCACGGCTCTGATACCACTTGTTGATGATGTGGCAAAGGCTCGAACCTTGTCAAGCCTGCGGAATTTGTCGCGCTAGTGAAGGTTGGCTAAGCTAGAGTGATATTAGAACACCTCTATAATCAGCAGTAGCTTAGCAAAGTTTCTATCACTCAAACATACAAGACTGTGTTTTGAATTCACTGAAATTCCACTGGAATTTCACCGGACTGTCACCGTAATTATATCGGAATCTTACCGGAATCAACTGCAATTCAGTTTGTAATTACTTCAAGTATATAAGGAAGTGATGCGTGAACTTCCTTCACTGAATGAACTCTTTCTGAAGTTGAAGGAAAAACTTCACCAGTTCAGAATGTCTCTTTTCGTTCAGGCTTTGTACTGTGTGTACATATCCATTTCACCGAAATCTTTGATGAACTGATAGTAGAGATGTCTAGCTACAAGATAAGCTATCTCTCATACAAAGCTTTAATTTATCCTGCGAGATATACTTCGTTGTTCTACCGGAAAACACGTTTACTGAGAAAACTGTAACTGACTGAAAAATATGTTTACAAAGAAAGTACCGGAAAACATGGTTACTGAACGAACTGTAACTGTTAACTGACTTTATACTGTAACAAGAAAATACTCATTTCTTCACATACGAACAGTGCACGCAAAACTTCCACATGAACATGTGTTTTCTATTAGAGAAGATGATTACAAACTAGCTTGGCCTCTTCTTGCTCAAGCTATATAAACTCTCCTATACTGAGTAGTTTCTTCTTACCATCTCTCTCAGATGAATAGCTGACATTTCAGGTTTCTGTTATTCATCTTTACATACGCAATCTCTGGCATCTTCTAAACCTATTCTTGATTTCTATATGCGCTCAACTTGCGCTACGCGCTCTTCTCACGCACTCTCTCTACTCGCTTGCTCGCGCTTTTTTTCCTGTTCTCGTCTCTCTTTATATACACTTTTGATCCAGTGTAACAAACTCTAACAAACTCTAATTCTGGAAGTTTCTACGCTGTACATTACAGTCGTGAATTTGTCCCTTCACTAAGGCTTTGATTTTCTGAATACTTTGATTCTGCTTCTCTTTATCTTTGTGTCTGTCTGTATGTCAAATTTGTGAGTGATTCTTCAACAATGATACTCAATACATGAGTATCATGTGACACAACACTCAACATTTCATGACACACAATACCAAAGTATCAGTGATACACAATCGAGAAAAGGCATCGACAACACCTGCTAGGTATCGCAACACCTGCTAGGTATCACAACACCTACTAGGTATCAAAGAAACTTGATCAATGTCTCTCTTCAAAATGGAAAAAAATTCTTTACAAAAGAGTCATAAAGTGGCTTATATACATGTGCCCTCCTTTTGTCCCTTTCACATGAGTGGACTAGTTCCCAACATTCAATGGAGCTTCCCATGAGGACCCTGATGATCATGTGCAAAGATTCTTATCCCTGTGGAAGATCCAAGGGCCCCATGATCAACAAGAGACCTTCCTTGCTCTCTTCCCTACTACCTTGGAAGGCATCTTTGATTGGTGACTTAGCCAATAGGATAGTGGACATTTTACAACATGGGATGCTTTGTGGACAACTTCCACTAATACCTTTAGATTAGGTAATTCCACATAATGAACTTTGGATAGCCTATAAAATCTTGGACTTCATCCAAGAGAATCATTTGTTGAGCTAATGATTAGAGTAAGGCCTTTCGTGACAAAACTCCATGGCGGACCTGGAGATTTTCTAATCAAGAAATCATTGGAAAAGGTTCTTTCAAAATCCTCTTAGCAAAAATTGGGAGAATTATTGAGAGCAGATGCATCCTTGCAAGACTTTGAAGGCACTACTGCTAGGATTGAAGAAGCAGGCCAACATTTTGAAGGAATGGATGGAGTTCAAGAAGATTCTCCCTAGGATTCTATGGAGAGCTTGCAAAGGGAGTTGCAGACTGTGAAGTTACAAAAGAAACCCCAAGAAGAGAAGAATTTGAGGGAAGACATTATTGCACACCTACGAGAAGAGGTATAAAGTTCCCAACATTCAAAGAAGCTTCCCATGAGGACCCTGATGGCCATGTGTGAATATTCTTATCCCTATGGAATATCCAAGGCTCCATGATCGACAAGAGGCTTTCCTTGCTCTCTTCCCTACTACATTGGAAGGCATTGTTGATTGGTGGTTTAGCCAAAAGGACAATGGAAATTTTACAATACGTGATGCTTTGTGGACAGTAGTAATACCTTCTGACAAATTTTCAGCCAAAACCAAAAACTATTTGAAGCACATAAAAACTTTGGACTTTGCTTTCAATGGATATACCCATGCATGCCTAGAAAAATCATCAATGAAAGTCACAAAATAAAGATAATTTCCAAAAGAGGGTGTCTACATAGCACCACAGACATCACTATGAACAAGTTGCAATTTATGAGTAGTTCAAATTGAACCATCTTTTGGAAAGGACGAACACTGCATTTTGCCCAAATTATAGCCTTCACAGACATGTTGGTTCAAGCTTATGTCTGAGTTGTGACGGTACATAAGCATAAGCTACTGATCCAAACACTTTGCAATGATCAAGTGTTGGTTTCTTTCCCCACCAAGCTTCATAAGGGGTCATTCCGTCTAAAGCTGTACACGGTAATCTGTTTACCAAGTATGTAGCTGTATTTACAACTTCAGCCCAAAGATAGTTTGGACAATCCTTTTCTTTTAGCATAGCTTGTGCAAACTCAACTAGAGTTCGGTTCCTTCTTTCTGCTACACCATTTTGTTGTGGTGTATACCTGCAAGTTATTTCTCTCTTAATACCTGCATTCCAAAGATAATCATTGAACTCTCGGGAGAAGTATTCTCCCCCTCCATCAGACCTTAGTCTCTTAAGCTTTCGACCTGTGAGTCTTTCAGCATATGCATGAAAATGCCTGAAAGCTCCAAACACTTCTGATTTCTCTTTCAAAACATAAAGAGTTATCCATCTTGTAGCATCATCAATGAATATAACATAATACCTTGATCCATTGATTGATCCTTCTTTCACCGAAATCTTTGATGAACTGATAGTAGAGATGTCTAGCTACAAGATAAGCTATCTCTCATACAAAGCTTTAATTTATTTTGTGAGATATACTTTGTTGTTCTACCGGAAAACACATTTACTGAGAAAACTGTAACTGACCGAAAAATACGTTTACAGAGAAAGTACCGGAAAACATGTTTACTGAACGAACTATACCTGTTAACTGACTTTATACTGTAACAAGAAAATACTCAGGTTTCTTCACATACGAACAGTGCGCACAAAACTTCCACATGAACATGTGTTTTCTATTAGAGAAGATGATTACAAACTAGCTTGGCCTCTTCTTGCTCAAGCTATAGAAACTCTCCTATACTGAGTAGTTTCTTCTTACCATCTCTCTCAGATGAATAGCTGACATTTCAGGTTTCTGTTATTCATCTTTACATACGGAATCTCTGGCATCTCCTAAACCTATTCTTGATTTCTATATGCGCTCAACTTGCGCTACGCGCTCTTCTCACGCACTCTCTCTACTCGCTTGCTCGCGCTTTTTTTCCTGTTCTCGTCTCTCTTTATATACACTTTTGATCCGTTGTAACAAACTCTAACAAACTCTAATTCTGGAAGTTTCTATGCTATACATTACAGTCGTGAATTTGTCCCTTCACTAAGGCTTTGATTTTCTGAATACTTTGATTCTGCTTCTCTTTATCTTTCTTTATCTTTGTGTCTGTCTGTATGTCAAATTCGTGAGTGATTCTTCAACAATGATACTCAATACATGAGTATCACGTGACACAACACTCAACATTTCATGACACACAATACCAAAGTATCAATGATACACAATCGAGAAAAGGCGTCGACAACACCTGCTAGGTATCACAACACCTGCTAGGTATCACAACACCTACTAGGTATCAAAGAAACTTGATTAATGTCTCTCTTCAAAATGGAAAAAAAGTCTTTACAAAAGAGTCACAAAGTGGCTTATATACATGTGCCCTCCTTTTGTCCCTTTCACATGAGTGGACTAGTGCTTTTGGAAATCTCTAAAGAAAACTATCATTTTATAAAGATATGATACAAGTTTTGGGAATTATGAAGTTAGAGGACTCCTCTAGTGCATTTACAAGGCTTGCAACATATCTGTTTGCATTGCTTTGAAATGAAATGGGCAAGAAAAAAATTATGTGCCTTCGATCCTTTCTTCCTGCTTCTCTTCTTTCTTTTGTTTTCTCCTCCTTGGCCTTTTATGTCACTGTAACACTCTCCTTCTCTTAGTCTTTGTTGTCCCTTACATGTTTCATTCTGGTTGGCCTGACACGCCACTAGTAGTTGAAGATGAGATAAGCTTTGGCTTGTGATAGTCCTGCAACTCCTTTTGAGAAAGAGCTTTCTTCACTATTGTCTGGACTTCCAAAAGCTTGCCTTTGTTTTTTGATCTTCAACCACTAGGACTTGCTTCATTGTCCTTGGAATTTGTGTTAGTTCACGAATCTATCTTCTTTCCTTGTATATATCTTTTTGTCTAATGCACGCCCCTATGGGGCTTAGGGCAAAGGCTGGTTGTTTCTCTATGCTTCATGAGTTTTTCCTTTATTTCTCTATCTTCTTTTTTTTTTCTTACTGCACTCCCCTTTGACATAGATCCATTTTGTCCATGCTAAGGAGTCCTTGATCTTGGGAATCTCAGGTAGAATAAGCCTACCAAATTTCATAATTTTTGGAGCTCATTTGAACCTCAAAGTTAGACCTAGGGCCTCTTTTTTTTTATTATGTTGGACAATATATGTGAAACTAGACAAAGCGAGTCAAAAAATTATAAATAGAGCCTGTAGGATCATGTTGAGGGGGAGATAGGTTAGCTAGTGAAGGAAAGTAAAGAACCCTTGTAATTTGTATGCTTTTGAATGAATAGACTCCATTGTTCCACTCTATTTTTTCTTCCTTCAATGAGTGTGTGTGTGTGTGCATGTGCATCTCCTTTCTTCTCATACACACGTTTGGGTGCATCACTTGCTCATGATCTTCATAACATCTCAGAATCATCTTCTTGGTTGACAATTTGAGGTTAGATCTTTATGGATGTTGTTGCTCACCATTCTATGAGGAAACACCTCTTTTTGGGAATTGTTGCACGAGAGAACTATGCAAGGACCATGTGATGGTAGGACTAGTAGAGAAGAGACTCCTATAACCTCCATTCACCCCCCAAACCTTCCTCTTCCATCTCCTTCTTCACCGAAAAAATTACCCTTAGAGGCATGTAACCCCATCCCCATTCATTCTCCATTTGATTGTGTGTGTGCATGAGAGAGAGAGAGCTAGAGTGATCTTGGTGATTTTTTTGTTTTGTGTATGTTGTTTGCAGGTGGTTTCTAGCTCCACTAGGAGTGATAGGTATGATAGACCTCTACACAAGTTTCAAGATGATATGTTTAGCCTATCACGATAGGCACAAAAGCACATGTTTGTAGAGTTGCATAACTACCTGATGATTGAGATCCTTAACACAATAATAACACACCAGATGCATCAGCAAAAGCATCAAATTTTAACCCTATCATGATAGACTCAATTTTTTGTGTAGGTAGTCTATTGCAATAGACCATGATAGATTCCATCTATAATCATAAGCCAACCATATCATGATAGATGGACCCCAAATGACCCATGATTGTTGCGATATACTTATGTCTATCACAATAGATCCTGACTATCATGAGAGATTGTGATTCATGGTAGACCTCCCTTATCGCAATAGACCACCTTCTATTGCAACAATTCCACTTTATCATAATAGATCGAAAGCCACGATAGACCCAACTTGTGGCGATAGACCTCTTCTATCACAACAATGCTACTCCATGATGATAGAACACCCCAATGAAGCCATTCTATCATGAGAGACCCCGTCTATCATGAAAAGTCCCCTATCTTGATACTCCAAGACTATCTCAATAGACCACCTTGTTGTGACACACGGGTCTATTGTGATAGATTCCATTTTTTGTGATAGATGAACCCCACAATAGACCTCATCTATCATGATAGACTTGCTGTATCATGATAGACTTGCTGTATCATGATAGATTGTCCATTGTGATAGACATTTTCTAGCATGACAACCTTACTTTATGGTGACAATCCCACTCTATTGCAATAGGCCAAGCCTATCATGATAGAATGCTCTATCATGGCAAATAGACTATCTAATAATTTTTTAGCTAAATTTTTGTAAATTTAATGGTTTTTTGTTTTGTGATTTTTCAAGATCTATCAAGCTTCCATTTCTTCCACCCTAAAAGTAAGATTAATACTAGTAGATTCTACCTTAGAAAACTTGGACATGATGTTCAAGGCTTATTAGGATCCTCTTCAAGGAGGTCCGAATGCAAGAAAAAACTTAGCAAAGAGATATCCACAAGGGGATTTAGAGATTCAAAGAAAGAAATTATGTGTAAACATGGTGGAACTATCTTGGACTATGTTGGCATCAAGCAAGAGGCCTTAGCCCTACAAGAGGCTCCTTTTGTCATAATGAGAGAGGAAGTTTCTAGAAAAAAGAATCTTATGTTCCCAATCCTCTAGAGTGTGAAATATCTCCCTCTATTACCAAGTACTCATAGGAATTCTTGTGGGAAATCTAGTAAGAAAAATGGGCCAGAGAACACAAAACCCTAATTCTATTCAAGGAATACATGATTTGCATGATCAATGTACCATTTCCTCTATCACAACATATCCTCAATCACGATCACTCAAGAATAGCAAAGGATAGAAAAAATGCAAAACTACGCAAGATAAGAGAAAGTCTAGCGTGAAAGAGTAGATAAGATGTGACTCATAAAAAAAGAAGTTTTGGTAATATAGATTTGAACCAATCGATACAATAAATTTGGAAAATAGCTTCTTAACGAAGCCTTTACCTCTCGACCATCCCCGAGTCATTCACACTCGCACTCTCAATCACACTCTCACGCTCAATCACAAGGTAATTCTATGATTTTCAGCCTCGTACTGCTTACTGCGGCAAATCTCCTTCAAAAAGAAGTTTTATCATCTCCAAGGAAGTGCATGATCCATCAAATATAGAGAAATTTGACTCTCCTTGTGTTGCAAGAAAAACTTTTCCAAAAGCATGTGTTTGTAGTAGTCAAGTGCTTTCTTTAGCGGTACCTATCCAAAATAAGAAGAAAAGCAACAAAAAGACATATCTGAAGACATCCGTAAGTGTGCATGGCAACACATATGCTTCAAAGTCATGGATTTGAATAGAAATAGTGAAGCCCACTTTTTTTAAGAAAATCCTAAAAAAATGGCACTTTTCCAACCCCTATAATTCAAAAACGGTGAGGAATTATCTTAAGCTTGTGAGACAAAAATATTTTTAACTTTTTGATCTGCACAATACTGTTAGAGATGGGTTAGACCCAAATCTACCTCCAAGTATCACTTTTGAGCCCTACAGGTTTAGAAATTCTAGAGGGATATAATAGAATCAAGACATTTTCTTACAGTGAACTAGATGTAGTTCCTTAAACGAGGTACTTAAACATGATTGACAAAAATTTCACAATACACGTTTATACTCTTATGTATGCTCTACCTTTCTCTCATACAACATTTCTCTTACTTCTTTCATTTTCACATTCAATTTTCAACTAGAAAAGATGATGCAGATAAGGTTTAGTGAGATACTATGAAAGTTGTCATCCCTAAATTTTGCTTGCATCCATAAAATGAACTAATTATTTATTCTAAACATTATCCCCACAATGTAATTAGAAAAGATCAAAATGGATTATTTCATTATCGAAAGCCCTATTACAATTCTTCCCCCTTTTAGGAGCTCTATCCTCTGAGTTGGAAAGAAGGATGATGTGCCAGAAAATCATCTAAGTTCACCCAAGTTGAATCTTCAACTAGATATGAGTGCCATTTCTCCAAAACCTCTACTATATATCTATTTCTAAGTAATCATTTCTTCCTATGTAATACTATTTCAGGCCAAAGCTCAAAAGATCCATCATCTTTCAGATTATAGTTTTCCTACAAAACATGAGCAACATTAGGTACATATCTTTTAAGTATGCTAACATGAAATACAGGATGCACATTTAAATGTTTAGGTAATTCCAACAAATAAGCAAGAGATTATAGTTGTCCTGCAAAACATGAGCAATATTAGGTACATATCTTTTAAGTAAGCTAACATGAAATATAGGATGCACATTCAAATGTTTAGGTAATTCCAACAAATAGGCAAGAGATCCAATCTTTTTCAAAACTTCAAGGCTTGACTTTAAGAAAAACCATGTCATGTATTTGAAATTCAAGTGGTCTTCTCTTCAAATCATAGGATTTTTTTTGACTTTTTTGAGCTTCTTTTATGTGTTGCTTAATTTTAGCAAGTTCTTCATCCATCTTCTCAGCATTTCTTTAGATACTTCCATTTTATTTGGAAAATCAAAAAACAAAGGTGGAGTCAAACAATTATAACCATACATAGCCTCAAACAAAGTCATTTTTATATATGCATGCCATGCATTATTGTATGGAAACTCGAATAAGGGCAAATATTCACTCCAATTATCATGTTTTTCATTCACATACATACGTAACATATCTTCAAGTAACTTATTAACCCTCTCGATTTCCCCATCAATTTGTGGATGGAAAGTTGTACTCATACAAAGTTGAATTCCAATTGATTCAAATGTTGCTCCCCAAATGTTTGATGAGAATCTAGAGCCTCTATCAGAAATTATGTTTTTAGGCATTCCATGTAGCCAAAAATCTTCTTTTACAAATACTTAGCATTCAAGGCATTATCAATCTTGGTAAGTCGATCAACTACCACAAATATGGTATCATGCTTACTTCTGGTTGTAGGTGATTTATTAATAAATTCCATAGAGATAGACTCCTACTTCTGATTTGGAACATCCAAAGGTTGAAGTATTTGAGTGTAATAAGTAAGTCTATGGTCTAAGGGTCCGGTCAATTCAGATGGATCTGAAATTGGACATTGCTTGGTCTCTCATATGTATGACCAAAGATCTCAATTCTAGACTTACTAGAAGGTCATTTACTCTTGTAACCAAGTCATCCATTTAGCCTAGTGGCTAAGACTCAAGGATGTGAAGGAGGAGGTCTTGGGTTCAACCCCCGTGGGGTACATGGGGAGAGTATTTTGCCCAAAGAGATCTAGAGCCTTCTAGAAGCATCCACTTGAGTTAACTCGAGTTAACTGGAACACTTCGCACACATGCAATTACATGGAGGACACATGGATGGTTAGTATCCACCTACCCAAGAAGAGAGTCCCCTGGAGAGGACTATATATAGAGGCATTTGGTTGGGAGGAGAGTCATCTCTCTAGCACACCCTTCGAAAGTCAAGTGTTCACTTTTATTGCTCATTTGAATGGCCAGAAAATAGGGCTGCCTGAAAATTTCCATGATGACTCTAAGTTTAGGAAAACTTAGAGAATCCTAATGACAAGCATAGATGTAGTCGTTAGCTTGGATTTAAGAAATCATGCATCCAATTAGATTGACAAAGTTTCCTTTGGAAGTTTTACCTGATTCTATCTCAAGATGTGATAAGAATCAAATAAAATCAAATGGAACTTAAATCAATTGAACTTTCAGGTACAAAGGATAGTTGATATGTTCCAAATTCGAAAAAATCATGGAACTCTTTGAAGTTTTTTCTTTGATTTCATCCTGACGAGTAATGAAAATCAAAGAAATGAACAAACTGTAGCATCACTTGAACTTTAGTGTTCAATGGTTGGATGTTAGGTTCCATGACTTCATCTCTAGTCAAGATGCAAAGCTTTCAAAAAGCATGGAAACTTAATTAAGCATTTTTTTGAGGATGAGAAAAGTATGCTTGGTTTTGTTTAAGAAAATTAGATCTTAAAGAAGAAACCCAAGTCAAAGTAATCTTTGGGAATCAAGATATTTCCTAAAAGATACGTCAAAGTAATCTTTGGGAATTAAGCTACTTCCTAAAGATAAGCAAATAAAGGAAATAGTCTAGTTAACTATTTCATTGTTTAAAAAGAAACATCTTCTGGACAAGACCAAGACTTAAAGCTTTATTGTTTTTCCAAAAGTCAAGATTTCTTTCAAAAAAAATTATTATTTTAGTAAAGCAAAAGATTTCAAGATGAATCATTGGTTTAGTATTACTTGATTCCTTGGCACGAATCTAAAGTTCTTGAAAGAAAAATATCCCTAGATGTGAGACTAGAATCTTTCAAGTAAGTTTATTAGCAAGTAGTTCCCAACAATTCCCAAACCACTAGTATTTGTACTTAAGTTCAAATATTGATATAACCTAAAGGTGTCAGTGTATGCTTGGACTTAAGCTGAAGGAAAGATCTCCAAATATCCCCCACATATGCAAAGAAGCTTTTGATAGCTCAAAGAGATCTTAAAGATAAAGACTAAGTCTTTATTATAGTAGCAAGATCAACCAAACTTGATCAAGCTTGGCCATTATTGTCCAAGAACTTGCGATTGGAACTACTCTGAAGTTTGCCCAAGTATCGGCAATAAAATTCCTTTTGGGAATTATTCACTCAGGTTCCATTTATTCAATGGAAAATTGTGAAAAAAGTAAGCTATTCCAAGTCTGAACAGAGTGAAGAAATTCCAAGAATGTAGTATGCAACCATGAAGATGGTACTTACATCTGTGGAAGGTAAAACATAATGTTTGTCTATCCTTGAAGGGATTTTTTGGTATAAATCCAGAAAGCATGAGTGCATGCTTAGACTTACGCAGTAGAGAGATTCTTGTAAATTCCTGACCGGGGTAGGTACCTAAAGTATCAATTAAGAAGGAATCTAAAGATAAGAAGTCAAAAGCTCTTGTCACTAAAAATTGGTCAAGAATAAAGCAATTGAACTTGAATCTATAAAAATTGTTGGAGTTAGATGTCTGAGGAAGCAGGCAAACATCACAAGGAAGAAGAAGAAGCTTGGAGCATAACACACAATACTGAATGTATTACTAGAGAATGTACAAAGATAAGTAGCCCATTAGGGCAATAGGCGAATATACAAGCCGGGGGAAAAAAACCTCCTAAAGAGGGAAAAAAGTGCCACGGCGGTCCTAGTGTGTTCACACACATCACTACCTAAATATATCAACAAATCCCCCCTGGGAGTGATGCGGTGAACAAGGAGCTGGTATTCATGTATAAGGAAGTGCCAAGCTATGTGGAAATCACTCCACAAAAGGAAGTAAGCCCAAATCTTTGCGGAAAGCTTCAAACCTCTCCCTAGGCAGAGCCTTCGTGAAAAGGTCTGCAATGTTCTCCTGCGTGGGCACATATGCCAAGCTGATCTCCCCAGCAGAGAACCTCTCCCTGACATAGTGATAATGCACCTCAATGTGCTTAGTGCGAGCATGGAACACAGGGTTCCTCGCAACTGCCAATGCACTCTGACTGTCAGTGAAGATGGTGGTGGCAGAAGTCTGACCAACACCCAAATCAGCCATAAGGCATTTGAGCCACACACACTCAATAGTTGTTGTGAAAGTTGCCCTATACTCGGCCTCACAATTGGAAGTGACCATAGTAGGCTGCTTCTTGCTCAACCAAGATATACATGAGCTACCAAGCATGAAGCAAAAGCTACTAGTGGACACACGAGTGTCATAACAACCAGCCCAATCAGAGTCAGAAAAAGCATGCAAATCTGGCGGTAGTGATCCACCCTTGGGATAAAACAACCCAAGTAGCCGACTACCACTCAAATAGAAAAAGATGCGCTTAACTGCCTGCCAATGCTTGACTCTAGGGCAATGCATAAACCTGCTCCTCTGTGAGACAGCAAACTGAATATTTGGCCAAGTAATGCATAAGTAAATCAAGCATCCAATAGCCTGCTGATAGAGAACAGCATCAAATGCATCTCTAGCATCATGAAGACTCAAACGTAAACCTGTCTCCATAGGAGTGGCAATAGGCTTACAGTCTTCAAGGCCAAAATGTTGCAATAATGTGTCAATATATTTCGTTTGACACAAAGCCATTCCACCATCAACTTGCATAAACTGAATGCCCAAATAGTGATGCAAATGCCCCAAATCAGACATCTCAAATGAGGCATGCAAATCAGCCTTAAAATCAGCAATATGCTTCTCAATAGGACTAGTGAGTAGCATGTCGTCAACATAGACAACAATGATCAGAAGCACATCATTAGCACGCTTAACATATAAGGTGCTTTTAGTTGGAGTGTTCTCAAAACCATGTGCAATCAAATAGGCATGTATCTTCTCATACCAAGCACGTTGTGCTTGCTTTAAACTATATAATGCCTTCTTTAACCTGCACACCTGGTTTTCATGCCCTTTCTGCACAAAGCCACGGGGCTGAAAAACATACACTTCTTCATGCAAGTCACCATTCAGAAATGCAGTTTTAATGTCCAACTGATGTACATTCCAACCATGATGGGCTGCAAGTGCACAAATGCTCGGAACAGTAGTCATACAGCATGTAGGTGCAAAGGTCTCATCAAAATCAATGCCTCTTTCCTGTGCATAACCCTTTACAACAAGCCTAGCCTTATATCTGTCAACTGTACCATCAGGTTTATGCTTCAGCTTGTATACCCACTTAGTGCCAATGGCCTTCTTGCCAGGAGGCAAGTCACATAAAGACCAAGTACCATTCTTCATTATTGCATCATATTCAGGTTGCATAGCAGCCATCCAATTTTCTCAATTTTGTGCTTCATCAAACGAAACAGGCTCATTCTCATCACAGAGACTCGATGCAGCCATAGCATAGCAATCTGATGCAAAAGAGACACTATGAGAGCCTGAACGAGTACGATATGACAGAGGTGCATCTAATTTGCTGTCACGCAAAGTCTGCACCAGCCATTTTGGCATAGTTTTTGCCTGCTCAATATTAGCTCTCTCATCAACAAGTGCATCATGTAAACCTTCATCAGAAATGGAATGATCTGCATCATCATATGAAACCTGCAAAGGCTGAGAAGTTGCCTCATTAGGACCAGCACTAGACTGTCCACCTGTAAAAAGAGGCATCAAAGTATCATACATGTTCTTTGGAGCTAACAGATGTCTCCTTAGTACATGAAAGCAATGGCTGAATAGCATCTTCCACAAAGACAACATCACGGCTAACCAGAATGCGTTTAGTCTGTGGATGATACAGACGATAGCCTTTACTTTCAGAACTGTACCCAACAGAAATACATTTTACTGCCTTATCATCCAATTTTCTGCGATGTTGTTCGGGCACTAGTGCATATGCCAAACAACCAAAAACATGTAAATCTGCATCATAAATGGAATGATCTGCATCATCACATGAAACCTGCAAAGTCTGAGAAGTTGCCTCATTGGGACCAGCACTAGACTATCCACCTGTAAAAAGAGGCAGCAAAGTATCATACACGTCTTTGGAGCTAACAAATGTCTCCTTAGTACATGAAAGCAATGGTTGAATAGCATCTTCTACAAAAACAACATCATGGCTAACCAGAATGCGTTTAGTCTATGGATGATACAGACGATAGCCTTTACTTTCAGAACTGTATCCAACAAAAATACATTTTACTCCTTTATCAAAAAACACGCAGGCACTAATGCATATGCCAAACAACCAAAAACACGCAGATGAGCAACAGATGGCTTGCGGTCATGCCAAGCCTCATATGGAGTGATAGATTGCAGCGCTTTAGTGGGACACCTGTTCAGTACATATGTTGCACACATGACAGCCTCAAGCCAGAAACTATGTGGTAAAGCCTGACTCTTGACCATACACCTCGCCATCTCCATGAGTGACATGTTCTTTCATTTAGCAACTCCATTCTGTTGAGGTGTATACGACACTGTACACTGGTGTTTTATCCCACGTTCAGCCAAAAATGCATTAAAATCAGAAGACATATATTCCCCTCCTCGATTAGAATGGAGGGTGCCCATTTTACATGCTGACAGATTTTCAACCAAAACCAAAAACTGTTTGAAGCACATGAACACTTCGGACTTTGCCTTCAATAGATATACCCGTGCATGCCTGGAAAAATCCTCGATGAAAGTCACGAAGTAAAGATAATTCCCAAAAGAAGGTGTATGCATAGGACCACAGACATCACTATGTACAAGCTGCAATTTCTGAGTAGCTCGAACTGAACCATCTTTTGGAAAGGACGAACGCTGCATTTTGCCCAAAATACAGCCTTCACAAACATGTTTTCTAGGTGCCTCAAGTTTGGGCAAAGAGGACACTATTTCAAATTTCTACAAGCTTAGCAAACTAGCAAAATTCAGATGGCCAAAGAGTGCATGCCAAAGCTCTGCAGCTGACATAGACTAAGAATCATTTACTGCACATGCCAAATCATTTACAGATCTTTCATAGTCTATGAGCTTATACAGCCCACGACATAAAATGCTAGAAGCAATAATCACATCGCCATTTGACAGATCATGAATTGTAACCTGTCATCAAAAAATTTCACAACCAAACCAATCTTGGCTAATGCAAAAACTGATAACAGATTCTTCTTGCTCTCTGGCACAAATAAAGCATCTGACAAAGTGAAAGAACTACCATCAGCAGTAGTCAAAATGATCTTACCAACTCCCATAACAGAATAAGAGGAGTTATTGGTGCATGTAACAGTATTCCGTGTAGGGGCAGGCTCGAGTGAAGAGAAGAAACTGCACTGCGAGGTAATATGTTTGGTCGCCCCACTGTCAAAATACCAAACATGTGAGTCTACTGCAGACATGCACTGCTCATGACAAGATGGGTCAAAACTGCAGACAGTAGTAAACGCCCATTCTTCTTCCTGCACAAGATTAGCAGATGTTGTTTTTGGTGTAGAGGCCTCTGCAACAACCATTCCAGCCTCTTTCTTCTTTGCCTCTTTAGCAGCCAGTTTTGGACAGTTCTTTATGATATGATCATTCCCTTTACAGTACTTACAAAACAATTTCTGCTTTTCTGACTTCTTCTCATCTTTATCTTCCTTCTTCGAATATGCAAAATTAGCATATTTTTTGCTTGCTAGTTGAAGAGTTCCATTTTCCTTTGCCTTTCTGACTAGCCACGAAAGCTTGATCTATAACTCACATAATGGACCTATTCTGCCTAGACTGATCTTCCTACAACAGAACAGAGACTAACTCCTTAAATGATAAGGCATTTGGATTGCCTTTCATCATCAACCGAAGAGTAGAAGCAAAACTCTGATATGAATCAGGAAGACCATTCAGAACGGTTTGCACAAGCGAGCTATCTGGTATAACCTCATCAGCAGAAATCAACTGTTCCTTCAAGTCTTTGATCTTCGTTAGGAAACTGTCCATAGAATCACCTTCATTCATGTGCTCACTCTCCAACTATTTTCAGAGGTAAGCAACACGAGCCTCATTCCTAGCTTGGTACAATGTGGTAAGTGTATCCCAAGCATCCTTAGCTATTCTGCAAGAGCAAATGTGAGGAATAATGGCACGTTTGACAAACAAAGCTATCAATGCATGTGCCTGGGTATCTTTGTCATCCAAGCGAATCTGCTCTGCAATAGGTGTAGCAAAAACCGCAGCACGAATAGGAATATGCAGAATATCATCATCTTCGACACCTTTTGCATCAGCTTCAGTACCTGCAGTTGTAACAATTGCAAGTGTGATAGGACGTTTTTCGACACCCTGTACAATGTTCCACAGTCCTTTTGCAACCAACACATGTCGCATCATATAAGCCCATAACGGGTAGTTGGTACCATCCAACTTATCCTCAACAGCCAACATACGGAATATATCATTGCTTTCCGCCATGGTCGGTGACTAAAATACCTTGATGCAAAAAATTGACTATATCTCAAAAAGTTGAACAGAACTGCCCAGACGAATTCCACTCGACCTGTAGCAGACTTTGAGATGCTTATACTGGCAAACAGAAACTGGTATATACCTTTGGCACAAAAAGATGAAATAGCATGCACAAGCATTGCGATAGTGCATTCGAAGGCCGAAACGAGCTCACCAAAATTCATGCGATTTTGAGACTACAAACGGAGGAGTGTCGACGGCACCCTAGATGAAGTGATGACCTTCTCTGATACCAATTGTTGGAGTTAGACGTCTGCAGAAGCACGCGAACAGCACAAGGAAGAAGAAGAAGCTTGGAGCATAACACACAATATTGAAATGTATTACTAGAGAATGTATAAAGATAAGTAGCCCATTAGGGCAATAGGCGAATATAGAAGCCGGGGTAAAAAAACCTCCTAAAGAGGGGAAAAAAGTGCCCCGACTGTCCTAGTGTGTTCACACATATCACTACCTAAATATATCAATGAAAATTCAAGTACTTGGAATTCTGATTGGTTTTTGTTTGAAACCCCTAGCAAAGAAGGATGGATGTTCCATCAAAAGGTTTTCAAGTTCCCAAATGAAAGCACAAGATCATGAAACAATCTTGTGAAGGGATCGAAACCTAGAAAATCTAGTTAGAGGTAATGCCTGAAACTTTGAAATTCTTGTAAAGAGTGGAAGTAAAAAGGTACTCTATCAAGATATGTTTAGACTTTAGGATAAGTATCACCCACACATTAATATGAATATAAAACTGGGTGGTATGGGACACTAGATTTTATACTCATATTGATGTAGGAAAGATGGTATGGGACATCGGACTGTGGGATGATAACTATCTTTCAGTTCTAGATTGGTTCTTGAATTTAGGTTTGATCCTCAAGGAAATTAAAACTTCAAAGGAGGATTTTAAATTCAAGGAGGATAAAAGTAGTATCTCAAGATATTTCAAGATACTTCAAGATGAAGTAAGAGGAAGATATGAAGAAAGTAACTTCCAAGATCTTCTTGAAACACTTTAATTTTAAGTGTTGTTGATTCAAAAATATTTGATAAATTTCTAAACAAGTAGGACTTTGACATTGAAATGATCTTTTCAACTAAGGAATAGATTGACTAAGTCAAGCACCTAGTGTAACTTGGTAAATTCAATCTTCTGACTCGAAGAAATGCACAAGAATTGCATTCCCAGTAAGGAGTCATAAAGATTGAATATAGGCATGAGCTTAGTCTCATGTGAAGCATTATTTGAGTAAGAAACAAGTAAACCATTGTACAAACATCCAAGTTAGATATTTGGGACAACCAAACTTCAAGTTCTCCAAACCAAATTCAAAGTGAGTCAAGAATTTTCAAAGTTTTGTGAGGGATAAGGATGTTTCCTTCGTTACTAAGTCCATGTACTAGTCATGCCCAGAAATGGACTAGTAATTTGAATCCACCTAGTTCATGTTTGTGCCCAAATCACACCTAGAAAAATTGTGAATTGGCCACGGATATTTTTAGATCCATCCTTATTATTCATTCACTGCTTTGTACTTTGACTGGTTTATCAAAGTACAAAGCAAGATAGTGTTTTGAATCATTTGGATAGGGATACCACCACAGAGATGAGACATGTTCTTCCGGTTCTAGAACATGACCATGTTCTTTCAGTTTTAGAACATGAGGCTTGGGGGTTGTCTACAGTATGTATATAGCTCTATTTTTGAGGACGGAAATATTTTCCAAGGGGGGAAGAATGTAATGAAGTAAGTCTATGATCTAAGGGTCCGATCGGTTCAGATGGATCTAAAATTGGACATTGTTTGGTCTCTTGTATGTATGACCAAAGATCTCGAGTCTAGACTTACTAGAAGGTCATTTACTCTTGTAACCAAGTGATCCACTTAGCCTAATGTTTAAGACTCAAGGATGTGAAGGAGGAGGTCTTGGGTTCAACCCCCATGGGGTACATAGGGAGAGTATTTTGCCCAAAGAGATCTAGAGCCTTCTAGAAGCATCCACTTGAGTTAATTGGAGTTAGCTAGGACACTTGGCACACATGTAGTTACATGGCTGACACATGGATGGTTAGCATCCACCTACCCAAGAAGGTGGTCCCCTAGAGAGAGCTATATATAGAGGCATTTGGTTGGGAGGAGAGTCATCTCTCTAGCATGTGGTGGTCATAATTGTAGTTTTCTTGCATCGAGGCATTCTCTTAAACTCATATTTCACATGTTGGCACTTTAAACATTCACTAATATATTTTCTAATGACCTCCTTTATACATGGCCAGAAGTAAGAACATTTCATTTTGACATAAATCCTTGAATAACCTGCATGTGTAGAAAAAGGTACATCATGACAATCATGCAATATTTGACTTTTAATGGAGACTCTAAAGATATGCATAATCGATTGTTACAATACAGAGATCCATTTTGCAAATGAAATGTGTCCTGATACATCGATCCCTTGTTTGCATGCAAAAAAATCAAGATAGGTTTTAGTTCTTCTTAAATTTGATTGAGAAGGTAAGAATAAATTACAAAAAGGAGATCACATAGAAGTCTTTGATTCAATATATCAGCGACCTTATTTTCCGTACCAGCTAAATACTTAATGTCATAATCATACTCACTCAATAATTCAATCCAATGCTTTTGCCTATTGTTAAGCAATCGTTGTGTGAAAATGTATTTTAGACTCTAATGATCTATTTTCAACTCAAAGTTAACCCCTAATAGTAGATGTCTCCAATGCTTAAGTGCATGTACAATGATAAGCATTTCTAGATCATGAGTAGGATAAATAAGTTCATGTTTTTTTAATTTTTTGGATTCACATGCAACCACCCTACCATCATGTGAAAGAACACATCCCATTTGACTAGCACTTGCATCACATGCAACCACAAACGGCTTTCCCATTTTTTATATTTTCAAAACACAAATTTCAATGACTTTTTGTTTCAATGTGTTGGGAATTGAACTCACAACCTCCCGGTTAGGAGTGCGATGGGCTAACCACTTGCCCCAAAAGCCATGGTTGAGGATTACTTTATAATCCTCTCTCTTAAGGCGTGGTTCAACCATCTCCTATTAGGATTATGTGACACAATGATTCAAATGATTTTTGATAGGCATCACTCCACACAAATCCTACATTCTTTTTAGCGAACTCTATGAGGGGATTAGCTAGCTTAGAAAAATTCTTAATATGTGCTCTTTCATATTGTGCCAATCCTAAAAAACTTATAACATCCCTTACAGCTTTAGGAACTGGCCAGCAACTATTGTTTTCTCTTTATCCTAGTCTATATGAATTCCCTCTTTAGATATGACTCTTCTTACATACACAAGTTTGTCCTGAGCAAAGAAACACTTACTCTTCTTTCCATATAATTTGTGTTCTCTAAGAGTTTGCAAAGTATTCTTTAGATGTACAACATGTTCAAGATCATCTTTAGAGTATAAAAATGTATCATCAAGAAATACTAAGATGAATTCATCTAGGTAATCATGAAAAGCATTGTTTCATTAAGCACATAAATGTGGCAAGAGTAGTTGTTAATCCAAAAGGTAAAACTGTAAACTCATAGTGGCCATAATGGGTTCAAAAAGCTATCTTGGGTATATCTTTTGTTTTGATCCTAATTTGGTGATATCCAAATCTTAACTCAATCTTAGTGAATACATTTGCTCCACTTAATTGACCTTATAACTCATCTATGTGAGGGAGTGGGTACTTATTTTTAATTGTTCTTTTATTCAACCCCCCTATAGTCAATACATAATCTATAAGAGCAATCTTTCTTCTCCTGAAATAAATCAGGTGCACCCCAAGGTGAAACACTCAGTCTTATCAAGCCTTTCTTCAAAAGATCATCTAATTGAATCTTAAGATCCTTTAATTCATCTATGTTAAATCTATAGGGTGCTCTAGAATATGGTTCACTCCGTGGTTATCGGTCAATGGCATGGTCAATCTACCTAGGTAGAGGTATACCAAGCAAGTCTTTTGGAAATACATCTGCATATTTTTTCAAAAGATTTTCTACATAATTTGGAAGACTCTCATCATTATCTTCCTCATGTTGATTGTTCACATACACTACAAATGTTCTACATCCATCACATTTACATCTAATTACCTGCATAACAAAAATGAGAATAGGCTTAAGATTATGTGCATGTGGATAGATTCATCATCTATCCTTAAAGTGATTGTTCTTTGTCCACAATCAATTGTTGCAAAATTTTCAACTAACCAATCCATGCCTATAATTGCATCACTCCATTTCATTTCAATCACATGGAAACTCCCAGAAAAACTCTTATCAAGATCTTGCTCACACGCACATAGAGGTTACAAATACAAAAAACACACAGAAAAATAGAGACACCAAGAGACGAGACCGAACGCAGTATTGGGTGCAATCTCCCCCCATGCACTCTATTTTGACAGTCCACAAAGTGCATATGTTCATAGGAATTTTTTATTACGTCAAAAAGAGTGGTTACATGAGAGCAGCTTCGAAAAGCATGCGTGAAAGTAAAAGTTGGTGAATTTTGTAGAAAGCCTTTGCTTTTAATATCAAAAATTGCAGTCTACAATGACCCTTATTCTAACCACTACTTTTCTAATTGTTTCTAACAATAGAACCTTCTAGGCAGGTTTATTCACAAACTAAATTATAAATCAAATTTATTGATGTCCGCCCTAAAGTCAGATTATTGATGTCCGCCCTTTCACGCTTTCATGCCCTCACGAACCTTCAGCTGCTATATCAAGAACAGCAAAACACATTAATACATTAATAAATTAACACTCCACCAATGCATTGTTCAACATATTCCATAATTTATAACATGCCCCTCAGTTGAAAAAGCAACTGAGCTCAATTGATAAAATAAAAATAAACATGGATGGCTAGTCACATGTTCCATCACTGAATGAAAATAAGCATGTTCCATGTTAAAAATAACATGAATGGAAATGTTCATGGAGGAATTACATTAATGTGTTTGTGTATGATATGCAAAAATTAAGTGGTCATAATGAGGTGTTAATTGTGTTTTATGTATCCATTGACATTCTTCAATAGAGTGATTTTTTTACTTAATTAAATATCAATGGTATTGAGTACCTGGGCATGTAGTAGTGACATCATGATCAATTATTTTCTCAAGAACCAAGATTTCATATTGTTCTTCAATCAAAGGAGGGTCATCAAGAAGTGGAGTGAGTGGTAAAGTTCCCTTAAATGGTTTAAGTAAACTAATATGAAAAGAGTTATGTATATTCCAATGAGATGGTATATCTAATATAAATGAATTATCATTAATTTTTTGTATAATGCGAAATGGTCCATAATAACGTGGTGCAAGTTTAATTTTAGCATGCCGCAAAATATTTTTGAGATTTGTTTTAATGATACGCAACCACACAAGATCATTTTCCTTGAATTCCTTAGCTAATCATTTTGTATTGATATTACGTGTGTATTGCTCTTGAACTTTCCTAATGTGCTCGTGAACATCATGAAGTATAGAAATGTGATCTTGAGCAATAGAATCAACCATTGGAATGTGGGTATGGGTGAGTGACATGGGAGTGGGAAGCTTTTTACCATAAGCAATTTCAAAAGGTGATGACCAGTAGTGGTGTGTGTGGTGTTATTGTAAGCAAATTGAAGCAATGGCAACTTTTCATCCCAGTTAATGGGACTAACTAATGAATAACAACACAATAAATCAAGAATAGTACTATTTGTAGCCTCACTTTGTCCATTAATTTCGGGATGAAATGCAGAGCTAAAATCTATTTTAGAACCAAAATGTTGAAATAAGGCAACCCAAAAATGATTACAAAATCTAACATCACGATAAGATAACATTACTTTAGGAAATCCATGATGTGGAAAAATGCATTTAATAAATAATTTTGCAGGTTGAGGTGCAGACAAAGTTTTTCTACATGGAATGAAATATGCATATTTACTAAACCTATCAACTATTGTCTAAAGCATATCATTAAGTGATGAAGTGATGGGAAGACCTGTGATAAAATCCATAGAAATCTGTTCCCATGGTTCGTTCAGAATGGGAAGTGGCATTAATAATCCAAATGGTTTACCATGATGAGGTTTTACACGCGGACATACAATGCATTGAGAAACATAATGTGCAATATATTTTTCCCATGTGTGGCTAAAAGAAGAAATCTTTGCAGGCAAAAATGGTGTTTTGTATGCCTCTATGACCCATGTAAGATGGTTCATGCATTTCTTTGATGACAAAATCTTTAAAAGCTTGGGTTATGCATAATCTACGTTGGAAATAAAGGAAACCATTATGAAATGTATAATGTTCATCAGATAAAGATGCACCATTGTTGAAGTCATGCCATGCACAGGAGAAATACAAATCAGATGCATAAGTGGAAACCATTTCTTGAAAAGAATGTATTTGGATGGCAGAAATATTATGCAAAACAACAGAATGTGAAGGAAATCTGTTAAGAGCATCAGCTACAACATTAGCTTTACCAGGCTGATATTGGATCATGGGTTGGAAATTTTGAATGAATGATGCCCATTTAAGATGGCGATCAGAGATTAAGGGCTGATTTAATAAATGCTTAATAGCATGTTGATCGGTTTTGATTAAGACCTCAGAGCCCATAAGATAGTGTTTCCAAATTTGCAAAGCATGCACAACCGCTAAAAATTCTTTATCATATGTACTATAATTCTTTTTGGAGAGCTTAAGCTTCCTACTCTCAAATGCAATGGGATGATCATTTTGCATTTAAACTGCACCTATCCCTGAACCACCAGCATCAGTAACAACATGAAAGGGTTGTGAAAAATCAAGTAATTGTAAAACAAGTGCATGTTTGAGTTTTTCAAAGGATTGTTGTTGGGTAAGTCCCCATGCAAATTTTATTTTCTTTTTCAATAACAAGATAAGAGGCAATGCTAAATAAGAAAAATTTCGAACAAACTTCCTATAGAAACTAGCCAACCCAAGAAAAGAATGAACATCATTGACTGATTGTGGTGTTACAGGCCATTCTAATATAACTTTAATATTTTTTGGATCCACATGCACACCTTCGCTTGAAATAATATGTCCTAGATATTCTAGCTTACGTTGAAAGAAGTAACTCTTTTTCAGGATTAGTGTAAAGTGTGTTCTTTCATAATAAATGAAAAGCTGTTTTAGGATGCTTCTCATGCTCACTATCATTCTTACTGTAAACAAGTATATCATCAAAAAATACAAGAACAAAAGCTTGGTAATCAAGAAAAATGTTGTTTATCATTCGTGCAAATGTAGCAGGGGCATTAGTAAGTCCAAAGGGCATTACCATAAATTCGTAATCGCCTATTTGAGTTCTAAATGCAGTCTTAAAAATATCACTTTGCATCATATGAACCTGATGGTATCTCGATTTTAGATCAATTTTACTAAAGACACGAGCTCCTCGTAATTTATATAAAAGATCATCTATTCGAGGAATATGGTATCTATTCTTTATTGTGATCTTGTTAAGTACTCTATAATCAATGCACATTCGATAAGTTTTATTCTTCTTCTCTACTAAGAGAACTCGTGCTCCAAATGGGGAAGAATTAGGCCTTATAATTCCTTTCTGTAGTAGGTCTTTTACTTGGTTTTCTATTTCCTTTTGGTGTAGTGGGCCATGTCTATAAGGTGCTTTATGAGGAGGAGAGGAGGAGAACTACCAGGGACTAAGTATATGCTATGGTCAAAGGATCCTTCAGATGGTGGTAGTTCAGAGGGATACTCAGACATAAAACAATCCTTATAAGTATTCATGAAAGGTTTATGTGCATCAGGAAGTGTATGAGTATAATCATTGATGACATTGACAAAAACAATGCATGAATTGAATCCTTTCCTAAATGCACATTTTACTTGAGTATGACTAATCAATGGAAATGGTTGGAAATCATGCCGTGCAGAAAAGTGATGATTTGACCTTTAAATTCAAAGTTAATGGTATGTGGATGGTAGCCAATGCATGGGTTATAATGAAGACGAAAAGGCATACCTAGTATAACATCGTAAGATTGCAAAGGTGCAATTAAAAATGTTCGTGAATCAACATATGGGCCTATGCTAATCGTGACATCTTGCACTTCTCTTGTTACATTATAACGATTACCTTGAAATGCAGCTTTTACTTTATACAAAGAAGGAAACATTCTTAATTTAAGTTCTTGTACTAATAAATGTGAAATGAAGTCATGTGAACTATCATCCTCATGTAAAATTTTAACGAGTTTGTTGTTTATAGTACCCTGCATGCAAAGTAGAGAATGAAGAGAGATATCGTTACCCAAGGTACTTAAGTCCTTCTCCAATGATTCCTCTGTCCAAAGAGGAGGAATTTCTTCATTATGGGCCTCCATGTTATGTAATTGAGTTGCAGCTGATTTCATGTTAAGAGGTCGCAATCGGCACTTCATTTTTGTATGTCCAAGTTT
Source organism: Ceratopteris richardii (assembly GCA_020310875.1). Taxonomy (NCBI): domain Eukaryota; kingdom Viridiplantae; phylum Streptophyta; class Polypodiopsida; order Polypodiales; family Pteridaceae; genus Ceratopteris; species Ceratopteris richardii. The sequence goes on along the minus strand of CM035433.1, from coordinate 3,385,470 downwards.
GCCACAATTCTAGCACGTGATTCGTGGTCGCTTCTGTTGGGCATCCATCACTGAAGTTTGTAGGGTAGGTGGTTTGGTAGGTTGGAGAGATCAAGCAACAGGTGTAGTTGAGTAATTGGATTGCGATGGATGAGGAAAACTAGGGTAAGATGGGGCATTAAAATTATGTTTCATGGGAAGATTTGGTTTAACAAAAAGTGGTTGTTGACGTGGTTGTTGTAGACATAGTGACTTGGTTATGGACTAGAATTCTTTTTCTGCATCATAGGCAAAAGATATAGCCTTGTTGAGGGTTGTATTATGTAGGGTGTGAAGCTTATCTTGGATTCCCACCTCTAAACCATCTTTGTATTTCCGCTGCAAGCTATCTTCTTGTACATCTTCAAGCATTCGAACCAATAGTAAATTTTGCTAGAACCGCTCCGTGTAGGTAGTAACCGTATCACCCTCCTTCCATGTAAGGGTCATCCATGCACATCAAACATGTAAATGGTATTGAGGATGAAGAAAAGAATCCTTCACTTTATGTTGGAAAGCCTTCCATGTTGTTGGACGCTCGGTACTATGCTGCAGGACATTCCACTAGAGTTGAGCTTTTCCTACTAAATAGTTAGTGGCAAATTTGACTTTTTCACTTTCAAGATATGTTTCATCAGTATAAAAATCATCAAACTGTGAAACCATGAAAGGATTAAAGGGCCATCAAATCATAAAAACTGGTAATTCTTAATGGCAATCTTGGAATGCATGCCATCCGATTGGCCAAAGACAATAGCTTTGACCACCCTCGTAAGGTTATCTTCATCACTTTGCATTTTTTGGCGTACTTTGTCGCATTGTCGGATCTCGATCTCAGTGCCTCGTAGTTTGTGCCGTAGGAACTCCAGTTGTTGCTCGAGTGTTACCTCGGGTAGAGGTGACTCGCAAAAATCCTCCATGTTGTTCGTAGGGTCCATGAGGATTTAGAGAACAAAACCCTCTTGCTAGATATGTAAAAACAATTTTTGAGATTGTTTGAGTTAAAATGTAAAAGGAATGGTTGTTCTTGAGAATTGAAAAAGTAAGAAAGAGTTGAAGGTTGTGTTAAATATAAGAAAAGAGAAGTAGAGTGACAACACAAAGGGATAGTGTAGTGGTAAGTGGGTGAGGTTGTGGGTTCAAATCCTCCCACCTTGGTGAATGTAAAACTCCTTATTGCCACTCATAAATTAAAATTGGTTCACACATAGCCAATGGCTGCCAACGGTCGCCAAGGGAGCCTTGGATGCCAAAGATGCCAAAGTAATGCCTTAGTTATGCCTTAAGTTATGCCTAAGTTCTATGCCTTAGTCGATGCCTTAACGGAAAACCGAATCAAAATCAAAATCAGATCGCGAGCAGAGAACAGTGAAACAGAGATCAATTCACCAAAACGAACAGAAACAGATCCCTCTGTAGTGACGGGTGCAAGGCTCTAATACCACTGTTATCAAAATCTTGCTCACATGCACAGAGAGATTATGAATGCAAAAAACACACAAAAAAATAGAGATGCCAAGAGATGAGACGGAACGCAGTATTGGGTGTAATCTACCCCCATGCACTCTCTTTTGACAGTCCACAAAGTGCATGTATTTATAGGAATTTTTGATCACGTCGAAAAGAGTGGTTACCTGAGAGCAGCTTCGAAAAGCATGTGTGAAAGTAAAAGTTGGTGACTTTTGTAGAAAGCCACCAACTACCTGATCACGTCAAAAAGAGTGGTTACCTGAGAGCAGCTTCGAAAAGCATGTGTAATATCAGAAATTGTGGTCTACAATTACCCTTATTCTAACCACTACTTTTCTAACTATTTCTAACAATAGAACCTTCTACGCGGGTTTATTTACAAACTAAATTACAAATCAAATTTATTGATGTCCGCCCTAAAGTTGGATTATTGATGTCCGCCCTTTTACGCTTTCACGCCCTCATGAACATTCAACTACTATATCAAAAACACCAAAACACATTAATACATTAATAAATTAACACTCCAACAATGCATTGTTCAACATATTCCATAATTTATAACAAAAACACCTATCAAAAAAAAATGCAAGGTTTTTAGTGTATCCTTTCATATAGTGTAGTCATCCATTGGTCATCTCTATAGGTCTCCTTATTTCCATATTCAAGGATATCCCTTGAATTTTGTACCACTTCCAAAGATAGAAAACAGTGTGTACTACCCAAATCTATCAGTAATTTGATTATATGAATAGAAATCATACCAAAAATCATAATTATAGAAGCTCTTGGGAAGATAGATAGATAGACAGATAGATAGATAGATAGATAGATAGATAGATAGATAGATAGATAGATAGATAGATAGATATGTAGATAGATAGATAGCCTCAAGTGAAGAAAGTGTTAACGAGCCACCATGGAACCATGATCATATCCCGGTAAACCATAGAGTAACACAAGGAGGCAAGACACTCCCCACAGGACAAGGATAAAGACCAACCGATGAAGAAAGAGAACAAAGTCGGGGCGAGCAAGTAAATGATGAGGCAGGACCATCTAGGCATGCTTCAAGAAGAAACAAGAACTATCAACTATGCCGTAGACCACAACGACCACAACCCAACATCCCTCCAAATGCAAGAGCATCTCAAATGCGCAAAAAGCAAACCAGAGCCTTTGTAGAGATTTGGCATTATCAAAAGTTTGTGGAGATTCTTATTCCATGAAGACCATTTGCAAGATCTATGAAGGAAGAGATCCAAAGCTATTGTGTTGGACTTCATATTCCAATGATAGCCATTGAGGCCCTCCAAAAAGCTGCTGAGGCATATCTAATCTCAATGTTGGAGGGCTCTAACCTGTGTGCTATCCATGCAAAGAGAGTGACAATACAACCTAAAGATATGCAGCTAGCTAGAAGGAATAGGGGGAATAACCCTTAATATTTGTAAACTCTCTTGTTTAGAGAACTTCTTGTATATCCCAAATGATTAATATAATCTTCTTCTTATTATATTTGCTCTCCCAAGTGTTTGTCTCTTAGTGTACATGTTTTGAAGTCTATTTCACTTATGTATCTAAAAGTTTCTTTGAAGTCATTGCAAAAGAATATCTTAGTCTTCCACACATTTTATCAAGTTAAGAAAATATTTCATGTACATGGGGTTTTTATTTTGTGATTAGAGTGCTTGCAATGGCCTTAGAATGCATAAAAAAGGCTTGCCACAAAAATGCATGATTGGGCCCTACAAAAGTTTTGTAGGGCCCAATCTCATGTTTCTGTGGCAGGCCTTTTTTATGATATTGTAGGTCATTAAACCATATAGCATGTACATTGGAGCATATGGTATGCAAGCCCTTTGTCCAATAGAGCAATAAGCTGGATGCACACTTACATGTATGTTGTAGAGTGAAAGAGCACAAAAGAGGAGCCCCAAATTTTTCAAAAGTATGGGCACAAATTTTCTTCTTCAAAATCCTATGAAACTCCCTTGAAGCTATGTAAATGCACTCGAGGAGTCCTCTAGATGCATAAGCCCAAATCATAGCAACATAACTCATGTAAACTATTAGGATACTAGAGTTAGTCAATAAATGTGTCGGTCACTTGTGTGAAAAGACCAATTTTAAGGCACATGTATATAAGTCACTTTGTGACTCTTGTAAAGGACTTTTTTGCCATTGTATGCTCTAAAGAAGATTTTTGAATTTGCTTCTTTCGTGTTGATTTCCTCCTTCTCCATGATCTTTTGTGTGTGTATAATGCTTGAAATGTGTGTGTAGAATTGTTGTCTACCCCATGCCATCGCTTTTGAACTATTGTAGTGTGTGTGTGTGAGCCATAACGAGTTGTAGAGCGAGTGTTGGTGTTTCCCACTCACTATTTTGCTCATAACTTGAAGTCCTTTTGTCAGATTCGACTGAGAATATCATAATAGATGCATCTCATTGAGAGCTTCAAAATGAAGCCGCTATTAACCATATTTTGATTCCGAAGTTGAGAGAAAAGTTTGAATTTGTGCTTATTGTTGTAAATGGTATCGTGGCATGCATTTTCAAAGGATTAATGAGTTGGAGAGGTAGCTGAGACTAGTCACATGCATTGTAGCTTAGATACTTCATTTACCATCATGTGTGCACATGTCTTCATACACTTGGTTCATGTGGTTCCTCAGATTGATAATTAAACATGTATTAATCCACCTCTATATGCACTTGTGGGGCGATTGAAGTATAGTCTCATCGACACAAGTCCCTAAGGCTTCACGACTTAGGTACACACATTTTTGGCACCGTTGTCAGAAAAAAAATACCTAACCAAGGTGCCTTCGTGATGGTTATATCTCTGGAGTGAAGGAATCGTACTTGTAGAGGTGAATTCATTCAGTGGCAAGTCATTAAGTATTCCAACACTTGTCACTTCACACCCTTGGAGTGTATGTGATGAGCTTTTAGGTTTATGGTTAGGAGTGAGGAAGTAAGGGAAGAGTTAGGGCTATGTAGGAGAGAGGAGTAGAGTAGGGAGAAGTAGAACATCTCAAGAAAACCCCAAAAAATTGTTAAATTTAGTTCAATTCACGCACTTGGACCAAGGCTTTAGAAATTAAAAAGCTCAGTTCATTTAGTCACTTGTGTGAACAAGGATCATGGGAGAGCAGCGACCGGTATCGCCAAGTTGGTATCGTGCTAAGCAAGCAATTAAGTGACTTTGTGAGCCCAAAGCTTGGTTAAGGCATCCTTAAATGTGAGTTCTTCAAATTCAGTATCTCAAAAACATCATCAAAACACGTGCACACATTATTAAAGTCGCATTCGGTATCACGGGCTAGAACAGAGAATTTTTAAGAAGTTTTTGAGTGACACAAGGGGTCAAGAGTGAAGGGGAGAGAGAAACAAGTAATTTGCACACAAAATTTTTTAGTTTTGATCAATTTTGGCTGCAGTATCGCGATCGGTTGAGTTTTGGTACACCAAAATTCCCTAGTATCATGATACTCGCCCGATATCATATCGTGCATGCCCACTTGAGTTATCGTGATGCCATCAATGTATCATGTATCATCAAGTGCTGGTATCGTGATCGTGGTCCTCCGGTGGTATTGTATCGCGGTCCACCTGGTATCATATCATGTCAGTCATGGTATTGTATCCCTGACCGAGCGGTATCATATCACGTGCATGTTGGTATCGAATCGCCAACTTGGTATCGTATCATCCCCAAAATTCTCAAGAATCGTATCGTCTCTTATTTTGGTATCGTATCGTGAGGGGTAGTATCGTATCATGTAAAACCTAGTATCGTATCATCATTTGAGAAAGTAATGTATCGTCAATTATCTTAGTATTTTATCGTGGATTGTAGAGGTATTGTATCATCTGTAGCTCCAGTATCGTATCATGCCACCTAATGGTATCATATCAACGTAGATCCTTGGTATCATATCGTGCCAAGTGTGGTATCATATCATCTGTGTGGTATCGCCAAAAGTGGTATCATCCAAAACGACTCAGGCTAATTGGAGGTAAAATTTGAAGTGATTGAGGAGATAATTAAGGGGAAAAGGAGAGCAAATATAGAACCATAGGGGTGAATGAACTTAAGATCAAGACGGGTGCTAAGTAGCCAGAGAAGTGTCATTTCATTGGTAGGAAGTGCAGCCCAAGCAAGCCATCACTCGATCTACTCGGACACCTCTAGTGACTCTGAGGAGGAACTACCCATTGCCTCAGAGGACATGCATGGTTCTGTTCCTAGAGAGAATTTTATGTCAACCACGGAGGGTGAATACCATACCTCTCTACAGTATGTGTCAACTAATCGGCAAGGAATTCCTATTTACCTTGATGGCATAAATAGGTCTATCGCGAGAATGGTAAACTGTACCGAGTCAACAATAGTGCCCAGATCTGCAGTCAAGTACGAAGGAGGAGTGTATATGGACAAGTTAGGTCAAATCTATGTAGTGACGGAAAACCCAGATCAGATCAACGAGAGAGAAGAACTAGAAGGACAAGGGAATTCGGGTAGATCTAACCCTGAAGAACTTATGAATACCCCAAGGGGCAAGTCTATGGTGACTCAAGTCTTGAGAGGGGATTTCATACCTCAAGATGACTACATGTTGGACGTATATCTGGTTCATGGGTCAGACCTACTATTATAGACAGATTCACCCACCCAAGGGTAAGAAGTGAGCCCAGTGACCATCTATGAGTTGAAGGATCTAAAAGATGAGTCTAGAATCACATACCTAGACCAAAACCAAAGAAGGTATTTGCCAGTAGATGAAGTTGATATGTCCCAATTGAAATACATTTGGTTGCTTGTATTCCCTCCTCGAGAGCAGGCAACTTCCTCCCACAACCCTTTTGGAACCCACCAAGGAATGAAGAACACAATGTCAGGACAAACAAGCCAGCGAAGTATCCCCAACCAAACACATGTGTAGTTCACAATGCGAGGAATACATTCACACAACCAAACCATCTCAGGGATAGGTAACATGACTCGACCATCGGTTAGAACAAGGCCACAACCAGGTGTGCCACCAGGAATGCATCCAATTAGACCAGCAATTCATGTAATGCCTAGACCACCAGAGCCTATAAGAAGGCTGAGACCAATTCAAGTTGCTAAATGTATGAGAAATCACTATGATGGAACAGGAGAACCATATGAACACATAGTAGAATTTAAGCAAGTGTTGTGATCTGAACAAGTGGATGACTTCTTTGTGCAGTACAAGTCCTTTGGACCAACCCTCACAGGAACAGCCTTGACTTGGTTCCAACCATTGGATCCAAATCATTTTTGAAATATTGAACAATTTTTCCAAGAGTTCATTGGAGAATTTACTAAACAAGGGATTAAACAAAACTCGTCATCCTTAATTCATAGTTTCAAACAAAGCCCAAATGAAATAGTAAAAACAGCTGCCCGAAGATTTAACCAATATGTCAATAGGTGTCCAGCAACAGAAAGACCCTCCCAGCAAAAAATGATATCACTATTGTTATATGGATTGACTAATGGAACCTTAAGAACCTTAGTTTATGTAAAAGGGCTCCAGATATTGAGTGAGTGTCTCCAGGAATGCATTGATCTAGAAGACAACCTAGCAGATGACCTCAAAAGTGCACCAACTCTACTAAATCAGCGGACATTAGGAATACAATGACGACTAGTTCTAGTAATGTGGAGGAGCTAGCAGAACTGGTAGCTAAGAAGTTGGGAGTCCATGGATAGAGAAATTACCAAAACCCACCAATGAGAATGCCCATGCTAAGGAGATGTAGCCTAGGTGGTCGAGATCATCCATCTCATATGTGTACAAGAGTAATAGGCTAACCACCTAAAGGACCCAAATTGTACTGCCATATTGAGCAAAAATGCACCAATCATGCTACTGAAAATTGCCCATTTAACAAGCAGTCAAGACCTGTGAATCAACCCCAGTATAGACCTTATGGATACCCTCCCAGAGAACAAGGAAGAGAGATCCCGAGATACAACCCCTACCCAGGCCCACAAGGAGCACCCAGACCTTATGGACAAGGAGGATATGGACAACCACAGCCATTGTTAGGACAACAATCACCCCTTCCACAGAATGTAGTGTCAATCAAATATACTCAACCAGAGGAGAACATGGAAAGAGCCATAGTACCAGCCATGCCTTTAGCTAGTGCAGAAACAATGAATCATGGATACAAGAAAACTCAAGGAGAATACTATCCCTATGATGCCAGTCTTGTGGAGTATGATCCAATCTATGACCAACAATATTATGGTTATGAAGGATACGACAATCCCTATGGACCGGAGTATGCGAATTTGATGTACACTGCACCTAAGGCACCAGCACCTATGAGACCACCCATTAGAGCACCTGTGCCAAAAGGACCATGCTATAGATGCGGAGGAGATCACTTCATAAGAGAATGCACTTTGCCATATAACCCACCACCTCCTAGAACTTGGGAAGGGTACTACAATGAGTGTGGAAAGGAACACTTATTTAGAGATTGCCCAAAAAATCCCAATAAGACTCATAACACAACACAGATCAATGTGATAGAAGTGATGGAATCATCGGGAAGTGATAAAGAATACACAATACCATTAAAAGTCATTACTCGAGCTCAAGCCAAAGGACGAGAGATGAAAAAATTAGATTCCGAACAAGAGATGAGTAAGGATCTAGAGCCAAAGATACAGGAAGTAGAAGATTCGGAAGACCTAGATGTGAGTAACCGAATGAAAAAGACGCAAAATTGGAAAACTAGAAGGGAAAAACTCACGAATAAATGGACAAACAAGAGAAATAAAGAGGACAAAGAAGATGTAAAAGATAGTAGGAAACTCTTGGAACAGGAAGTGCAAGATAATACACCACCTAAGTCCCACACCCAGAAACTAGATAAATGAGGATCAATCCTAGTAGATCCCATACCAGAAGACTTGGATATGTGGTTGAAAGCTTATCAATCCAGAATCACAATTGAACCAAATATAGAGCAGCATAAGAAACTCTATCCACAAGGGAAGTTAGAAAAGGAGAGATTGGTGATATGCAGGAAGCTCATAGAGGTAGCCCAAGCCACTCTAGAAAAGACTATCCCAATCCTCCCATAAACAAGAATATCTGATAATCAATTCAATGAATGATTTTAAGAGAACGATAAAAACCAACTAGAACCAAAAAAAAGTAGTGAGGAGGAACAACAGAGCACTCAGAGCAAACCAACTTCAATGACCCTAGAACTAGAAGCCAATTGGCCCCTAGAGGACCTTGTTTCAGATGTCAGGGTGACCATTTCCTTCGTGATTGTCCCCACCCGCCATCTCTTGTGGAAGAGTTACTACGAGCCAAACCACAATTATGGAATCAATTAGTGGGACAATTGAAATTAGAAACTAAGGATATTGATAAGGAAAGTAAAGAAACTAAACTTCCATCTACCATACAAATCCCCATTGACAAAGTCGGAGAATTTAGTGAAGGAGATGAGGCCAATTACCCATCACATTTAATGGATACATGACTAAAGCCATTTTAGACACCGGAGCGGGTGTAGGCATAGCCACTAAAGAAATTTGGGAGAAATGGGGAAAGCCAGCCCTATGACCAACACATATGAAGCTTCAATTAGCAGATGGCCATGTGGAGAGACCCCTAGGAATATTGGACAAAATTAAGTTGACTACATGTGGAGTAGAACTCAAACACACTCTAGCCGTATGTCGATTTGGAAAAGCAAATAATTATGAAATGATATTAGGACGACCTTTTATGAGGCAACTCAGGGTAATACGAGATTGGGGAAGAGACGCTTTATACCTAGAACATCAGAGGACCATGACCAAGATAGATTTGCATATATTTTCATATAGGGATGTGCCCCCACTACAATGGAATCCCATACACAAGGAAGAGGAGGATCTGTCAATTCACAGTGCAGATTCTAGTGACCAATCATGGATGCACGAAGATGCTCAATTGTGGATGTGCAAGGAAGCAAAGCGAGAGGAGAAAAAAACTCAATTATGGCCTATTGGACATCAAAATTGTCGATCCGTAGATGATCCTATGTATATGCCTCAAGTTTTCTCGGATCAAGCGTTCGAAACACACAATTGGATGGAGATTCTAGCCACCTTAGATGTGTGTGTAAATGAAGAAGTATTAACCATGAATGGATGTGTAGATGAAGAAGGGTATGATATAAGTTTTTACATGGTAGTCCTTTAGGAAGTAGAAGGAGGAGAATTGTTAGAAAATGAATGGAAGGAACGGTATTTAGAAGCAATTCAAGCCGAGAATGAAGATGAAGCACCTAAGGTATTATCCATAGAAGCAGCTCAGACAAGACCAAACAACGAAGAAACATTAGATAAGGTAGAACAATCCCCAGATCTTTTTGAAGTCCCTGAGCACTTCAAAAGATATGAAGTAGAAGAGAGGAAGATAGCCATTTAAATGCCCAAAAGGGAAGCCAGAGAAGGAGAAGCTTATGATAACAAGGAACAAACTAAGAAAGTGATAGTGACCATGGAAGATGGAGAATAAAGATGTATGTACATTGGAAAAGATGTGTCACCCGAAGAGGAACAGGAACTAATAAACCTAATCCGAGAATATCGAGATGTATTTGCATGGGCCTACCTGGACCTCAAAAGTGTAGATCCATCCATTTGTTCCCATGGAATTCCAATGACACCTGATGCGAAAACGTCAAAGCAACGCCCTTATACTTATAATGATGTCTATTCTGCAAAAATCAAAGAGGAAATAGACAAAATGTTAGCAGCCGGATTCATTTATGAAATAGAGCACACAAAATGGGTGTCACCATTAGTAGTAGTATCAAAGAAAAATGGAAAATTAAGAGTCTGTATTAACCTAAAGAAAGTGAATGCATCCACTATTCGTGATAACTACCCATTACCTATCACTAACCATCTCTTGGAAAGAGTTGCAGGCAAGGAGGTTTATAGCTTCTTAGATGGATTCTCTGGGTACAATCAAGTAGCTATCGCTATGAAGGATCAACATAAGATAGCATTTGTGACGGAATGGGGAGTCTACGCTTTTAGAGTGATGCCATTCGGACTCACCAACGCCCCTGCTACTTTCCAAAGGCTGATATGTCATGTATTTAAGAAATTCCTAAGGAAAAGTATGGAAGTATATGTAGATGACTTATGCACATACTCAGGTCAGAGAAACGAACACATTCCAGAATTACGAAACATATTTGAGAAGTGTTGGCAATAATGAGTATGCCTGAATCCTGAGAAATGTGTCTTTATGGTGAGATAGGGAAAGATCCTAGGACATATCGTATCCAAGAATGGAATTTCCACTCACAAGGATAAGGTTAAGGTAATCCTAGAGCTTCCAAGATCGAAAAATGCAAAGGAAGTACAAGCCCTTATGGGCCATTGTGGATATTATCGTAGATTTATCAGCCGCTATATGGATTATTAACCCGATTCACGTGGATGGACGAATGTGAAAAAGCATTTAATGAATTGAAATGATGATTAAGTATGGCACCTATATTGAAGATACCCAATTGGAATAAACCTTTTCATATCCATGTAGATGCCTCCAACTACGCAATAGGATGCATCCTGGCTCAACCTGCAGATGAAGGAAAATTAGACCACGCTATTGCATATGCGAGCAGAAAACTAAACCAAGAAGAAAGAAACTATACGACTACAAAATGAGAAGGTCTAGGAATGGTGTATGAAGTTAAAAATTTTAGGCACTACCTTCTAGCGAAAAAATTCAAGTTCCTGATCGACCATCAGGCCCTACTGTACCTAGTCAATAAGCCTTGTAACACGAGAAGAATAATAAGATGGTTTTTGAAGTTTGATTTCCAAGTAGTGGTCAAAAAAGGAAATACCCACGTGAGGTAAAAAAGTAAGTAACAGGGGACCCATTTACACTCATATGCTGGAATATCTATAGCTTATTGTAATATATAGAATTCGAGAAAATTCGTAATCTCCTCGAGCACATCGGAGTCCATGGTTAGCTTTCCTTCAAGATTAGGGACTCTACAGACTAGGTCATACAAATCTGTACGACCTTTGTAGTTTGTATTATCCAAGAAATCCATGAATAGATCTCGAGGAGATTTGATGGGAGTGGAAGTGCTAGCAACCATTGTGTGCGCTCGAGAATTCTATTGGCTTGTCTACTCTTTCTAGCTCTTTGTGAGTGCAAATGTGCGAAATGAGCACATAGAACCCATTTTTATAGTAGTTTCCAGTTTTAAAAAGTGATTGGGCCTTGTTTTAAAATTACATAATAAAATAGTGAAAGTTAAAAAAAAAGAGCTTCTGATGAAAAAATAATGCACAGAACACCAAACGATATGAAATTTTTATCATAAAAGCAAATATTTAAACATAACACAAGAAAAAATAACATGAACAACCACATTTCAAAGTAGTGAACATAGACTTTTGACATTCCAAAAGTTTTGAAATTATCATTGCAAATAAGAAGGTATATACAATATCTAACATGTATTGTTTGTCCTACTTTTTACAAGTTTCTTGAAAGTGCAAAAACCATGAGATACAATGACTAAGACCCAAAAAGTGACATTATCAGGTTGCAAAAAAACTATGACAATGAGAGTTTAGTTCCATCTTTTCTCCAATCTACAGGGACTTTCATTTTGTATTCCAATCTTCTTCCCACCTGTAATCAATTTGCAAGAAATTGAAGTTATAAAACTAAAATAAGCAATAATGAAAAGAATAAATAAACAAAAGCACAAAACATTTCTCACCTTATGTCCTTGTATTTTGAGTTTGGATTGAGTTAGTCCCTCAAACCCCATAATCACCGTGTTCTCTCAGATTAGCCAAGGTGTTGGAACTGAAGGACTCACAAGGCAAGGAAGCTTACGAAGGGAGTCAGAGAGAAGAGAAAGTACAAGCAGACAGAGCAATCAATGACGATCTGGCAAGTAGGCCAATATTTTTTTCAGGACACTAACGCATATAAAAGAGGTGGACACACAAGGAGATGGAGCAAGTAGGGAGCTCCAGGAAATGTATGTCAAAATGTTAATAGAAACCCCTACAAAAATAGTGATTTTCATCACTAAAAACCATTGTAAATACCATTTCATATTTTTGTAGCTCCATTTTGTGCAAGCCAAGGAGTCCTTGAGCTTGAGGAGCTTTAGAAGTACCTACCTGTCAGTTTTCACATTTTTTAGACTTCGTTTGAACCTCCAAATAGGGTAGAGAACCTAATTTTTAACTAGGCCGGACACTAGGTCTGGACACGGCCAAAACCTAGTCAAAAACTATAAATAGAGCTAGAGAGCTCATTTTTGAGGCTAGCTTGTAATTGATCTAAACTTGTATGAACATTTTGGAAGTAATCTAAAGAACTCCATTGCTTCTCACTCTTTGTCTTACTGTGGGTGCACGCGTGTGTGTATGTGTGTGCATGCTAGTGTGCTTCTCACTCATGCACTTGTGCCTTCACTTGCTCGAGGTCTTCATACCATCCTCACGTCTTCCCGGATTGACATTAAAGGAGGTGCTACTCATCACTGAGCTACACCAAATTTTGGCGCCGTTGCCAGGGATCAAGCTTTGAGGACGAGCGTGTGATGGTAAGGCGTAGATTTGAGACGTTGGTGTTGTAGGTAATCTCTTTACTTTTCTTGTTTTTCTCTTTCTTACCTCACCATCATCATCACCATCTCCCACCTCCATCTCCATCATCGCGAAAATTTTCAGTTTTGATCTTATCACCTTCTCCATTCCATTTCCCTCATTCCACTTGTGAGAGAGAGCGAGAGAGCAATATTGTGTGCATTGTTTTTGCATGGTTGTTGAGTTTTCTTGCAGGATCCAGCTGTATCATCCCCTCCAGCACGTCGCGCAGGTACGGAAATGTGCAGAATTGTCTCTGTGTCGCAAGCTTCTGTCGATCGCGATTGACAGAAAGTTTCATCTTTTGGTAAAACTAAGTGCACCACAGTAGAATAAAGACCTTGCACATCAGAGATCCACAAAAATTTTTGAAAAATTGGCTTTTTTTCAGTCCATCGCGATTGATAGCATCAATCGTGATTGACACTGTCCATCGCGACGGACAGCCAGTCAATTGCGACTAACAGACCCCGACGGACACGTGTCCATCGCGACGGACACCCCTGTCCATCACGACCGACAGAAAAATCGCGATTGACACCCCATTTCGACGAGAATCTTGACCATCGCGACGTATAGAGCCCCGATCAACACATAAACACAGAAAAAACCCGAAATTTCAGTCTGTCGCGACTGACAGCTGTCCATCGCGACTGACAGGAGTCCATCGTGACCGACACCCCCTGTCCATCAGGACTGACAGGAGTCCATCGTGACCAACACCCCCTGTCCATCGCGACTGACAGGAGTCCATCGCGACCGACACCCCCTGTCCATCACGATTGACACCCATCAATCGCGATTGACACGTGTCCATCGCGACTGACAGGCCACGACGGACATCCCTGTCCATCGCGATTGACAGCTCAGTCGATCGTGATTGACAGCCATTTTCGGCCAATTTTTTAGGGTTTTTAATTTGAGGGTTTTTGCTAATTTTGGGCATAAATATTGGGCTATAGGGCATACACGGAGGCTATAAGCAAATAATTTGAGGAAACCCTGTTGGCCTGTTAGCCTATTTGAACCCTGTTTTAGCCCTAGAACCCTGAACTGGCATAACTTTCTCATACGAAATTAGTTTGTTGTGATTCTTGTTTTGTTGGGAAGCTCGTGGGGAGTACAACCAAAACTTCGACTGGTTACGGTAAAATTAATATCAGGATTATTAGATAGGGTATTTTGAAGTTGACCATACCCCGAAGTAGGAAATTGAGGGTCCCATGGGATAGTTTTCCATAAAGGCAAAAGGCAATTTGGTTTGTGAATTACACGCATGAAAGTGATTGGTTCTGTCTTTGGAATTTAAGTCTTGAGCTAACTTTGGAACTCTTACAGATCTATTGAGAGCATCGAAGGGCATTCTAAGCAAGAGTAAGTGCAAGCTTGGGAACACGTTTCCTAGGCACTCAAGGGCAACCAGGAAGGAAACAAAAGGTTGGAAACTCTCAACTCCCTCTGTCAATTCCTAGCTTAGGCTAAGAACGACTAGTGATAGGAGTAGGCCAGGGCAGCGATAGGCATTTATCAAGTTGAAGACTACCTAAATACTCAAGTTCAAGCTAACGACATAATCTTTGTACGGTCGAGAACTTTAAAGGAAAAAGAACGTAACGTGGAACGATCAACTTCAAGTGCGGAAATACACTCAAGTATACCTGACGACGTGATATCAGACAAGAGTATAAACATGGTAATCAACTAAAAAAGAATCAAGTAACTGATACAAAAGAACTCAGCAACGAGGTTGTACTTGGGCAAAATAGGGGCTACTTAAATAGGCATATGAACCTTAGATCAGGGCGACATCTAGGGAGAGATAGACAAAACCTTAGGTCTTCAGAGGCTAGTGTCAACCACACTGCTAGGTCTTGGGCCCAGCAGTTGAGCCACCACTCGCATTACCCTAGCTCTGAGACTAGTGAATCAGAGATGTCTCAAGGCATGGACAGACCTACAGGAAGTTCAAGAGTGCCATATCTGTATAGGGTGGAAGGCCCCTACAAGACGCAGTTGGAATACATTAGGACCAACCGATTAGGTGCTAGCAGCTATGAGGACGACCTAAGAAGATCTGTGGTCCAGATTAAAAACCCAGACCAGTCCATTGGACTAGAATGCCCACCTGCTGTCAAGTTTGAAAATGGAGCATACCTGGACAAAGAAGGAACCATATACGTAGTCACCAGTCACCTTGATAGGACAGATGAATTCGGAAATGTGATCCCAAAAACGGACATAGGTGACCAAGAGCAAGGAAACATGGGTATGGAACCTAGAACCCCTCGAGGCAAATCAGTTCTCACTAGGATTATCACGCCAGAGTGGCTTCCCCAGGATAATAAGAGCATAGATTTGCTCTTAAACCAAGAGACCGATGAGGCTTTTTGGAGGTAACTGATAGGCCAAGTGATGTAGGGTCAATCCTGATCTATGAGTTCAAAGATCCTGATAGCCTAGGCAGAGTGACCTACTTAGATCACGCTTCAGAGAGGATCTTTGTGGTTACAGAACATGACAGGCATGCTTACACTTGGAAGGGTGAATTCGTTTTGCCCCAACCAAGATCAAACGTGTCCCATGATCACCATGGAGCTGGAACCTCCCAGGCTCATGGAGCTCAAAGAGATAG
Organism: Ceratopteris richardii; assembly: GCA_020310875.1. Classification (NCBI taxonomy): domain Eukaryota; kingdom Viridiplantae; phylum Streptophyta; class Polypodiopsida; order Polypodiales; family Pteridaceae; genus Ceratopteris; species Ceratopteris richardii. Next base: position 3,369,649 of record CM035433.1, on the reverse strand, counting down.
AAGTAGAGATAGGCCAGAAGTAAGCTTTGCCAACCCAGGGGGCAGAGAAAGAACGAGGACGGAAACAAATAGAGTGGAACCTGAGGTACTTAGAGCTCCAAGGAATCAAAGAAATACGGATGAGTTCCCTCTACCAAGACCTAGAGAGCATGCAAGGACTTTGAGACCGACTCAGCTAGTTAAGTCCATGAAGAACTACTTCGATGGCACTGGAGATCCATATGATCATGTGGCAGAGTTTAGGCAAGTCTTGAGAGCTGAACAAGTTGAAGATCTGTTTACGCAGTACAATGCCTTTGGTCTAACCCTTAGGAACACTGCCCTGACATGGTTTCAGCCACTAAACGAGAGGCAGTTCAGGAGCATAGATCAACTTCTAGAGGCATTCATTATCAAATTCTCTAAAAGTGGCATAAGACATAACACGTCCTCGCTGATTCACAGCTTCAAGCAAACCCCTCAAGAAACCATGAGACTTGCTGGAAGAAGATTTAGGCAATACCTAGAGAGATGCCCTGTCCTTGAGTTACCCACGCCAGCTTAGCAAGTGGCTTTGTTCTTGGATGGATTGCTAAGTACCAAATTGAGATCATATGTGTACTTGAAGGACCCTAGGACCATAGAAGAGTGTGTACGCATGTGCATTGACATCGAGGATAACCTAGGGGAAGAACTAGAGCTTTCCAAAATCTACAAAGACTCAAATAGTGCCTCTAGCCTCTCTTCCTCGCAATCCACATCAATTGAGGAACTTGCAGAGAAAGTAGCTCAGAAATTAGGTGTCACTAGCAAACAGATCCCAAGATTTTCCCCAGTGAAAAGATGCTATATTTGTGGAGGTGACCATATGGCAAATGTATGTCCCATTATGGCTCAACCCCAAGTAAATCCTAGTAGCCAGTACTGCACCATAGAACGAAGATACACAAATCACTCCGCACAAGATTGCCCATACAATAAGCAAGCGGTTAGGCAAACCTACCCTCAGCCATACCAGCAAGGCAGATACCAGAGTCAATACCCACCCCAACAGTATACTAGGCCTCAGCGAAATTACCAATTACAATATCAGACCCAACTAAGACTCCAGCCAGTGCTAGCAAAGCAACCACCTGCTCCTACTAATGTGATTGCGGTAAAGTATGCTACTGCAGAAGAAAACCTGAATAGAGCTATAGTCCCAATAACACCATTAATCTCAGAAAGTGATCCAAGTGACCATAGCTTTGATTCGATGCATATTGACAGCCCCCAAGCCTACTACATGCAATCTCCTGAACATGGTGAGTCCTACTATAGTGAAGAACCAAGTGACCCTAGTTGGGAGCCAGAGTACACCAATGTAATGTACACAAACCCTAACTCTAGACCCCACCTAGGCAGGTAAGACCCCCATTCCCTAGAGGACCATGCTACAGATGTCAGGGTGATCACCTCATTCATGATTGCCCCTTACCTCCACCTACACAACCCCAGTCAGTGACAATTCAAGGCTTTTGCCAAGATTGTGGAAAGGAGCACCTTTTACGAGACTGCCCAAAGAATCCTAATAATATGCCAAAAATCACTCCTATCAATGTCGTAGGGTTAGTTGTAGACTCCACAGGAAGTGTGACGTCCACTACGCCCATGCAAGTGATCACTAGAGCCCAAGCCTTGCAACAGAATCAAAGCGTAGGCCAAGAAAAGAGCCCAGATGTTAGTGAAACGGAGAGCATGACAAAGAAGAGGACTAGAGCTTGGAGAGATAGTTGTGAAAGAATGAAAAGACAATGGGCAAAGAAAATGAGTGAACTTGAGGAAAGCCTAAGAGAAACGAGAGCCAGGATAACCGAACTCACATCTCAAACTCCCTCTCACACTACCCCACCTCCACCATTCCCAACTCCATCCGACCCGCCACCTTCCAACCCGCCTCACCTAATCCCACCACCCCCTAGAGTAGGATCAATCCTAGCAGATCCCACTCCCGAGGACCTAAACATGATGCTCAAAGCATATCAGGCCAAAATCCAAGCAGGGCCAAACGTAACTGATCATGAAAAGTGCTACCCTAGAGCAGAATTAGAGCTTGAACGAACTAAAATTTGTGCTAAGATGGTGGAGCTGGCTTGTAAGGAATTGAACTCACAACCTCTTGGTTAGGAATGTGATGGGCTAACCACTTGCCCCAAAAGCCATGGTTGAGGATTACTTCCTAATCCTCTCTCTTAGGGTGTAGTTCAACCATCTCCTACTAGGATTATGTTACATTCTTCCCCCCTTGGTCAATCATTGTCCTCAATGATCTACTCTTGTATCCCTCTAGCCTCGGTGATTAGTCCCTTGAACTCCCTAGGTGCCCTTGAATTGATGTTCCTCAACCTCGCACAGTTTCTTGAACCTTGTTCGCAACCTTGGTCTCTTGAACCCTTGCTCTCAACCTTGGTGTCTTGAACCTTCTTGTTCGCAACCTTGGTGTCTCGAGCCCTTGTTCTCAACCTTAGTCTTGAACCTTGTTCTCACCCATGCTTAGTATCTTGAACACTCAATCAAGTGCCACCCAAGGATTCCCAAGGAGTTCACACTTCCAAGCTAGCTCATTGGAAAGTTCGTTCCGAGAGCTTTCCAACGGTATATTACATGCCTCAATCCGACATACGGATTGAGAGATACACCCCAATCATTGTAAGGTCCATCCTTGAAACCGACGCGCGCGCCTTCCACAATTCCTACCCTTTCACATGGAGGATGCCCAAGCGCCTTTTTTAGAGGCCATTGGATCATTCCACCTTGCCCAAGCCTACTTCCTAGGCTCTGATACCAATGTAATGAATTGAACTCACAACCTCTTGGTTAGGAATGTGATGGGCTAACCACTTGCCCCAAAAGCCATGGTTGAGGATTACTTCCTAATCCTCTCTCTTAGGGTGTAGTTCAACCATCTCCTACTAGGATTATGTTACATGGCTCAAACCATGTTTGAAGCCAGTCGCCTCTTTAACATCTCTAGTTCAGCTAAGACGCAGTTGCACTTTGAAGGACTGTTAGAAAGAATAGAGAGGCTGATTGCACAATCAGAAAAGGAACCCGCCTCTCAACACAAGGACAAGGGAAGTGAAAGAGTAAGCCTTCCTGCCCAGGAAGCCTATGTGCCTAACTCTATGGAGCCAGACACATCATCTTCTATGAATCGGTTCACACCCGAATCCCTACGAGAGATTCAAGAAGACAAATGGGCTAAAGAAAGTGAAGTCCCTCCTCCTATTGAACTTGTGGATGATGCACACGACCAATTCCCACAAGACATCCCATCCATTTATGAGGAGCAGGAGAGCACCCAATCTCAGGAAAGATTAGACTTTGAGTCTAACTCTCTACAAGAATTACCCCACTTCACAAACCCATGGGAAGCGAAGTCTACTTGTATGAGAGCACCCACGGTCATGGTACGAAATGAGGACTCAGTCATACCTAGGAACACGGAGGTAGTGAAAAACACTAAAGTACAGTGCAACCTCACCTTAGAAGAGCTACTCAAAGTAAGGCCAGAGCTATGGAAACATGTAGCCAAACCAGTACCAGAGATAGCAAAACCTCGTTCCCAAGTAGGATCCCAGAGAACAGTGCTAGAAATACCATTGGACAAGATAGGAGACATGAGTGAGGGCGAAGAGGGAAACACATATCTTCCTATCACCCATCAAGGATACACCACCAAAGCCATTTTAGACTCAGGCGCAGGAGTTGCAATTGCTACCACTTCCCTATGGAAGCGTTGGGGCAAGCCAGCACTCAGGCCCACTAGGATGAAATTGCAAATGGCCGATGGTCACATAGAGAGACCCCTAGGCTTGCTAGAAGGAATCACTCTCACTACATGTGGTGTAGAGTTCGAGCATACGTTTGCTATATGTGATTTTAGCAAAAATCATGCCTATGAAATGATCTTGGGACGACCCTTTATGCGACAGTTGCAGGTAGTACAGGACTGGGGAACCAATTCCTTGTACCTGCAACACTTAGGTGTTACGACCAAAGTGAATCTCAAATATTACTCTCATAGAGATGTCCCTCCTATCCAATGGAATCCCATCCATAGAGCCAAAGATGATACGGAATCAGTGCATTCCATAGGATCAGGATCCTCATGGATGCATGAAGACACCCACTTATGGATGTGGAAAGTAGTAGTAGAAGAAGAGAAGAGAGAAGAAGCCAGAGAGATAGGTGCAAAAGAAACACGTAGATCAATTCAAGACCCAGCCTATGCACCTTTAGTCTTTCCTGACGAAGAATTTGAACCCCATGGCTGGGCAGAAATCCTAGCAACAATGGATGTCGCCATCAATGAAGAACAATGGACACCTCACTGTGACGAAGATGGCTATGACATTTCAGTCTTCTCCATAGAGCCGATCATGGGAGAGGCAATGTTAGAAGAGTGTGAACCTAGCCCTGATGCATTTGAGGATGCAAGTGACTCCGATCTAGAGTCAATCATTATGGACCCACCTTTTGCATCAGATGAAGAATACTTCTATGAAGTAGAATTTCAACCCCAGAGGCATGGAGAGCTTACAAATGATGTAAGGCTAGCCACACATGTGACCCCGAAGGAAGAAGGAAAGAAAAGAAAGAAGAGAGAAGTCACACCAGAAGAGGAAGAATCTTTATTTGAGGTCCCGGAAAATTTTAAGAAGTATGAGATAGATGACAGGAGAGTCATGATCAGAATGCCTAAACGAGAGGCACAATCGGGGGAGGCCTATGATAACAAAGAAACCACCAAGAAAATAGTGGTAGCTGTGGAAGAAGGAGAAGAGAGATGCACGTACATAGGCCATGACCTGACGGAAGACGAAGAGCACGAATTGATAGCCTTGTTAAGAGAATACAGAGATGTATTCGCTTGGAGTTACAAGGATTTGAAAGGCGTGGACCCTGATATATGTTCACACACTATCCCCATGACCTCAGATGACAAACCTTCTAAGCAAAAGCCATACACATATAATGATAATTATGCTGCTAAGATCAAAGAGGAGATAGATAGACTGGTTGAAGCGGGATTCATCTATGAAATTGAGCACACTGAGTGGGTATCCCCCATCGTAGTGGTGCCCAAGAAAAATGGGAAGCTGCGTGTATGCATTAACTTGAAGAAGGTCAATGCAGCCACAATTCGAGATAACTATCCGCTTCCTATCACAGAACATCTCTTAGAAAGAGTAGCAGGCAAGGAAGTGTACAGCTTCCTTGATGGATTTTTGAGCTACAATCAATTAGCCATAGCTCCAGAAGATCAGCACAAGACGGCTTTTGCCACTGAATGGGGCATTTTTGCCTTTAGAGTAATGCCATTTGGGCTTACCAATGCACCAACTACCTTCCAGAGGCTGATGTGCCATGTATTTAAAGAGTTCCTGAGGAAGAACTTAGAAGTCTATGTTGATGATCTTTGTGCTCATTCCAACATTAGGCAAACCCATATTCTTGAACTCAGACAAATCTTTGACAAATGTAGAGAAGTCTGCCTGAACCCAGAAAAGTGCGTTTTTTTGGTTAGGCAAGGCAAGATCCTAGGACACATAGTGTCAAAGAATGGCATATCCACTGATGAAGAGAAAGTGAGAGCCATAGCGGAGCTACCTAGGCCAAAGAATGTCAAGGAAGTACAAGCTTTCATGGGGCATTGTGGTTATTACCGACGGTTTATACACATGTATGCCATCATAGCAAAGCCTCTGTATGGACTTTTGACTAACTTTGAGTGGACTGATGAGTGTGAAAATTCCTTCAATGAGCTTAAACGACGATTATGTTCAGCCCCAATCTTGACTACACCAGATTGGAACAAACCCTTTCATGTTCATGTTGATGCATTCAATTATGCTATTGGGTGTGTACTCGCGCAACCTACCGGTGAAGGTAATATGGATCTTCCAATTGCCTATGCTAGTAGACAATTGAATGCAGCTGAACAAAATTATACCACTACGGAGAGAGAAGGATTAGGCATGGTATATGCAGTTAAAAAGTTTAGACATTATTTGTTTGCAAATAAGTTTAAATTTTTGACTGACCATCAGGCACTGTTATATCTCGTAAACAAGCCATGCAATACAGGAAGATTAGTAAGATGGTTTCTCTTGCTAATGGAATATGATTTCGAGGTTGTGGTAAGGAAAGGGAAGACTCATTTGAGAGCAGACCATCTCTCTAGGCTCACGTCTGGAGAAGCCCCACAAGGAGTGTCAGATGACCTTCCTGATGCTTACTTGTTTAATTTGGAAGTGGTGCCACAGTGGACTAAGCCATTAGTGCCAGTATTGACATACGGGCCTAACCACCCAGTAATAAACACACAGGATAGAGAGGTAATAAAAGCCCAAAAGTATCACATCATGGCAGGTAGTATGTACAAGCACACAGATCAAGGGATCTTAGCTTGTTGTGTGGAAGAGGATGAGTACGCTAAATGGTTGCAATTAGCACATGTAGGTGCATTAGAGCAACACTACTCAAAGCAATGAACCCTACAGACACTAAGCAAACTCAGAGTGCATTGGCCGACGATGGAAGCTGATGTCCAAAAGTTGTGCAAGGAATGCCCAATCTATTGCACTAAACCACCTGTGGAACATGCCACTCTTTATCAAGTGTCCCTAGTGCCAGATTGGAGTGAACCACTAGTATCCTTCCTGAGGACGAAAACATTCCCTCAAGACATGACCCTGACTAGACAAAGAAGTCTAGAACAAGAAGCCCTAGATTACTCACTCATTGGTGATAATTTATACAAGCGTGGTAAAGATGGTTACCTGAGACTATGTGTCCATGAGAGTGAATATCTAAAGATCTTGGAAACTGCTCACCAAGGTGTAGCAGGAGGACACTTTGGACCAGATCGGGTGATCAAGGCAATACTATTTGCGGGCTTTTGGTGGCCGACCCTTCACATGGATGCACATACCTATGTGAAACGGTGTGATGTTTGTCAGAGAACTCAGTATCCTATACGCAAAGATGAGATGCCACTGAAACCCATGATGGGTGGACGTGCATTCTCTAAGTGGGGAATAGACTTTGTAGGTCCTATTAATCCCCCAGCCAAGGGTTCACATGCTGAATACATCATTGTTGCGACAGACTATCTAACAAAGTGGGTAGAGGTAAAAGCTACAACAAAGAACGATGCTCAGACAACTGCTAAGTTCCTATTTGAGAATGTGTTCACAAGATACGGGCTACCTATAGAGCTGGTAAGTGATAGAGGGACCCACTTCTTGAATGAGGTTATTGAAAATCTGCTCCAAGAATTCTTGGTAGTTCATAAGAAATCTGCCCCCTACCACCCACAAGCTAATGGGCAAGCCGAAAGCACAAACAAGATTATGTGCAATGTGTTGACCAAATTAGTGAATAATAAACGCTCTGATTGGGACAAACAGCTACACCATGCTGTTTGGGCATACCAAGTCGCCTACAAAACGATACTCCAAGCCACCCCCTTTCAGATGGTATTCGGCCAAAATGCAGTGCTACCGTTGGACTTCTTAATACCTACATTGAAAGTAGCACAAGAGCATGAATGGACGGGTCATGAACTCTCCTCAAGACTTTTTGACCTTGAACGATCAGGAGAAACAAGACTGAGGGCGGCTACAGGGATATATGCAGCTAAAAAACGACAGAAGGCCTACTTTGATGCCCACGTTAAGGATAAAGGTTTGAAGGCAGGCGACCTAGTACTAGTATACACGTTGAAACAACATGCGAGGAAACTAGAGAAGAGAGGCTACAGACCCATGATCATTAATAGAATCTCAACAAGTGGAGCAGTGCAACTAGCCACATTAGAAGGCGATGTTCTCCCGAGCTACATAAGCGGATGCAGAATCAAGTTATATCAGGAACCTCTCACAGAGGAAATGCTAAGTCGACTCAATACTGCTAAGAAACGCAAAGAAGAAGAAAAGCGAATTCGAGAAGAAGCTCAAGCAGAAGCTTTAGAGCGCATACGGAGAATGAAATTAAGAAGACAAGGCAGAGAGCAACCTAGGCCAGATGCATATGCAGATCAAGGATATCATGTGGCTATGTGTGAAGTTTCAGATGTCAGCTCTCATAGGATAATTGATCGACGTCCTTTTATAACCTTAGAGATAGGACAAGGAAAGGGTGCAAGGACTGTAAGAGCCTTGATTGACTCAGGTGCAACCACTAGTGCTGTTAAATTTTCGTACTGTCAAAAGTTGAAATTAACCATCAATCCTATAGAAGCATATCTCATAGGATTGGGAGGTGTGGAAACCCCTTGCATGGGCGAGGTGGAACTTCCCCTGTATATTCAAGATGAAGCAATGATAGTTAAAGTACTAGTGTGTCAAGATGAGGACCTCACTGAGCCTCTTGTCTTGGGTCAGGACTGGATCTATGATCATGCAGTCAACCTAAACCTAAGAAGTGGACTTCTTCAGGTATGGGTAAATCATAGTCGAATTACAGTTGAATTGGAAAATGAGGCACTCAAGGAACTAAGTAAGGCACAAACTCCTGGTCCTTCCAGGGGCGCACATGAAGTTGACAATGCTATTCTTGTCCAAAACTGTATGATGCAGAACGAGGATTGTCTCAACAATGGAGTCAAGGATAAGACAGCACTCCCTTCTTTCCCAAAGACCAGAGGGATGAAGCAACCAAAGGCAGATCAAATACAGGAGGAGCAGCACACAACCTACAACCTATACTGGAGGCCAGAAACACGTGCGAAGCAGAATGTCTCAGCCATCAAAACGAGTGTGGGTGCGGAAAGGCAAACACCGTGTTGCGACCATGCCAACCCCACGGCCGAAACCTCTTATTAGTAATCAGCAACACGATACTAATAAGAAGTCTTTCATAAATTCTTCTACGAAAGTAAAGTCTATTTGGGTACCCAAGAAGTCGATGAAGGCCAGCCCACAATCACGACAAATCTGGGTGCCTAAGGCTTGCTTGCGGGCTCAAATAGCTACACCGAGGCCACACCCGGTACAACACGTTTCACTCACTCGAACATCCGATGCCCATTCTTACACATCACGCACAAACACATATTCTTCCATGAGCACAAGTAGAATCACTCGTAAATGGGCCCCGAAGAAGCCTCATTTCCAAGCCGATACTCCTAACAAACTCTCCAGAGTCTCCACAAAGTCAAGATCAAAACCCATCCATTGCATTTGGCAACCTAAAACTTGTAATAAACCCTTGGACCCAAGTTGTAAATCCATGCCCACCTACTAACTACGTCACTCTCACACTACATCATTCCACCTAGCTCCTAGGTCTACCCGGTTCCTAACTACACACACAAGCACCGAGCACTTAATAACCTCCTAATCTCTCCCGAACCTCATGTTAATGTTGTAATGAGGACAAACACGGTTCTATCTTGTCCTTTACAATGTTAACACATGTTTCTATATTCTCACAGAATCAAGAGACAAGAAGTAACATGGCAGATACGACAGGAACTAGCTCCCAGGCAGGCATCAGCCCCCAAGTCGTGGACATTGAAAGTCTTCCCGTTGAGGAGGAATTGAAGGAACGCCCAGTGGCATTGAGGGGCATTACATGCCATACCGGTTTAGAATCCTCCACAGAGGCACACAATGCCGGTCAGCAAAAACTCACATTGGTTCAGTGATGTGGCAGGACCCCTGGGTGAAGGCACTTACATGTGGGAGGCCGAGATAGAATTCAATGGGCGTTGGGGCAGATATCACTTTTTCACCAGGGAATTTGAGAAACTGCAGAATAATGAAGGACTGAAACCTATATGGAAGAAGGCGGGACTCTACGATTACTTCAAATTCCAATTGCCAAAGCCCGATTTTCTAAGGTGCTCTTATTTGATTAGCACCCTCACTCCGAGCAAAGACAAAAAGGGATACAGCTCCTTTGTCCTCCCATCTCTCACAAGGGGCAATGAACTGAAGCGTTTCAGGTTGACTATTAATTTGGTAAGGGAAGCTCTAGACATGAAAGGTATGCACATTCCTACGGAGAAAGAGACTATGGTCCCCGACAATATGAAGAACAGGAATCTGACGAAATTAAAGGACATGGTGGCAATGACACCTACAATTGCCATTCACTTGTGAATGGTCATGCAACATTTTGCATTTCCCGCTCAAGAGAGGTTCACAATGCCACCTAAGAAGTTATGGTTTAGTCTATACTTGGTTGATGCCTTTGATTTGACAATCAACATGCCCCACTCGATTATCGACCAAATCCACTTGGCTCATCAAAGGTGGTATAAGAAACAAAATTTTGTACTGTATGGATGTTGTGCCCTCACCAGGATTATGTATAGATGTCTGGCGTATGATGTGCCAGTGCAAAGGGCACTCATTTGGACCAGGGTACAGGAGTTTCAACGCAGATTATCCACCGCAGGGCCACCCTCCAAGAAAATGAGAGGTGCCGTTCAGATGCCCTATGCACAAGCCCGCGGTGCGACACTCACACCAGAGACAACTCCACGACTCCCGAGGCGGGTACAACCCTTTACTATCAGATTACCAAGACACGGCACTGAGGGACCAAATCTAGTGTTTCCACCTGTACCAACCGACCTAGAGTTCCCTCACGGATTCACTTTAGAAGACCTAACTGATGAGGAGGTAGCCAGAATCATCGAGGTTGTTAACACGGAAGTCGAGGCAGAGCAAGCTAGTGGACAACAAACTGCTACAGACCAACCTCACCCCAGACAACCAGAGGTCGTTGAAGTGGAGGGTGATGAAGAAGAAGAAAAACAAGAGGAGGAACATGATGGACAATCCGAGGAAGAAGAGCAGGAATATGATCAGGAAGCTCTGCAGGTACTTGAAGGTGCTCCAGCTTACACAAAGGCATTGAAAAAGCTCTATGATACCATGAACAGAGTTCAAGAGCAACATAGACTGTCCCTAGCAGCAGGCAAAGCCCTCATGAATCAAATCCTTGAGGAGGAAGGCGTAGACGAGCAATACCGCGCCACTCTTGACATGATATCTGATGCTTTAGGAGTACCTGAGACGGTTCATACCGCCCTTGCACAATCACGAAGAACGGAGCGACAATATGGCAGACGCCCCCCTCGATCAGGAAAGCAGATGAATGTATTAGTATCAGAACCACAAGGCACATCCACAACCACGGGCACTGCACACACCATTCAGGATACTGAGGAAACCCATATATCAAGTGCACCTCCGTCACCCCCTTTGCCACCCCTGCCTCCAACTCCACCACATTCACCTCCCACTACCAGTGTAACCACTACTGTCACCGCCTCCAAGTCCACTACCCATACTGAAGCACAGACAGTCAGTCAACCCACATAACCCACACACCCCATCTCCACCTCTCTTGTCTATATGACCACTAAAACAGTAATTCTAACTACAGCCACAGAAAATCTCATTCCCCCGATCACACTTCCGGACAGTTCGTAATCACAATTGCACACACCACTGTACACTTTCACCACTATCACCGCACCCACAGTTCCAATATTCACAATCACTCCCACTAATGCATCCACTGTTGATTTTATGGACATATCACCCACCTCCGCACCTCTCCCTCCTCCCATACACCCACCATCTCCCATTCCCCCACCTCCCACTTCACCACTTTCCAGCACCGCATCCACACTTCCATTCCCCTTCCCCTTTCCCTTCCCTTCTGCATTCAACACCCTTCCCGCATCCATCCCTATTAATAATGTATTTAATAATATGTATCAGTGTATGTCGCAACTACAACAGCACTACCAGCATCTTGATAACCAACATACGCGACTCTTTCGAAGCCATGAAGAACTTGAAGTACGATTCATTGATCTCAAAAGGGAAAAGCGGCTACTACAACACCAGTATGCCACTTTAGAGGAACAACATGAACAGCTAGTAGCCAATCCACCCCAGTTAGATGCAAAAGAAAGGCAACATATGGATGATTTGCTACACTCCCAGATAACGGAGAATCTCAAGCCTAGACGCAACCTGGCCCTCCTACGAAAACACATGTCTACAGCACTCGAAGAGAATAAACGGCTGCAGAAACAGAATGAAGAAAACTTGGAAGCAGCAATGGAGGGTTCCCCGCAAGAAATTGACCCAGAGAAATTCAAGGCCATTCCCTCAGAGAATATGCAAATTGTGTTAGAAACCCATGCCGACCTCCTGGAGGCCCATGCAGCATTAGAACGAGAAAGAGATGACCTACTTAAGCAATTGGCAACTCAGCAGGAGTCACCAAGCAAAGTCACTGCCGCAGACGACACATCGGAAGAAGTCACAAAACTCATAGCAAAACTCGAAGAATTACACAGTAAAGTCATGCAATACGAGCGTCAACCCTCTCCCCTTGTAGAGCCCGAGCCTAAGGACTTAGTGCCAATTGAAATCGAGGAAACCTTGGAAGATCCATACGTTCCCATGCCTGCACCAGGGGGCAAGCAAACAGAAGAGGGCATGGACACCATCGAGATAGAGGCTCCTGAATGGATGCAGAGGTTAGAGAAAGTGGCCACAACCCATGATGATAGAGTGGCAGTTCAGATAGCGTTGTAGGTGGTGAAAAGAAGTGTGTGTGGGTGCAGGGAATGCAAAATGCACTACTCCTGGAGAAGATGTAAGTACATGAGCACATCAAATCACAGTACCCAAATAGACACTTATCACGAAGCCTTCACATCAACACTAGAAATTACACTTAGGGCTAAGAGTCGAAGCAACAGTAAGCATGGAGCATAATAGAGCACAAAAACATACTAACTAGAAAGCCCAATGTAACATAATCAGAAGACAAGTGATTATCTTGTGGTATGACAGCGAACCATACTCCTAATTATACCAAGCAAGGACAACAGAATGCAAAACTCAGGGTATTCTTACACAAACGGCATCAAGAAATAACCTAAGCAACAAAAATGCTAACATGAGCAGGATGGCGTGCACAGTATACTCTATCTCCTGTAGCCTTTTATGTATATCACACACCCCCCTTCTCACTTGAGGGTTCTCCTTTTATAGGAGAGAGGTGAGGAACCGGTTACAATAGGAGGGTCTGTTCCATAGGAGTAGTGGGAAGTTAATGCACTAGGCGGTGACAAGAGTCAGCCCGGCCGCCTCCGCCTCCAGTACTAGACCTTGTCGTGTAATGATGAGTGGCTGGGTCCCGGACCCAGCCACTTGGCCGCCTTGTGAGGTCTGCCTTGGGCATACAGTCGCCCAACTCTACCATCCTGGTGCCCAACTCCAGATTTTGGGCGTGTGGTGCCTCGGCTTCTGATGCCTTGGCCACTGATGCCCTGGCCACTGATGCCTTGGCCACTGATGCCTTGGCCACTGATGCCTTGGCCACTGATGCCTTGGTTCCTTGGTGCCATCCATCAAAATTTGTTCTACAGGTTGCCCGCCACTAGTGTCTCTCCGTCTCGGAGAGATAAGGGAGTACAATACTCAGTTGTTACAACAAGAAAACATTCATGTTGAGGGAAAGGAGGAGAGGAGGAGGTGAGGTCGCCCAAATTGTAGCTTGAGATGGAGTAGAGGTCACCCACATTTGTCAAGGGTGAAGGATGAGAGGTCAATTGCCCATGTTGGTTAATAGTTTGAGATGGAGGAGAGGTTGCCCAAATTATCAAGGGAAAAGGATGTCGCCCAGGTTGGCTCTAGAGATTGAAAGGGAGTAAGGTCGCCCAAATTGGCACATTTGAGGGAGAGGAGGCTCGCCCAAGTGGCCATGGAGGTGAGTGAGAGGAGGCTCGCCCATAGAGGTCATAGAGATGATTGGGCCATTGAGGTTGAAAAGGAGAAGGGTCGCCCATAGAGGTCATAGAGGTGATTGGGAGGTAGGTTGCCAAAGGGGTTGCCCAAGATGAGGAGGTAGGGCCAAGGGAGGAGAAGCCTCCTTAGTTGGAGGTTAGTTGGCACCAAGATAGAAATCGGAGGAGTTGCCCGAGGTGGGATGTGGGATAAGTGGAGGGTCGCCCAAGGTGGAATTCTTGGAGGAGGATGCCCAAGGTGGGATTTTGGAGGAGGGTCGCCCAAGGTGGAATCTTGGAGGAGGGTCGCCCAAGGTGAGATTTTGGAGGAGGGTCGCCCAAATTGGATCTTGGAGGAGGGTCGCCCAAGGTGGGATTTTGGAGGAGGGTTGCCCAAAGTGGATCTTGGAGGAGGTTTGCCCAAAGTGAAATCTTGGAGGAGGGTCGCCCAAGGTGGAATCTTGGAGGAGGGTCGCCCAAATTGGATCTTGGAGGAGGGTCGCCCAAGGTGGGATTTTGGAGGAGGGTTGCCCAAAGTGGATCTTGGAGGAGGTTTGCCCAAAGTGAAATCTTGGAGGAGGGTCGCCCAAGGTGGAATCTTGGAGGAGGGTCGCCCAAGGTGAGATTTTGGAGGAGGGTCGCCCAAATTGGATCTTGGAGGAGGGTCGCCCAAGGTGAGATTTTGGAGGATGGTCGCCCAAATTGGATCTTGGAAGGATGAGGGTCGCCCAAACTGGCAAATTTGTACCCAAGGTGTATGAGGGAAGGTGGTCGCCCAAGGGAGAGGGATAGATGGTAGTCGCCAAGATTCTAGGAGAGAGGGGTAGATAGGTAGAGCACCAAGGGAAGAAGGTTGAAAATGGTAGTCGCTTATGGAGGATGGATGATATGGAAGTTGGATGCCTTAGAAGGAGAGAGGGTAGCCATTTTGGGAAAAGTTAGGAGTGGAGTAAGCTCAAATTGATATGTTGCCAAATTAGAGGTAGATAATGGAACTTGGAAGATAGAGGGATACTTGAACTTAAAAAAAAATAGACTCAATATGTTGTGCTCTTGCTCTACTCCTGCTGTTGTGCTCTTGATCTACTCCTGCTGGAACTTAATTATTTACAAGGTTGTTGTGCTCTTGCTCTACTCTTGCTCCACATAGAGCTTCTGCTTCGATTCCTGACCAAGGGTATTATCAAGTCTTTATAGCTCCAGGCAAAGACATCTTTATGGTTATTCATGAAGGTGATTACTTCTATGAGAAGAGGGTGGTCCCATAACCAACTTGCCAGTAGAAGATTTTGTGGATTTTCTTCATCCCCTAAGTTGACTTCTTTAACTGGCTCAAGAATTGCCTCTTCTTCATCTTTGAACAACATTTCCTTGGTGAATGCTGGACTATCATTGATGGTGATTTCCTGGGTCTTTTCCTATGTCCATCCCACTGGAACTTCCGCCAATGGAAAAATGCTTTCCACTAGTTCTTCTTCTGTTTGGCTTGATTCAATGCTTTTTCTTCCTTCAACTCCTTTCAAAACTTTACCTCTTCGAAAATCTTTGGCTGGCTCGCCTAATACTACAGACTCCACAATAATAGGTTCATCTGCCTCTTTATCCATGATTGCTACCGTGAAGCATGTAACATTGTTGGTCTCCTCTAGCCAGTCCATGATGTCCCCTAGGTCTTCATTGGATAAATTTTCTCCTTCATCTTCTTCCTTGATGTCATGTGATGTTGTCTTACATGGTTCTGTGTGAGGCGTTCCGGATGCCCATTGAGCCGCCCAGCCAATTGTAGGAGTAGCCCAAGGTGGCGGATAAGCTGCCCATTCAGGTGCCCAATGTGGGGATCTTTGAGCAGAGAATGGAGCCCAAGCTTCTGGAGCGACCCAGCTACTCGGAGGCGGAGACACCCAGCTTGGACTATGAGGTGGAGTCGCCCAGCTGGTGGGAGGTGGAGGCCGCGCCCAAACTGAAGGTTCAGTCGCCCAGTTATTTAGGGGTGGAGGTGGAGTCGCCCAATTGGGAGGAGGTGGAGCAGGTGCCCTAGTTTGATTAGGAGGTGGAGAGGGAGTCGCCCAGTTGGGAGGAGAAGAAACTGATACCTCTTGATCTTCCAAAACCCATGGTGGAGGAGAAGTGGCCCAAATGTTTGCTCCTTCTGGTATAGTTCGTCGTTCCTCTTCTCTAGTGCTATTTTTTTTTTCTTCCTGTGCATTCTGCTCTGGATGTAGAACAACTTGAGAAGTACCTAGGGCTTCATCTGTTCCTCCTTCCATCTGGAGTTGTCTCATCACCTGGTCTGGTCCGGCCACCCATAAGGTGTCACTTCCCCAGTCATGTACCGCTTTACTGTGGCATAGCCATGGTCTTCCTATCAACAAAGGAAACCTCCCTTCACCTTAGGGAGTGTTATTACCACAAAATCCAACACAAATTTTAAGTTATGTATGATGACTTCAACCTTTTCCACTATGCCTAATGGGCTTACTTTGCTTTGGTCTGCCAATGATACTGTAAAGTGAGCATCTTTAGTTGGTTTCAGATTTAGCAATGTCATGGTGTACTCCGGCATCAGATTAATACCAGATCCTCCATCCACTATCACTCCTACCAAGGGAGTTCCCTTGATACTTACAGTTAGTCTAGGACTCTTGTAATCAGTGAGAGGTGCCATCCTAGATGGTTCTGAGCTATAAGTTGATGGTACAGGTGTTTGTTGGGAAATTAGAGAAGTGAAGCCTTGCCCGCCACTTAATATGGTGCCAGGGTCTAACCCATTTATGG
Source organism: Ceratopteris richardii (assembly GCA_020310875.1). Classification (NCBI taxonomy): domain Eukaryota; kingdom Viridiplantae; phylum Streptophyta; class Polypodiopsida; order Polypodiales; family Pteridaceae; genus Ceratopteris; species Ceratopteris richardii. The sequence continues at coordinate 3,353,085 of CM035433.1, read as the reverse complement.
CAGCCATTACTTCTCCTCTGAATCCAGGACTCATTGCTAACAAGTTATATAGAGATACCTGTTGGTAGGTGCTCTGCAAGACTTGAACTGCAGTGAGGAAGCCTTCTTGGTTGTTCCTTGAAGTAGATCCATGCTGGAAGTGCCTTAGGTCCTCTTTAGATACTGCATACGCTTTGTCAATAACTTGCTCATTATTATCCTTATCTCTTCCTACTCTTCCCAGTGAGATTTTTGCTTTGTCTTGGTGGTGGTTGGCTTCATGAGAAGGTTCATGCTCCATGGTCCTTTTTCCTTTGTCTTTTGATGAATCTGTTGCTTCTTTCGCAGCATCTTTCAAAGCTGCCTTCTGTTTTTGTGCCCTAGTCATGACTCCGGAAAGTTCCTCAAGTTGGACTACTCGGGCGCTTGGGGAGCCTACATTGCCATTATCATTAGATACTGTGATCATATGCAGGGGGCAAGAGTTACCTGGTGTGCTTGTAGACGGCATCGACTTTGGGCAGTCCTTCGTATAATGATCCCTTGTTTCAGGACAATTTTTGCATGGTGGAGCATCCTCAGGAAGCGAACATTTACTTTGGAAGTGTCCATACTCCCCACATCTGTAGCACATTATAGGCCTAGGTGGTCGATTCTGACGAGGCCTACCTTCTTGCCGTTGAGGTCCTTGATTGGTGTAAAAAGTTGTTACAGGAGGCGTTGTAGTGGATGGTAATGGTGGCTGCCCCAACAAGGAGGATTGAGCCACTCCTACCCATTGAGCTACTGGAGGTTGTCCTGGCATCATAGTTTGATTTCCAAGACCCTTTAGAAAATAACAATCCTTGGCCTCATGGCCACCCTTGCCACAAAACTGGCATGTTAGCTTCCTTGGACATTGTTGTGATGTGTGTCCTTGGGTACTACACAGAGAACACCACAGTCCAGTTCTTACCTCCCTTAGTGTCTTGAGTTCTTCAAGCTCTTGTCGTAATTGAGCGAGACCTTCTGAAGTTCCCTTGTCCTCTTCTCGATTCCTTTGCAGCTTTAAGGTCTCTAGTTCCTTCCTCAAGGTTGTCACCATGTCTTCATCTTGGGGGAAGGTTTTTCCCGGATGTGCTCCAAAATGAACCCGTGCAGCCTCAATCCTTGTGGCAGCTGCTTCAAATTCTCTCAAAGTGGCGTCTGGTCTCAGCAGCTCTCTTAGCTTCTGCTGGGTGGATTTCGGCAAGGCCTTCTCCACCCACTTCTTGACAAGGAAATCTCCTGGCGGTTCCGGCAATCTTGCTACTAGTGACCTTGCCCGCGTCATAAGTTCTGAAAATGATTCTCCCATATGCAAGATTAGATTCTCAAGTTCATCCAAGGTTCTTTCTGTAGAGTTACCTGGCCGGAATGCATCTGTAAACTCGGTCCTCAATGCTTCCCATGTCTGGAAATGGTTTTCCGCGTACGGGCTGAACCATTTGTCCGCCAGTCCTTCAAGAGTCGATGGAAAGAGAGCGAGGAATGCGTCCTGCCATTGTTGTAAGCCTCTGCTCTTACAAATTGAAAGAAATCTTCGTACATGATCTTCGGGATCTTCATTAGCACCTCCATGAAATGAAGAAAATCTGATATTGATTCTTGACAAAAGAGCGGAAAGCTCCTCTGCCATGGCCTTGTTAAGAAGAGTGCGTTGAGGTAGAGTCTTTTGAGTTTTAGTTTTGTCGTTTAACCCTTCTATTCTAGAGACTAGGCTTGAGTCTAACCCTTCTATTCTAGAGACCAGGCCAGAAACAGAGAGACTTCTTATGGGTGTTTGGTAAAGATCTGGCCGTCTTCTGTGATAACACTTGATTGGTGTCTTCTTAGGGTTTAGCTGCTTCTCCTTGCTAGCTCTGGTGTGGGTCATGGACCATCTTTGGAACTACTTCTGAAAGAGGAATTCGCCCCAATGAAGAGGTCGTCGGGGAGGAGTCTTCGCCCAAAAAGAGGTTACTCCAGTGGGGGGTTGGGGGAGGAGAAGTTGACGCCCAAGGGGCCAGAACGGAGGATAGGAGGAGTAGTCGCCCAGAAGCCAAGAAGGAGGATGAGGAGGAAGAGGGTGGTCGCCTAGGAAACCAATAGAGGAGGAGGAATCGCCCAAGAATCCAAGAGGAGGAGAGTCGCCCACCAAAATTGAGGAGGATGAGGAGCAGTCGCCCCGGAAGGTAGGAAGGAGTAGGAGGGAAAAAGGGTAGTCGCCCAAGAGGGTAGGAAGGGGGAGGAGGGGAAAAGGTGGCTTTGGGCACTCAATCTTAGACAATTACTCAAAGGAAAGGGTACTTAAGTCTAAGTGATTTCTCAAATAACGAGAAATCTCAAGAAGCCCTGTCCCATCGGGCGTGCCAAATTTTCACCTGTAGGTGGTGAAAAGAAGTGTGTGCGGGTGCAGGGAATGCAAAATGCACTACTCCTGGAGAAGATGTAAGTACATGAGCACATCAAATCACAGTACCCAAATAGACACTTATCACGAAGCCTTCACATCAACACTAGAAATTACACTTAGGGCTAAGAGTCGAAGCAACAGTAAGCATGGAGCATCATAGAGCACAAAAACATACTAACTAGAAAGCCCAATGTAACATAATCAGAAGACAAGTGATTATCTTGTGGTATGACAGCGAACCATACTCCTAATTATACCAAGCAAGCTTCATACCAAGCAAGGACAACAGAATGCAAAACTCAGGGTATTCTTACACAAACGGCATCAAGAAATAACCTAAGCAGCAGAAATGCTAACATGAGCAGGATGGCGTGCACAGTATACTCTATCTCTTGTAGCCTTTTATGTATATCACACACCCCCCTTCTCACTTGAGGGTTCTCCTTTTATAGGAGAGAGGTGAGGAACCGGTTACAATAGGAGGGTCTGTTCCATAGGAGTAGTGGGAAGTTAATGCACTAGGCGGTGACAAGAGTCAGCCCGGCCGCCTCCGCCTCCAGTACCAGACCTTGTCGTGTAATGATGAGTGGCTGGGTCTCGGACCCAGCCACTTGGCCGCCTTGTGAGGTCTGCCTTGGGCATACAGTCGCCCAACTCTACCATCCTGGTGCCCAACTCCAGATTTTGGGCGTGTGGTGCCTCGGCTTCTGATGCCTTGGCCACTGATGCCCTGGCCACTGATGCCTTGGCCACTGATGCCTTGGCCACTGATGCCTTGGCCACTGATGCCTTGGCCACTGATGCCTTGGTTCCTTGATGCCATCCATCAAAAATTTGTTCTACAAGCGTCAATGTCACGTTTGGAAGAGGTAGTTATAAAATCGGAGTACTTTCAAAACCTCTCCCATCATCGATGGATCGGCACATCCGACGATTTGTATGTTCCTTTCTGTGTCTTAATGGCGGACTACAATGCCAAAATCAAGCACCACACCTCAAAAGAACCGACCTCGGCTACACAGTTTGCATCGGACGACATCCCAGCAAGTGCCAAGCAGGGAAATATACATCAACCGACGTGGAGGATTCGTCTACTGGAAACCTACCCAGAGATGGTAAGAACATGGAATAACATGCCTTTGTACATCAAATACAACCCATGCTACTGCCCTATATTTCGATAAAGGTCGTGGCCGAAATACACAAAAATTGTGCTGACAACCAAAGGCTGCGAGAAATGGCTCAATTATGTCTACTTAGCACCACCTAAAGGCCCACCTACCATAGGATATATGATTTCAACGATTCGGCACTAGGGGGTCTGGTTTAAAAATGTACCACATGTCATGGCCCAAATGTGCCTTAAAATTTTTGAACTCATGTTGGTCACCTTCAGGACTTTCAAGAATGTCAAGGAACCTCATCTGTCAGCTCTTGGATTTAATGAAGGTAATCAGGACCTTGTCTACGACATGAGCGCAACACCATCTATTAATGTTGTATATGCATGGCACGCGCGTATCAAGTATCTACCAGCCTGCTTCAAACAGACGTTTGAAGAAACGTTTGTCACGGGATTCTGGGAATATCATTCAGAGATATTCATTCCCAGACCATCACATTTATTGCAGTTGTTTGCAGTGGAACAAGCTTTCCATTCAGAAAAATTACGTATACCACATCCAGAGGTTCCCGGGCCGGTAGATTGGGATGCTCTACTCACGGACTTGGCCAAAGGGTTGCAGATTGCAGAACATCACTTAGCACAAGACGTTGTTGAGTACTACATCCAACGATCCACCCAACAAGGGTCTGTCAGGGAAGACAGACGCGAGAGAGGGGGGGTGTTGGAACTGAAGGACTCACAAGGCAAGGAAGCTTACGAAGGGAGTCAGAGAGAAGAGAAAGTACAAGCAGACAGAGCAGTCAACGACGATCTGGCAAGTAGGCCAATATTTTTTTCAGGACACTAACACATATAAAAGAGGTGGACACACAAGGACAAGGAGCAAGTAGGGAGCTCCAAGAAATGTATGTCAAAATGTTAATAGAAATCCCTACAAAAATAGTGATTTTCATCATTAAAAACCATTGTAAATACCATTTCATATTTTTGTAGCTCCATTTTGTGCAAGCCAAGGAGTCCTTGAGCTTGAGGACTTTAGAAGTACCTACCTGTCAGTTTTCACATTTTTTAGACTTCGTTTGAACCTCCAAATAGGGTAGAGAACCTAATTTTTAAGTAGGTCGGACACTAGGTCTGGACACGACCAAAACCTAGTCAAAAACTATAAATAGAGCTAGAGAGCTCATTTTTGAGGCTAGCTTGTAATTGATCTAAACTTGTATGAACATTTTGGAAGTAATCTAAAGAACTCCATTGCTTCTCACTCTTTGTCTTACTGTGGGTCCGCACGTGTGTGTATGTGTGTGCATGCTAGTGTGCTTCTCACTCACGCACTTGTGCCTTCACTTGCTCGAGGTCTTCATACCATCCTCACGTCTTCCCGGATTGACATTAAAGGAGGTGCTACTCATCACTGAGCTACACCAAATTTTCATCACTAAGCTACACAAGGTCCAATGATGATTTACTAAAATAGTTTCTGTTTCATTGTTGGACAATTTAAGCTTAATTTCAAATGAACGTAAAGATCCCTTTGAACTTTGAAATGGTATCCATTCACCAAGTTTGCACATCCAACGATCATAATAGAATCTAATGTATAATGAAGTACGTTGTTTCAAATATTGAAATTATATACCTGTTCCACCTATTTTATAAAGATATTTATCACCTTTTGCAATTCCTTCTATCAAACCCCAATTTTCACTAAGAAGACTTTCGACTTGCTCATATGTGATATCTTTACACATGAATATGGTGGAAGTCTCTTGAAATGAGAATCCTCGGAATAAATATACAAAACAATTAATGGGAAAAGATTAGTGCAAACCTACAGATCTAGACACTTTTGTGAATTTCAAAGAGTTATGTATATCCATTACCATCTTGTGCTTCAAAGATGATACGGACCATATCTCAAGTTTTGGCCACTCCAAGCTAAGAGGAGAATGTACTTCAATTCTCTCTAACCTTCCAAAACCATTCATTGTAAAGGGTGCAACATATCTATGCGTGTAAAAGAAAACTCTATCATGGTAAAGTTGAGCAGGAGATATTTCTGGAAAGACTAGTGCACCAACATCTGCATGCAATGCCTACAAAGTACATGTAAGACTATGAAGTGGTTGCTCTTCCACCACAGCAGTAGGAAATATACCTGAAACAAACAAAAGCATATCTAAATAGTTCAGAAATATATTCAACACTATAAAACATACAATATTGTAGAGTAATACTTATAATTCACAGGATATCTCATTCTAATAGAGTTTTCGAGTTTAATAGATGTCACTGTAAAAATGTGTTGTACAATAGCAACCATCCCATTGTCTTTGTGCTCCTTGAAGCCAAGTTACTTTCCCTTCCAATGAAGATCCAAGTTTCCACAATCTCTAACTCGATGAGGCCTAACTCTAGAGGGTTGCATGTATACACATGCACCTTTGAAGTACTCATGTGATAGCCATTGTCCATCTATAACTTTGATATTGTGACATATTAATGTGAGGACTTCATCTTTTGGTCGCCTAGAAGCTTTAGATGTTGCCATTGAAATTGAAGGTCTTCAAGCTACAATAGTTGTTCGAGATAAGAGATGCAGGTAGGTCGGAATGTAGAAAAAGAGCTTCAATGGTGTGCTATAGAGAGAAAGTAGTGGAAAAAGATGAATTTTTGGGACCTGGGTATGAACATGTGAGGTTTAGGAGGATAATAACTCTTTTCTGAGTATTTTTTTTAAAAGTCATTTTTTTCAGCTCAAAACATGCACGGATTTTGAATTTGGGGTCAAAAAGAGTACTTTTGACCCTAAAAAGTAATGGGGGATCCATTCTTAGGTGTTATTATGAGTTTTTTTACTTTTTAGAAATTTTGCATTTTTAGGCCCAACTAAGTTATGAGATTCCTTCTCTCTCTAGAGATAGCTCATTAAATAAGGGAGAAATATATTCCCTCTCCCCCCTTCAGCCTAGTATTGTATAGGGCATAGACTATGGCCATCACCCTCTTCTAATTGGTGCATCAGTAATCACTCCTTAATCTAAAAGCCTCATGCAGGGTTCATTTTCCCCCCCAATGTGTTGTAGTGAAATCATATGTGCCCACATCTAAGACAGGGAAAACAAATCCTTGTGAGGTAGTAGTGTCCAAAGGACCTGTGGCCGTTTGTTGTGTTGTTATTGTTTCTGTGGTAGTTGTTGTTGATGATGTAGTGCCTATAGGTTGTTCTATTATAACATCACTCTAGCCTTCAGAAGTCGGTGTTCTTGGGAGACAAATACAAATAGTTGGAATCATAGGGTGTGGCCCTAGAGGTGATGGTTGAGGAGATGGTTGTGGTGACAACAAGGTTTCTACTAGTTGTAAGCATGAAATGGTACCCCTCATATGCTTGGTAGATTGGGAGGTCACCGAGCGGCTACTTCTGCAAGCTTGCAACTAAGTTCTTATGAGGGCTCGCTCAATGGGAAGGTCATATGCAAGGCACATGTATACTATCCTCGTGATTGCACAACACCCATTAAGAACTTACTTCCATGTCCACCTGTGATTGGCTAAGTACAACTAATCCATGATCCAATGTGACAAGTCAATTTTCATTGATAGGCTATGAGCCAAGTACAATCTAAACCATATCCTCCTATGTGGTTGAGTGAACGTGTCCTTGCCTGGAAATGTGAAATGTTGCACGCAGATACATCAAGATGTGGACAAATCTAGGGTGACAGCCAATATCTGCGGCCAATTCAATACATCACATTTCTTCATTGTCTCTAGGACCAGGATCTCTTTTTCAGATGGGATATGGTTGCCAAATATTTTTAAAGACTCTAATAAGCTTGCACGTCAACTTGAACCTCCTAAAAGGTGAATCTGATACTTAAAGATGGCAACACGAAGGTGCCTAAAACATCCTTTGTCGATCTCGATTGATAACACCTATAAGAATCAGGCTTGGGTAGTGGTGCTTCAAAATACTCCTTGAACCCATCTTTCTCCCATAAAAAGTGAAGTTCTTTGGTGTTTTGTAGCATCTCAAATTCTTGCAAGAAGAAGTGGAGCCTACCACAATGGTGGTCAAACTCCATCTTTGCCTTGAAGGTATAGTTTGCATCTGCGCAGGTTCCTACTAGTCCTTGAAACCAATAATACTTTACATTGATATGATCAGTTCTCCCCAAAGGTGGATCTTCTATTGGTATATCTTCAAGTACATCGTGCAATCCAATCATAGATTTGAACCTGCAAAGTTTGGTCCCATCCAAAGCTTTAGTCAGCAAATCTGCAGATTGCATGTTGGTTGACACATAGGTCAACTGAATGTCCTTGCTTAGCAACTTCTCCCTCACATAATGATAATGAACTTCTATGTGTTTGGTCCTGGCATGATAGATAGGATTAGCTGCAAGGTGAAGAGAACTTGTATTATCTCCAAAGATAATTGGAGGCCTAGTATATAAGCCCAATTCTGTATACAAAAGCTTAATCCAAATTGCTTCTTGAGTGGCATTAGCTAGCCCTCTATACTCTGCTTCTGTAGAAGACAATGCAACAGTAGGTTGCTTTTTGCAGACCATGAAATTGATTTGTCACCTGCAAAAGAAATGTATCCAGAAGTGCTTCTCCTATCATCCTTGCATCCTGCCCAATCTGCATCTGAATAAACTTTTATATCAATATCTGAAGTGTAAGGAAAGTATAAACCATGGTTCTGTGTACCCTTAGAAGGTTTTCTTGACTTTGTGACTTCCAAAGTTATCTGTTTTGATTCAATCATTACACACTTCATTTCCAAAGGACATAGGCCATTTCTTGGTGTCATTGGAAAGCTAAGGGAGTCTACTAATAAAGTCTGAAGCTAAAGAGGGCTGGTACAAAGCAGGTTTTAGCAGTACCTACTCAATCTCTTGGATCATCCATCCATCTTTTCCAACAGTGGTATCAGAGCAAATAAGGTAAAATGGGAGATGGTTTTCCTTCATTTATTGACAAATTGGATAGGAACAACTATCAAGCTTGGTCTCTAAGGATGAAGACCTACTTACAAGGAAGGAGTCTCTATGGATACATCTCAGGAGATGAGGAATTGCCCTCATTCAAAGCAAGAGGTTTGCCAACCAAGGAGGAGTAAGAAAAACTCAACACATGGTGTGCAAGGGATGCATTGGCAAGGTATTATCTACTCAACTCTATATCTGACTTTCTTTTACCTCATATCAAAAATTGTAAGACTTCCCAAGAGACTTGGGAAACCTTGTCATCATATTTTTCCTCCAATACAAGGGCTAGGAAAAATCAGTTGTGGATTGAATTCACAACACTAAGGAAGCAGCCTAAGCAAGCTGTTTCAGAATTTGTGACCAAGATCAAAGATGTTGCAGATCAGTTAGCAAGCATAGGAGAAGAGATTGAAGAGGAACAAATTGTAAGGCAGGTAATCAATGGGATCAAGGCTGATGACAAGTGGGAAAGCTTCACCACTGCAATGGATCTCTACATGGATATGCACACTCCAGATCTTACAACTCTCATGGGTCAACTATTCACACATGAAGCAAAGCTTACCAAGAGTGGAGATACTACCAAAGGTAACAACTCTTCTGCCCTATACACTGATAAGAAATCTAAGGATAAAGGCAAGAGTAAGAAGGTGGAAGATGAATGCTCTACCTCCCAAGCCAACTATGCAGGGAGAGGTAGATCTTCAAGAGGTAGGGGCAGAGGAGGTAAGCAAGATAGGGGGAGGCCCTATAACACATCACCATGTAACATTTTTGGTTTGTCAAATCACACCACAAATGAGTGTTACAGGAATTACAAAAATCAGAGAGGAAGGGGCTACCAAAGAGATGGATACTCTCAGTCTAGAGGAAGGTTCAACCATCACCAAGGCCACAACAACAATTATAACAACAACTACAACAACAATTACAATGGCAACTACCAAGGAGGATTCAGAAACAGAAAGGACTACAACAACTACACAGAGGATCAGGATGACTCTCTCTTGATCATGAACATGACTTCAAAGTCAGGTACAAATGATGATCACTTATTTTATATTGATTCAGGGTGTTCAAATCATATGGCTGGTAATGTGGCACTACTCTCTGATCTTGAGGAACCAAAAGGTAAACACCAAGTCCAAACAGGAAATGTGAAAACTTGTGATGGTAATCAGAATTTGTTGAGCAGAGTTAAAGCATTCTGTAGTTAAAGTTGGAAATGTGAAAACTTGTGATGGTAATCAGAATTTGTTGAGCAGAGTACTTTATGTAACTACAATTACAAAGAACTTAATGAGTGTTGGTTAGATTGTAGAGAAAGGGTTGCAGGTCAGATTCAATCAGTATGGAGCATTTGTGGAGGGCCCAAGACATGGATTCAAAAGGATAGCTAAAGGAGAAAAATCAGGTAGACTTTTCACTTTTGAGTTGGAAGATACAAAGAACATTGCATTATACAGTTATAAAGATCAAACACTTTCAGAGCTTGAGATTTGGCACAAGAGATTAGGGCACATAAGAGAAAGGACCTTGAAGCAAATGTGCAGGGACCAATGTGTGCTTGGGATACCTAATGTATCCAAACAACATATGATTTACAAGTGTGGTGCTTGTCAATTTGGTAAGTCTCACATGTTACCCTTCTCCAAGAAAGGATATATGCATGAAGACTATCTAGAGCTTGTACACACAGATGTATGGGGACCTAGCAAAGACCCCTCAGTCTCAGGTTCAAGGTACTATGTGTCTTTTATTGATGACTATAGCAGATGGACTGTATTATACTTTATGAAGCACAAGGATGAGGTATTTAATTGTTTTAAGAAATATCTTGCATTAGTTGAAAATCAGACAGGAAGGAATTTGAAGAGGCTAATGTCAGATGGAGGAGGTGAGTACTTCTCCAATGAATTTGAGGACTTCTTGCAGGACAAAGGCATCAAAAGGGAAATAACCACAAGGTACTCTCCTGAACAGAATGGGGTAGCTAAAAGAAGAAATAGGTTAATTGTTGAGACAGCTAGATCTATGCTTAATGAGAAGAAATTACCTAACTATCTATGGGTAGAGAGTGTTTCTACTGCCACCTATCTCATAAACAGGTTACCATCAAAGTCACTTGATGGTATGACACCATATGAAGCATGGCATGGTAAGAGACCATCATTGGATCACTACAAAATTTTTGGATGTGTAGCATATGTACACATTCCTTCATAGGTAAGAGGAAAGCTAGATCCAAAGGCTGAAAAATGTATTTTCATTGGATATGATTTAAATAAAAAAGGTTACAGGTTTTTTTAACCCTACCAATAAGGGATTTATGGTAAGCAGAGATGTGATCTTTGATGAGAATGATTCTTGGTATGAGAATGAATGCAGGAAGGTCAAACTACCCTATGATTTGGAAGAAGAATTTCCAAAACTTACAAAGGAGGAACCTACTCAGGATGGAGAGTCAAGTTCAGATGATGAAGATACAATCAACCTTGAAGAGTTCAAGGCATGGAAGTCCAAAGGCAAAATGAAGATGAAGAAGCTTGAGGATATACCAGAATCTTCAACTCAATCAATCAGAAGGTCTCAAAGAGAAAGCAAAAAACCTATCAGATATGGGTATGATACATCTCTTGTTACTAAACATTCAATTTATCTTGCAAAGGATTTGTCAAATGAAGAACCAGGTTCATATGAAGAAGCAATCACCAAGTCAGAATGGAAAGAAGTTATGGATGAGGAGATTGAAGCACTCAAGGAGAGTGATACATGGGAGTTAGTACCCAAGAAGGACTCCATGAAGGTAATAGGATCCAGATGGATCTATAAATTGAAAAGAAATTCTGATGGCACAATTAACAGGTACAAGGCCAGATTGGTAGCCAAGGGTTTTGCACAAACCCAAGGCATTGAATATGAAGAGACATTTTCTCCTGTGGCCAAGATGCCAACAATCAGAGTGTTGGTTAGTGTGGCTGCATCAAAGAATTGGAACATGTACCAATTGGATGTCAAGAATGCTTTCTTGAATGGATGGATTTCAGAAGAGGTTTTTATGTCACAACCTCCTGGCTATGAAGACCCTAAGAAGGTAACTTATGTTTGCAAATTAAAGAAGGCTTTATATGGATTGAAGCAAGCACCTAGGGCATGGAATTACAGGCTAACTACATACCTCCAAGACCAAGGTTTTGTCATGAGTAAGGCTGACACTTCTCTGTTCATTAAGAGAAGTAATTCAGAGGTAATCTATCTTTGTGTTTATGTTGATGACATCATCATTACAGGCAATGATGGCACAGAGATGAATGATGTAAATGTATCTATAAATTAACACTTGTGTACAATCCCATTGGCATGACAAGCATTCCTAATGGTGTAGAGAGGTGTAGACTATGATGTAGTGCTCACACACACTCAATGACAGTAGAATGAAGCTCGGGAGTGATGTCTCTCACCGCGGCTTTTCAAGTTCACCTTTTATATGGAATGTGTAAGAATTTGAATTCAAATTCAAATTCTTGGCTCCTTCTAATCAAGCTTCTAAAAACTTGGAGATATTCTCTCAATCAAGTGAACTAACTTTTCCACGCATCATTTGGGTAGGTGATTACAAAAGATTCTAAGTCAAATTGACTTTTACAATGAGGTAAAGTGGTAAGTAATCACTAGCATATGTTCCTATGATTCTTCATGCATGTAGAGTCTTCATGATGTCTTCCAAGCCAAATGTGTAGGCTTGTGATTTACACCAACAGTTATTACATGTTTGTTTTATCAATGAATGGTTCCCTAAAGGGATTACAAAAAGAGGTTCTTGAATGATACAATTTATTAGGAGTTTGGGACCATGATTGGTCTTGGGGCCCAAGTATCCCAACTAGAGCTAGAACCAAGCTTGGACTTGGGCTTGGGTAAAATATACTAAACTCTCCTTGCCCATTATAGGACTTGAGCACAAGACCTCCCATTAGAGGCTTGAACAACTTGAGCATTAGAATACATCATTTTACTTGTTTTAGAGAGCACATGAACCTATGCTAAGTCTAATCTCAAGACTTTGAGCTAACAATAGACTGATAAATAACATCCGATTTCAGATCCATGTGAATCAAGCAAATAGTCAAGTCATAGTCCTAGTTTATGACAAGTTCCTTTTGTGTATAAATCTAACTAAAGGTGATTGGTTTTTTAAATATGGACCCTCCTCACATAGATCGTGGTCTTTAATTTCTATCATCATCCCCATGATTAGCTCCTTGCCTTTCCACTTGTTTTGACTCTTCAAGAAATTTTGGTTAAAGGTCACATGCCTTTTGCTTGATATCTTTTTGCATCCTTCCAATATGGTTCAATAATGATCACTCATAGATTTATTTGTTTAAGGGCAAAATTTTACGTCCAAATATCACATTATCTCCATGCATATATATTTGGATTAAGTTTATTTCTTTTCTTTCTTATGTCACAAGTTGAAATTATGAATTTATGATCCATTTTTATCAACTATTGTGATGTATTTGTTAGAATGTGTTGAGTGACGTTGGCTTTCCCAAGCCATGTTATACTGGTTATTATGTTCGATTTGAAAACTTTCAAGGGAGATGCTACCGATAAGTTCATGGGCGCCTCTACCTTGCAAGGTCGGGTGTGTGTGTCTTTCCAATTCATTGTACTCTCAGAAAAAAAAAAGGTTTCATGGGCATGTGGCAATATAAGTGGAATTAGGGATGGAGCGAGTTCTTTGTTACTAGTAGACAAGTTTTCTAAATATGTCATACACAACTACTTGTTTTTCAAATACAAAGTTGGTCAGAAAATATTTTTGATGGATATTATTATTTTTTCCAACCATTATTCATGAATTATTGATACCATAGTTTTTCTAGAATAGTTTGAACATTTGTAATCTATTGCGAGTGCTTCGTATATTTTATTGGATAATGAATCTTGCTTCAAGCTAAGGAAGTGCATTAGAAGTAAGAGTATTAGAAGATATTTGAAGCTTCCAAATCACAAGAATTGGCATTATACTCGATATCATATTATATGTTAACAAACTCGTCGTAAGATATCCGTTTATTGCTACAATAGTAGATAAATTGATTAGGATTATGTATCTAAAGAATATTTATGGGTGAAAAACAACACACTAAAGGACGCATGTGTGAATCTCTTATTCCTACCACCGAATAAGTGTTATGCAAGAAAACTTTTCAAAAGACCCCTAATGAGATATTTTATTTCCATTATAATCAAACAAAAGAATCAAGTTGAGTTGATAATTTGGAATAGAATCTATTTATATATTTTTACAATTCTTTGATAGAGATCATATGATGATTTTAAATACCCTTGAATCATAAGACGCCTTAATGTAGACTAAAAAATCACTAGAAAAAGATCATAGCTATTGTTTCACAAAGACAAACGATACTGAGTTAAGATTCATTGCATTTTATGCCATAATAGAAATAAAAAGAGCATTATAAAGTTCAAGGAAGTCATAAAGATGATTTCATCACTACCTATCGTAAGTGCTATAAATTGATAAAATCATTTATGTAGGAAGCCAAAGATGACTCCAAACATGTTAGTCTTAGAGGATGGACATCATCTATCACGCTACCTAGGAATAGAAGAAAGGAATCCAAGTTCGACTCATCTTCATTCAAGAGTCAAACAAGGTGTGTTCATTTGTCGATTTTTCACAAGGAAATTAGCATAATCAAACGATGCACATATGTTTGTGAGACTAATTGATTGACAATTCAAAAAGTGAGAGCCCTACGAGAGGCATGATGTGCCTTGCATAAGATATTTTGGTGCATAAATGAGAATTGATTTGTTTGATTAATATTTTGATGGCCTAGATTGACTATAGATGTGCATATAACATCTATTAAACAAAGCAAAGTAAGTAAACCATCAAGTCTCTCTTAGATTTGGAAGTGCCAAAGTATTTCTCATTTTTTAATGACATAAAAAAAGAATAAGTCCATCCTAGTTGTGGTGGACAAATGAAGCAAGATGTCCCCTTTCATATATATGCAAGAGATGGTGAATGATCCAAGGGTTTCTAATATGTGAGACGAGAACATTTCCAAAATAGATGAGTTACTATGATCATAATTTTGGATCATGATGTGAAATCCATAAAGAATTTTTCATATATGTTACTCTAGTTGAGTAAGAAATTCTTTATCAATAATTGATTGAACAAGATTTTATTTTGACAAGTTATTAGCTATAATATATTTGGGACAAGGGCTAGTATGTAAAGGTCTCTCCCTTCAAAAAGTTTTCAAGGCCTAGACATAAAGATCTAAAGCTTATTCACAACATTTATAATGTACCCACGTGTGTTTATGGACCTTAGATGGGTTCCTAAAGTATGATCAAGGCAACTAAAGCAATCAGTATAGCACCCTATCTAATACTACTCTATTTGAAAATATCTAATAGTGAAGAAAGCCTACCCACTTTTAAAAGGTTCTAAAAACAAGAAGATCTGGTTTGGAACTTTTGTCTCTCTTTTTGATCATTGAGGATGATGCTCTTTTGAAGATGGTGTTATATTTTAGTCAAGATGTCATCTATGTGCGTGTGTGGGACAAGGTTCATTGCCCAAAGGATAGCCAAATCATAAAGCCTAAGAGCTCTAAGGGTATTGTCATATTCATGTTCCTCACATGCATGGTTGAGACCTTAAAGAGGATTCTAGAGTATAACTTGGTAATGGCTATATAATTGGTTGGGAAGTGTGACTTGGGAATACATTTTCTTCTCTTATGTAGGTATTTGAGCATCTTGGCAAAGATCTATGAAGAAATCATGCCCCCATTAAGAAGAAGAAGACTATGGACCTTGATACCAAGGCCTAAATTTGACAAGCAAGACAAAATGTCATATGATAGTAACTTTTGATTCTACCTTTAATATGAGGAATTTTGATATATCTATAGAAGACATATACGTATAATATACATATAGATGTATACAAAATGACATCCAAATTACCTATCACAACTTTCCTCTCATTTGATAGGAAGTTTCAAAAAATACCCATCTTTTATACGCAAAATGTCTCTTGACCATTAAAATGCCTGTCAAATTTAGGCCATGCTTGGTACACATGAAATATTCATGATTAGCCATGCATGGGCCAAACTATACAAGGTAGTTATGGATGTAGAGCTACACATGCATAGCCAGAGTCAAGTTAAGGGCACTAGACCTTCTTACATGGTCAACATAGGTGATATATGCTTTCTATAAGCATGTGACAAGATGTGTGCATTACAAATATGAAGTCTATCATGTCGCTTCAATAGAAGCAATGGTTCATAAAGGATGTCCTTAGACTCTATTTAAAACGTAAGATAGGTCATTTCATGATGTCCTTAGAGTCTATTTAAACATAAGATAGGTCATTCCATGATCCAACCTTTGAATGGAGTTCTAGCCCACTAGGGCCATGACAAGTTCATCAATCTCCTTCGTATGTCTTCCTTATTAGCTAGTACTTGTTTTCCTTCATATAATTCAAGCTTTTTTCTTTTAACAGATGGAGCAGGAGTAGAGCCTCCACGAGCTGAGGCGCATGTTTCAAGGTCCCAACACTGCCTCATATCGCATCTTATTACATTGGAAGAATTCATGTTCCTTGTCGGGGTTCACAGCTACTTCCACCACACACATTGAGAGATTTAATACGATCTGGGTAATGAGAGAAAGGAAGGCATCATGGTTCTCTCGTTCGCTAAAGATATCGCAATCAGGCATGCAAAGGGGCGCTTCTCGACGCATTAGTCCCATAATCACGTGTGCATCATGCATGCTTCGACTATGTGGGTACAAAGTTTGCCACCA
Source organism: Ceratopteris richardii (assembly GCA_020310875.1). Taxonomy (NCBI): domain Eukaryota; kingdom Viridiplantae; phylum Streptophyta; class Polypodiopsida; order Polypodiales; family Pteridaceae; genus Ceratopteris; species Ceratopteris richardii. The sequence goes on along the minus strand of CM035433.1, from coordinate 3,336,692 downwards.
CATGACATGGATACAGCAATAAGAGCCTTGGTTAGTATGGATACCTCGACAACCTTTGATTCTTCATGTTGTTAAAGTCGAGCTTGTTATGCCATCTGTTGGAAGAGACGCTCGAACGGCGTTCATCCTCAGCGTCAAGCTATGCATTCAGACAGATTGCCATAAAAAGTGTTTTGAGGCGATCACGATTCTAGAAGAGTCAAGGATAGATCTCAAAGAGAACTCTCACACAGTTATAGGAAAAAAAAAAAGTGATGAAACATGAGAATCGAAACATATACATTAGAGAATGAGTAGCCCCGGAGAGCTATTTCTGTTGAAAATGCAATACGACAGAGGCCATTTTATGCACATCTCAGGATTGAGGTTCATTAAGTAGCGGAAACATACACATACATATTCGCCACATGGATTTAAAGTGGCTTTAGCCTTCAGAGAGCTCAAGGGTGTCTGTATGAACCGTTACATCAAATGAGCCGTGAATAATCACACTAATGCGTTTTCCTGTATGAACATATCTTTGGATGATTCCAAGCAATTCGCGACACATAATTTACATGTCATAACATCAATATTTCCCTCAAGGTATTCGATCAAATTTACGAAACCCACAAAAGACTTGATGGGTCATGAAGTTACAGTCATGCAGCTGGTACAAGTCCTTGGGATCAAGAGAGAATGGTGATTCTTTCGTCATGTAACTTGAAGCAAGATGATTTGTCTGATTGTGGAATACGAAAATGTCTATGTACCTTATGCTCACAGTAATTCGCCTGCATCTCATGCATGCGAACTGTAACTCAACAACACTCATGTAGATGTAATTTTCATCATGTAGTCGATGCTAATCTATATGTCGATGCCTCGAAACTGAATGAGATAGCAACATCCACTCTAGCTGAAACTTGATAGAGGTATCTAAAACATAAAAATTAACACGCGATCACCTGCAAAATTGTAGCTTGCATGATAAGCAGCATTTTCCATTGCCCTTGGATGAAAACAAGATGCATTACTTTGCCTCGAACCTAGCTATACTTTGGGGACAACTTCATAGTCATACCTGGAGTCGTCAGAAATGCTACTATCTGTCACGGAAAAATCCCGTTTACTTTGTAACATGCTGCTATTCGTTCAATAGCAATGAGGTATGCAGCTGTCCGGAAATTGCAACCCTACAATCAACAATAAAATAATCGACATAAGCAGAGCATGAAAAATATAATTACGGTAAAAGATGATGCTTCCCACAATATTAGACCTTTTAGTTTCTCCATTGAAGCAGCCAGCAAAGTGATCTTCTATACAGAAAATGTCACGTAATTAACTAGGTCTAACTGTGCATTTATATTTGTTAAATGTGACTCCGTTAACGAAGGCATTTTACTAGATAAAGCAATACGGCCTGAACATGAAATTCAATTAAAGCTGCATGTATCTGAAAAGGAGTTGGAATCTCGTGGATATGCTGCTCAAGGCACAATCTTTGAGCTTTTGTCCCATCTTGCATTGCTTTTTAGTTTTTTAGTTATTCAACATTTTAAGATGTTACTCCTTTCTAGAGGTTTTAACATGGCTTTATGAGGACACCTTCGATTGACTGCAGAAAGGCAACTGAGATTACATTCATAGGTGAAGTTATTCTTTTTCCTTTTTAAGTTTGCTGGCGATGCTTACCAAGATTTCCTTTTCCCCACTTTCTCTTAGTTGATTTTCTTTGCTAGTCACCTTGCTATTCACTTGCGATATCTGCCCTTGTCAGAACTTTCTTATGTTTGCCATTTTAACGTGAGCTTCTGCTATTTTTGTCAATTTGAAATAGTGCTCCACATGGTGAAACACAGAGAAAGCATGGAACTCCAGCTAAATACAAGAGGACCATTACATTTTTCAAAAGGGACTTTCATCTCAATGTTTCACTGCATTACCAAAGCATAAGAATGTATTGTACGCCTATGTTAGATGTGGCTGGGGTCAAGTAAACATCTGACCTTATTTCTTGTGAGCTCTTCATATCCATCACACTTCTTATAAAGAACATCAGGGTGTTTATAGCACACGTTATGATAAGAATTTGCCAGCTTCTTGTAATGCACAAATTCCATCATCCTTTTTATTATTGATTTCTTTTCTGTAGATATGAACTTGACAAAGTTCTTACTCTTTGCTTCGCTGTGTTCTTCACTTTCTCCCAAGTTACAAGCATTGTCTCCTCCAATCCAGATGAAACAAAATCTGCTTCTGTGTTTCTATCATGGTTGTAAAGAATGAATCCAAATTAACAGGTGAATTAATCAATTATGAAAAGAAAGGTATCATGATAAGACTCTAGTTTACCCTTTAGTTAAGACTTTTCGAACCTCTTCAGAAAGCCTATTCCCATTTCCAAATTGATGCTCAAGCACATTCAAAAGTTCCTGATATTACCCACAGGAAGTTTGATGAACACGGTCCAGAACTATTAGCTTGATGAATAAAATGCAATACACGATTCATTTCTGCTTTAGTAGACAAATGCAATGGGATTTTCTCATCTTCCAAATTTTGGAATGCTTTGAATTGCCAAGCATGCTGAGGACTGTATTGGCAGGATAGAAAAACTGTAGGATGGGTGGGAAGATTCCAATTCCCAATGAGTTTCCTAGGTGGGGATACTCTGTTGGTGAGATCACATGATGATGGATGTTATCAATTTACCTTCCTCTCATGTAACCATTAACTTACCTTCTTTCCATGCTCCTCCATTCGGCGGCTCATTCTACCGAAATGGATGTGATTCAGGTTCTTCAGCCATTCAAAATATGATACCGTCACTCCTCCCTGAAGCAGAATCACTATTTGAAGTTAAGGTCTATGTAAAAAAACTGTGAAAGTGTCTTATACTTACTGTCTTGAAATCAAGTGTGCTCACACATTCTGATTAAGGTGCACAATAGCTTTACTTTAGTTTTTCGCAAGGAATTTCAACTGAAAAAGCCCATGAAGCTCACAGCATTGAGCAATAAATCTGGCAGGATGATGATTCCCTTCTCTTCAAGAAGTTTCTCAGCAGGGGGAGTGACTGGTCCATTTGCAGCCTCCACAATGAGCTTAGCCTGTGATGCAAGAAAAAAGGAAAGAAATGCCTTCAACAGTCTGACATATTTTAACGTTCAACTCAATATAACACACTGAGTAAATCAAATATAGAGGAAAATAACAAAGAAAACCTGAAGCTAAAAAGAGAAAATATTAAACAGAAGAAAGAAGGGGAAAAAAAAAGTAAAACTACTACTGTAAGTATTTTCTTTTGGAGCCATACTACTTTCCAATTGATGTCTTACAACACCTCATTAACTTGGAGCCACTCATGTGGCCTTCTAGGATCTATATAAGCAGTTGTTGGGGACTCATTTAGGACTACTACGACTATCGTTAGTACTGTGAGGACTACTGCTATTAGGGCTATTGAGAGTACTGTTGCTTTGTTTATGTGTGGGAGGATCTCTTGTGCTCTGTTGTGGGACTCCATCCCTGCATCTCTGTTGTATCTCTGTGATCGGGCTAGTTACCCTAGTGTGTGGGCTAGCCTTGCTCTCAATTTTTGGAGTCTTGGCCTTGACTTTGAGCAAGTCTTGATTTGTATTATGGATCCCTTTTCTAGCATTAAAACTATGCTTTGTGATACCTAATGTTGTTTTTCCAATAGGTTGTTGGTCTGTTTGGCATAGTGTACTGGACTGTTCTTTGTGTATTTATGATCTACTGCTTGTGTGATTTAATTTCTCAAGCGATATTTTGCCTAAGAGTGTGTTGGCAGTTATCATATCCCTCGAGTCTGAGTACCTAGTTGGTTGATAGCTACTTTTACTGCTGGTAGAAAGGGAGCCATGCTCATAAGAGTGACTAAGCAAGTAACCTCAAGGGTAAGCAGGTGGTAGTAGGTTAACAGGTTGAGGCTATTCAGGTTGTGTGTCTTGTCATCAGCATGAAGTATATTTTCTATCTTTATTGTGTGATGCAGTTTATGTAATTTTGAGTTGTGGTATTCTTTCTGAGCTCCCTTTGTACTCCGTGTCCTGCTTATAGCCTCTTAAGGAGCGTGGCATTTGTGGAAAGTGTCTCTCTGCATAGGCATGTGTAGAGGAAATTCTTGTTCTTCTTGTGCTCGAGGTGGGTTCTTTTACTCAGTGCAGTGTGCACGATGTGTATGCTTCGCAGAAAACAACAGAAATACGATAGAATGAGACAACTTCAAACTTGAACCATCAAAATAAGAGACACTGAAGCATTACTTTATTAATATCATGCATAGAAGAGGTACAAAATACCCATATAGGTATAGAACAACTAAAAGGAGAACAATGGGTACAATTGATAAATTCAAATGCTAAAGCACACAAGCCCTCTGGACTCAGTATGCTTGTCCATCCTCTCTGACAAGACTAGAGACTCTGGTCCAGGCCTTGGGTCTTGAGCCGCTGAAGCTAGACTTAAGCCGTCGATGCACTCCACTCAGTGCTCATTGGAGTATCCCACATACCGCTTCTATGTTCTTTGTGTTCTCCCTCTCTCTCTTCCCCTTGTTACTCGATTTCTTCGCTTTATATAACCCACCTATACGAGGTGGTTACTCCACTACTCTGTTACCACCACTACTTTGACTCTGCCTGACTTTTTTGGTACTCTGTCAATCTCTCAAGTCGGGTACTCTCACAAGTCCAGTACTTTGTCACTTCCAATGGTGCCACTTTCTCTGCTCAGCTAAGCCATACTCATGTTTTTGGTGGATCCTTGGCTCATAGTGGGCTGATAGAGACCAATTCAGCATACCGAGGAAATTAAATGAATTTGGGAAAAATTGGTCTTTTAGACCAATTTGGGGCCTACCTACAAAATTAAGATTACCAAGAGCATCTATGTTTATGATGTCTCCCCAATTTGGAACCTATTCATCTTTTACTGATATTACATTTACCTAGTAGGATGAATTCCCTGGCTGCTGTCCATATAGTCCTCCTTGGCTAGTACGTGGCAGCAATCTCGAACAATCTTTTGACTAGTGATCTGTAGCATATGGGCAGAGCTTGCATGGAACTGATCCGTCCGGGAGAGGACATCTGCTCTGGAAATGCCCATATTCCCCACATCTATAGCACATGATGGGCATCTATAGCTATTAGCACATGATGGGCTTCTTTTTATTAATGGGTTTTCTCTGATTATTGTTAAACTAAGGAGTCATTGGACATTGTGGTTGGAGCCCTTGGACATTGTGGTTGAATTATGCTCCAAGAACCTGGATCCAATTGGTTTGGATTTCCTCAAGGAAATAACAATCTCTTGCTTCATGACCAGTCTTTCCACAGAACTCGCATGTGATCTTATATGGACAGTCTTGTGTGAGACTTTTCTCACAAAAGAATTGAAAATGGAGTGTGTGCTACTCTCCTCCCATCGTATTTATCCTCTTGCTCCAAGATTAGAAAGCTTCTAGAGTGCTCTAGTGTGACATGTGGCCATCATGCACACTCACTCTACTTTCTAAGGTGGAACCTTAGGATAACCCCCGAGCTAGGAACCTTAGCAACTCACGCTCTTGTTCCAACACACATTGATATATGATCTAGCTTGGATCTACGTCTAACATTCTCTCCCCCTTCTAAAGATCATTGTCCTCAATGATCTAAGAGGAGACTAAGAGTGGACATCCTTCCAAGATACCAAATACGCTGGAGCGAACTAGTTCTACATGCAATTCTCCTACATAACATCTTTTCTGGAATATCTGGTGTCACCTCTCTCCGATGATGGGAAATTCCGAGAAGTCTAGCCTTGGCCTTAGCAAACCTTGCTAATTTCTTGGCCATTGCTTCAAATTCTATAAACTATGTGGATCTTCCACCTAAGACACATGCAATCTGAAGACATTCTATGTGAACCTACTAACCCCTTATCTTCTACATATGTCTAGGATAGTTCTGTGTCGTATATGGAATTAGGAGTTATGGGATGTATGCTACAATACATCTTAGAAGGAAGTGAATTGACCACCTTCTCATGCATTATAACTACATCTATCCCTATCTATCCAAAGATTATGTTTCTAATGTTACTATATGGATCTGAACCTGAATATCTCATGTAATCTGAAGATAATCAGTGTGAACCTCTTACCTTGCAAGTGTTCCACTATCTTCCACATAAGACCTTATGTCATCTAGACATCTTGTGGAACTTTTACTATCTCCTAGATGAATAGAAGTGATCCCCTTCTTTCTTCTTTTCTTTCTTTCTTTCTCTCTCTCTCTCTTTTTTTTTTTTTTTTTAATTAATCTATTCTTGATTCTTTTGAATCTTGAGACACACTATGTCCCTTTTGAGGATGTATTGAACCTTATGTCCTAATTCCTTCTTCTTCTTCTTTTTTTGCTCATTGACCTTGACACATGCAAAGTTGTACTTATGAATTCATTACTAAAAATAAATAAATAAAATAAAATAAAATAAAATCAAAATGTTATTGTGTCCTTGTCAATTATGTTTACTATTCCAATTTCTTGAGATATCTTGCTTGCAAACCTTACTTTTCCATTTATCTTTTCCAATCTATGTTGGAAAATGGACTTGACTTGTTTGCTTTAGAGAGATAAAATCAATTTTCTCTCCTTCAATAAAGTCATCAGTGATGTCTCTAAACTTATGAATCTACTTTATAATTACTTATAAACTTGGTGTGTAATAGTGTATACCTTTTCTCTCTAAACTTTCAACGGACTTGGTACTTTTCACCCTTTATGTACTTAAACATGTAACTTTGGCCCACTTGATCACTTAATGCTTTTTGACCTACTTGGCCACTCTTTTATGATGTCCTATGGATAGAAACATCAAACTTGTTTCTCAACTTGTTTTCCATTTGGAACTACCTTTCTTGCTTGTAGACCTTGCATTGTTGTATAATCACTCCCACCTAGAGAACAACCTTGCTTTGTCTGCTTAATGCAAACCTTGTCTTGCTATTTAACCTTGTCTCTCCCTGGTAAGGATTTACACTATAACTTTGCGTTGTTTACTTGTTGCAAACCTTACCTTTCTATATATCTTGGCCATCGTCTCTCGAGTACTTGAAATACAGAATTGCCTTGTTTGCTCTCTGCAACCTTGCCTTTCTGTGTAACTTGGCCATCCTCTCTTGAGTACTTGACCTACAGACTTGCCTTGTTTGCTCTCTAATGAAGATGAGTCCACCTAGGATCTCCATTCTTCATTCTTAAATAGAGAGATAGATGGGATTATCCCAACTATCCCATCTGCCTGTACTAGACTACTATGGATTCAAGATATGATTCCTTCTATAAAGCTAGTAACTCTAAAGTCTATGTCTGAACTTCCAGATCTAGGTACATGACTTTTCTTTTACTATTTTTTTACTATGGCATTCTAATCAAACTTGATTTTCCCTTTTTATTCCACAAATCTAAATCCTATACTTCTAAGTTCTTGTGGAATAAACTTCTTCGTTCTATACACATACAAATGTGCACTAGTACTCATAGCTATGTAGTTATGGTAACTACCTCTGAGTTAAATACTTCATTTACTAGTATCCTAACTTGTAGGTGTTCTTAGAGTTCTCTTCTAAGGTTTTAAAATACCTTGAGACCTCTTACCTCTAAGTTTCTAACTCATGAGACCTTGGTAAAAGTAGCCCTTGTCTCAATTTGTCCTTACTGCAAAAGGGCAATTTTGTTTACTGAACTTATTTGAGGTTTTTCCATAATACATATCCGCATCTCTTTCTAGATGTATTACGTTAAATCTTTCTCTTTTATTCTTTTTATCAAAATGCTACTTGCATTCTTCTAGATCATGGAATCTTTGATTATAGACTATCCTTTATTCTAAGTTTTGACTAAACACCCGAGAACTCTTAGCTATGAGATTACTAAGTTTATTCTTGTGACCTTGGCAACACTTTCCCTTGTCTTAAGACCTCCCTTGGCCTTATTCTTGGATTAATTTTCTTAATCCAAGAAATCCATTCAATGATACCATACATGTAGTATCTACTATTTTACCATGATATCCACAAACTTGTACTTTTCTTTGATCAGAGTGCTCTTAATCATTCATCTTGGTCACTATTCATTTTACATCATATAGCTTTGGGTGCTCTAGAGTTCTTTAGAATCCTAAGATGTTGGAACTCTCACCTCAAATTCTTTGTCTATAAGCATCTTAAGGTCCTCTCTAAGATCTATTGATTCACATAATCATCAAACCTTAGGACTCATACCTCTTGAATTTCTTATTTCTTAACTTTGCCATTACTTTGCCCTTGTTTTAGCCATTGCTCTAACCATAAGAGTATGTTAAATCAGCCCCTAAGTTCTTATAATGTCTTAAAAGAACAACTATGAGCACTATTGCTCCTTTTTTCACATCAAGAATTTATTTTGGCAATGGTTAAACTTCTACTTTATCTATGATACTTTTATATCCAAAGTTCTCACTTGCAAGTCTTGTTCAATAAGTTAACCTTTGTAACTTATTTTACTTTGTCTCTTTAACTTAGACAATCCAACTTTACACTTGCAAGTCTTGTTCAATAAGTTAACCTTTGTAACTTATTTTACTTTTGTCTCTTTAACTTAGACAATCCTACTTTACACCTTGTACTCTAACTTTAGAGTTATTACTTGTACACTTAGTTTGTTGTGTGTCTATCAACTATGCACACACTTAGTCGCTTATTCTTGTACTCTAAAAGCTATCCAAAGTACAAAATCTTAGAGTTAGTATGAATTCTTATGGCATCTTTCAGGATAAGTATTTCTTTGCCATCAATCATATTTAGACATTCTAAACTTATTCCTTTGTCTCTCTTAGACATAGCTTCTAGTATTCATCTAGCTACTTTAATGAAAAGTTCTCTTGGAGGAAACCTTGGTTACTATGAGGACTCCATCCTCCAACCATTCCCAGCCTAGATGAAAATGAAATCGTAGCAACAACGTCTTCAAAGTTGTAAGGATGCATCTTCTCTCAATTATTCTCTCAAGTTTTGTCGAGAGGATTTTGGAAGAGCCTTTTCCACCCACTTCTTGACTAGGAAATCTCTAGGTTGGGCAGGGAGTTTCGTCACTAAAGACCTTACACTAGTCATTAGTTCAAGAAATGATTCTCCTAGGTGAAGTTTAAATTTTTCCAAGTTATCCGGGGTTCGTTCTCTGGAATTACTTTGCCTAAAGGTATTAGTGAAAAATGTCCGCAAGGCCTCCCACGTTGTGAAATGTCCATCGTCGGCTAAACCATTGATAAGTCGCGCCCTCCAAGGTAGGAGGGAAAAGAGCAAGGAAGGCATCTTGTCGATCATGGAGCCCTTGACTCTTGCACAGGGATAAGAACCATTACACATGGTCGTCACGGTCCTCATGGGAAGCTCCTTTGAATGTTGGGAACATTATGTTAATCTTTGATAAAAGAGCTCATAAATCGTCAACCAGTGGTAGAGGGTTAGGAGGTATTCGAGAAGGTGTGTAGTGAACCATCCTTTTGTGGTAGCTTTTGATGGGCATCTTGACCGGGCTCAAAGACCCCCCTTTATGAGATCGGGTATGAGTCATAGACTATACCTTCTCTGTATGAACTCATAGAGAGGATGGGAATTTGGACTAAAAGATTTGATCAAAATTGGACTAAACTTGAGACTTTAAACAAATTTAAAAAAAAAATGGACTACAGAAGACGAAAAAGTAGGATGAAAATTTTGGCGTAAAAAGTCGGGCTAAATTTAGTCTAGCAAATTGGACTAGACTAAAAAAAATTGGACAAAAAGCTTTGGATTAGTCCCAGGACGAAAAATATGGTACTTAGGAGAACCAAACCTAAACCTAAGGTAGAAGAGTAAAGAGAAGAAAAAAAAAGTTGAAGAGAAAAATGCAAAGCAGGGTCCCATCCTGCGTGGCAAATTGAACACTGATAGAGGAAATTCTTGTTCTTCTTGTGCTCGAGGTGGGTTCTTTTACTCAGTGAAGTATGAACTATGTGTATACTTTGCACAAAACAACAAAAATACGATAGAATGAGACAACTTCAAATTTGAACCATCGAAATAAGAGGCACTGAAGCAATACTTTATTAATATCATGCATAGAAGAGGTTCAAAATACCCATACAAGTACACAACAACTAACAGGAGAACAATGGTTACAATTGATAGCTTCAAATGCTGAAGCACACAAGCACTCTCGACTCACTCTGCTTATCCACCCTGTGTGACAAGACTAGAGACTCTGGTCCAGGCCTTGGGTCTTAAGTGGTTGAAGCTAGACTGAAGCCGTTGATGCACTCCACTCAATGCTCATTTGAGTAATATTAATGCATCTTTCCACATACCAGTTTTATGTTCTCTGTGCTCTCATTCTCTCCTTCCCCCTTGTTACTTGATTTTCTTTTTTTTATATAGCCCACCTATTCTAGGTGGTTACTCCACTACTCTGACTTTGCCTGAATTTTCCAGTACTTTGTCAATCTGTCAAGCCCGATACGTTGTCACATCCAGTGATGCCACTTTCTTCACTTGGCTAAGCCATACTCATGCTTTTGGTGGGTCCTTGGCTTGTAGTGGGCTAATAAAGACCAAATCAGCATACTGAGGAAATTAGAGGAATTTGGGAAAAATTGGTCTGTTAGACCAATTTAGAATTAGACCATGAGACCAATTTTGGAATTAGACCATGAGACCAATTTAGGAATTAGACCATGAGACCAATTTTGGAATTAGACCATGAGACTAATTTCGGGGAAATTAGTCTCTGCCTCAAATTACACCAATGAGATCAATTGTGGAGAAATCGGTCTCTCTTCTGAAATTAGCCTCATGAGACCAACTTTGAGGAAATTGGTCTCTCTCTTCTGAAATTAGACGGAGAATACTCTAGCTATACCAAAAAAATTGTATTACAAGGTATACTTCGATAAGGAGGACCCCCCTTGAGTAGAAGGTGTCCTCGGACATGAATTATCCTATCTTCTTCAAGAGCGTAGTCCCGGGTGTCTCTTCCAAAAGACTCAAGGCAGATTATGTGTACATCATCACATCAGCTTGAGATTAAGATGGGCAGAATTAGATAAGTACTGGTTGAGACCTGGAAATGTCAGATATGATGGAGAACCTGAGACATAGCTGCATTACATATGTTATCGCCCAGCATACTGTGAGAGATGTGGCCGTTTTTGCTGTCTTCTTAGAGAATGATTCAGACCATTATCCACATGATTCATGTGGCTCATCATGTTCGGTGCCCAGTAAAGGCATGCACTTGGAATATCAATATATGTCAGCAACCATCATCCTCTTCTACCTACGGACAGAGGGCCGTTTCCTTATGGGGCTCCGGAACGAAGACTTAGAATGACATTCTTCCAGGCAGAACAATAGAAAGCTTCAAGGTTCTTCTGGATATCCATTCACACAAGCAATGGAACCCACAATTAATTATCTACTCAAAGACCAATGTGGCACAGAAGTAAGTGTGTGTGTGTGTGTGTGTGTGTGTGTGTGTGTGTGTGTGTGTGTGTGTGTGTGTGTGTGTGTGTGTGTGTGTGTGTGTGTGTGTGTGTGTGTGTGTGTGTGTTTTTCTGGGGGCGGGGGGGACACTGAAGAGTTTTTCATTCCATGAAGTGGAGTTAGAAAAAGGTTGGGACTCTGAATGCACGAGTCCTCATGGGGGTTCATGATGGCACCTCATCTACTCCAAAGAGGGGCTCTGCTCTTTGAACAGTTCCTTTGTTGGTTTCCGGCATCTTATACCAGATATACCTAGGGCATCTTCAAATACAGCAGCAGCAGCGGCAGGAATGCTCAGCTGTCTGCCATTCCCAGCGTGCCACATGTCTTTGTTCGTTCACATAAGGGTGGAGCCCCTGAAACGCTTCCCTACCAGCACACAAAAGTGTTCTGGTTCTTAAAACCCCCCATCCCCACCCCCTGCATGGAACTTCAGCAAACTCTAAACACCTGGAGTCTTTAGTGTGAAAATTACATTATATTGCAAAACTTTTGTTGTACTCATCCATTCCTAGTGTATTCACACAAGACCACAGCATTAAAAAAGTTTTGTCAATGTTCCACCCTGTATGTGAATAGGTGGGTGGAGGATCTATCTATGTTTTGGCATTTCCATGTAGAATTTGAACATTTCGTATGTTCGTTCCACTCTGTGTGTGTGTGTCACGTGTGTGTGTGTGTGTGAGAGAGAGAGAGAGAGAGATAATAGTAAGAAGGGTATTGGATGGCATTGCAAATAGGAAGAAGGGTATTGGATGGCATTGCAAATAGGAAGAAGGGTATTGGATGCAGGGGGGGTGTGTGTGTGTGTGTGTGTGTGTGTGTGTGTGTGTGTAATAATAGGAAGAAGGGTTATTGGATGGCATTGCAAATAGTTTAGCACAATTTGGTGGCACATGGGTGACTATACCTGTATACAAAGGATGACTACACCTTTATGCAAATGGGCAACTGCATCTTTATGCAACTTGGGTGACTAACATCTAGTCCTGTGGGCGAGTCACATCTGGCAAGTGGGCGAGTCACCACAAGTTTTGTGAGTGACTAAGTTGTTGGGTGACACCTCCTCGGCCAGGTCACCACTTGAGCCTTGGGCCACCACCTCCCGCAAGCAGTTGCTTGCCTGGGCCACTATAGCATGGGCAACTGCCACTGGCACTTTCAGTGTAACTGCCCATGCCACCACTCCTCAAGTCATCACATACTTCCTCACTTACGTGGCTGCCATGAGACGTTCAAACCCACAAAATGCATAAGCCAACACAAGGGACACCAAGAAGATTGCCAGAACACGTTTATATTCGATTAGCAACTAGTGTTGAAGAAGGCAATGAGAGCTTGGTACGAGGAGTACTAGTACCCCTCATAATTGCGCACAATTTGGCGCCACATGGCATACCCCCCAAGCACTGAAAAGGGCTGGATAGAAAAACAGGCTGTGACATCCTCCCCCGGCTTGAAGAGCTTGGTGTCCTCAACAAGCGGGTTCGGGTCTTACAAAAGTTGGTGTGATTACAAAATTTGGGAACATTACATGGGGCTCATAGCCAAAGGGGCTTAAGTGTGGCGATAATACTTTCGAACTAATGGATGGTCGGGCCCAAAGGTGTTGGCCGGAAGCCATTCCGCATCGACTAAGGGTCGTCCTTTGAATTTAATGAGGAACTGGGGACCTTCGAGAGTGATCCGGTCCCGTAAGATAGCTTCTGCCTCGAACTGGTTCTCTCCGTCGTGCAGCACCGGAATCTCGCGTCCGTACTTGGAGTCGGGTTTGAACCGCTTCAGGAGGCTGACGTGAAAGGCGTTGTGAAATTGCACGTTGTCGGGAAGCTCCAAGCTATAAGTGACTTCATTGATCCGCTTCTCCACTTTGTATGGTCCGTAGTAGCAATGGTTGAACTTCTGCGTGATGTTCTTTGGGAGAGTGATATTTCGTGCGCTGACGAGGATAAGGTCGCCGACTTGAAATTCTTCGCGGGGTCGTCGTTTTTTGTTTGTGTAGCGAACCATGCGTTCTTTGCTTCTTTGCAAGCTGGACTTTGCTTCTTCTAACTTTGTTTTCCACTGATCCAAGAAGGCACCACAATCGGGGTCGTTTGTTGCAAGTGTGGAGTCTTGCGTGAGAGCCAAGGGCGTGATTACCTCCTTGTCGGTCGCCAACTCGAATGGGGTCATGTTCGTGCTTGAGTGGACGGAAGCATTGTAGTGAAACTCTAGAATGTCTAAGTGCTTCGCCCAATCCTTTTGGTCCGTTCTAACATAGTTCCGGATGTAATCTTCGATCGTCTGGTTGACCTGTTCGCTTTGCCCATCTGTTTGTGGGTGATATGATGAGGAGAACCTAAGTTGCGTCCCCAAGATGCGGAAAAGCTCGGTCCATAGCCGACTTAGGAAACGGCCGTCCCGGTCTGACACTATGGCGAGAGGCAACCCGTGATACTTCACGATGTGAGTGAAGAAAAGCTGAGCCACGGCCTTGGCGTTGAGCGGGGGTTTGGCCGGGATAAAGTGTGCTTGTTTGGTGAAGTAGTCCACCACAACGAAGATGGTGTTGAACCCCAAAGACGGTGGGAGTTCCGTGATGAAGTCCATGCTAATCATGTCCCACGGTCGGTTGGGAATCGGGAGTGGTTGCAGAAGGCTGGCGGGCTTTACCCGATCTTGACGGACTAACTGACATGTTGGGCATGTTTCTACATAATCCTGGACTTGTGCCTTCATGCGGGGCCAATAAAAGTGTTTGTGGAGCGTCTCATAGCTTCGGTTTTGACCTCCATGGCCGGCCACTTTGCAATCATGTGCCTCCCACAGTAGCTCTTTGCGTAGCTCTAAGTCGTTCGGGACATAAATTTTCCCTTTGCGGTGGAGAAGGCCTTCTTGTAGTGTATAGCGCTGCGGGGCTTGAGCCGTTTGCATTTCCTGAAGTATTTCTTGAACTTGGGCATCCTGTGCTTGTGCTCGTTGAATTCTGCCTCTGAGATCTGAAGATACGGTGGATATCGCCTGGAGCTCGGGTCTTCGACTAAGTGCATCTGGCATCACGTTCTGTTTGCCCGGTTTGTGAATGATTTCGATATCGAATTCGGCAAGAAAATCCTGCCATCTTGCTTGCTTTGGGCTTAACTTGGGTTGAGATGTAAAGTACTTCAAGGAGATGTTGTCCATGAAGACCTTTGTGTGCTTGTCCAGAATGTAGTGCCGCCACTTGCGTAGGCAGTGGATAACAGCTAACATTTCTTGCTCATGTGTGCTCCATCTGAGCTCGGGGCCGGTGAGTTTATGCGACTCGTATGCAATGGGTTGTCCGTCTTGTACGAGGACGCCGCCGATGGCTGAGCCTGATGCATCTGTGTGAACTTCAAAAGGTTTGTCGAACTCTGGAAGTTTGAGAACCGGGGCATTGCACATAGCGACCTTCAATGCTTCGAAGGCGTCTTCTTCGTCTGCTCCCCACTTGAAGGGCTCCTTTTCTTTGACCAACTCCAAGAGCGGGGCCGCGATCTGCAAAACCTTGGATGAAACGGCGGAAAAATTGGCAAAAGCCGATGAATTCTCACACCTCTTTGATGGTCTTCGGGGGTGCCCACTTGAGTACTGCTTCTACTTTCCGGGGGTCGGCGTTGAGGCCCAGTTCAGAAACGATGAACCCCAAGAATTCCACCGTCTTCATGCAGAACTCGCACTTGCTTGGTTTGGCGAAGAGCCGACGTTGCCGTAGTCGTAACAAGACCGCCCGAACGTGCTCATAATGTTCCTCTAATGTTCGGCTATAGATCAGTAGGTCATCAATGTAGATGATGAGGAAGAGGTCGAGCATGTCCCGGAAGCCATCATTCATCTCTCGACAGAAGGTAGCCGGTGCACCTGTAAGCCCGAATGGCATGACGAGCCACTCATAGCTGCCGTAGCGTGTGCGGAAGGCCGTCTTCTCGATGTGTTCTTGTGCCACCCTGATTTGATGGTACCCAGATCGGAGGTCTATGCGCGTGAAGTATCGTGCCTTGCCCAAGCGATCTAGAAGTTCCTCCATCACAGGCACGGGGTATTTGCTCTTGATTGTGCCTTTGTTGAGTGCTCGGTAGTCGATGCATAGGCGTAGGGAGCCGTCTTTCTTCTTCACAAATAGGACCGGGGCTCCATATGGGGAGCTACTTGGTCGGATGTATCCTTGCACTTCAAGTTCATGTAATTGCCTCTTCAGCTCCTGAAGGTCGGTCTCATTCATCCTATATGGCGCTCGCGACGGTGGTGGGTGGTCTGGGAGCGTGTCGATCCGATGCTGGACATTACCTAAGGGGGGAAGACCGGGTGGAAGAGTATCCGTGAGAACATCTGAAAATTCTTCCATTAGCATCTGGAAACTTGGGTGCCCAATCTTTGAGACGTCGATCGGCCGTGGTCCCGTCTCCTCTGCGACCGGTCTGAGAATGCATAAGTGTGCGATCCCACCTTGATAGACTGCCCGTCGAAATCGCTTGTGTGATAATGGTGATGGCGTGTGTGTGGAGGTTGACGTTCGAGCATGTGCTTTCTCTTTGCGCGTATGTTTCTGCTTAGATTCCCTTGGTTCACTGTCAGAAGGCTTGTCCGTACAAGGAGACTAGACTCGATTGCAGTCGACGACGATGGCCTGCCCACTCTGATCGAGGAGTACTTTGTCTACCCCTTTGCCGAAAAAGGAGATCATGTGTTTATCCATAAACTCGAGGCCTAGAATGACTTCGAATGTTTCCATCGGTATAATCAGGAAGTTCAGGTGACCAAACCATTGGCCTAACATGACCGGGACCCCGTCGGCGTAACGCACATGACTGGCCTCTCCCTGAGCAAAGACCACGGACATGCGGAGCTGTTTACTGAGCTTGAGTCCAAGGCGTTGAGCACACTGCGGAGTCATGAAGTTGTGGGTTGCACCCGTGTCCAGCATCACCAGCATGCGTTCGCCTGTGACTTCTCCCATAATGAACACTTGGTGTATGATGGGTAATGCAACTAAATGGCACTGAGCTTTGCCCTTTGATGTGGACGGTCCGCGGGGGGAGGAGTCGTCCGATTCGTCGCTGTGAATCTCGGTGATTTTCGGGCCGGAGGTGGATGCCTCTTTGGTCTTCGTTGCTTGCACTCTAGTGTCGGTTCGTTTCCGCCAGCATTTCTCGGTGGGGTGACTGCCTTGGCAATGTTTGCATACCGGACGGGGATCGCGCCTGGTTTGGTTGCTTCGGTTAGGGGATCCTGAACGGTTGTCTGTTGGGGCCGGTAGGGCTTTGAAACCTTGACTACGTTGTTGTTCGGTTGATCTTCGGTACGTGGAGGTTTGCTCTTTGTTAGAGGTTGAGTCTTTGCGGGGAGCTTTGCTTCCGTCGGTTGAACGAGCCAGTCGGTTGGAGTAAGCATAATTGAGCCGTTCTTCGATGCGGACTGCGTCCTCCCAGGTTTGGGGGTCTTGCTTCTCCACTTCTTTGCGGTAGTACGGGGAGCACCCATAAAGGAAGCCGTGTAGGCGATCAATTTCAGCCATGTCATTGATGCGAAGCATGAGCCTACGATATTGTGATACATAAGGCCCGATGAACTTGTCTTGACGGAGGTTGCGCCATTCGTCACGTGCTTGGAACGCTTCGTTGCGAGGTACAAAGTAGTCAACGATGGCCGCCGTAAAATGATCCCATGAGGCAAGGCTTGCTTCTTATGTTCCACCATGTACCATGCTGAGGCTTCGTCATGTAAGAATTGGCCGGCGATGCGCGTCCAATGGTTGCGGCCAACCCGGAGCATCTGGAGGTAGCTTTCCATACCTTCGATCCATCGGTTGACGGCAATGGAGCTTCGGCCGCCTCAGTACTTGTCGGGGGGGGTTCGGTTTGAAGAAGCCGAAGGAGTCGGGGTCGTCGATGTCCACCGGTTGCATTTGAGTGATCGGGGTTGGGTTTAAAGGAGTTGGTGGCTGTTGGGATGTATGTGTCGGAGTGGGTTGGGGTGCCGGTTGGGTGCTTGACTGCGGTTGTGGTTGGGATTGAGATTGGTCCTTGGCTAAGAGATGGGATTCTACTAGGGTAGTTAATCTAGAGAGGGTGTCTTCGAGTCTATCTATGCGATCGTGGACGGGATCAGGTTGTGGTGGAGCTTGGTCGGATTCGGGTTGGGTGTGGATCTCGGCGTTGAGTTCGGCCTCCTGGAGCCGTTCATGTAGCTCGGCGTTCACCAAGAGAAGGCGGTTGAGTTCCTCTTCTAGGGCAGCCCGTTGGGCCTTGTGACGGCGGCGCCGTTCAGTCACATTCTTGGCGCGTTCTGTCCCCGAAGTTAGACCGGCCGTGCCAACGTCGTGTTCGCTGGCCATGGTGGCGTGGAGCCAACCGGAGGCAACGCGGGAGGGAGAAAGAGCCTAGGAGGAGGGAGTCTAGGGCACGCGGGGGGGGGGGGGGGGGGGGTGTGCAAGGGGTTGCCTTGCTTCAGGGAGGGAGGGAGGGAGGGCAAAATACCTCTTGCCACGTCAAAGAACTTCCCATGGATGGGCCCGGGACGTTAGATGGCGCTGCCAGCACTGGTGTGACAGTCCGCCCGTCCAAAGGCTTCCCCTAGGGTCGTTGCTCTGATAACACTTGAGACGTTCAAACCCACAAAATGCATAAGCCAACACAAGGGACACCAAGAAGATTGCCAGAACACGTTTATATTCGATTAGCAACTCGTGTTGAAGAAGTCAATGAGAGCTTGGTATGAGGAGTACTAGTACGCCTCATAGTTGCGCACAATTTGGCGCCACAGGGCATACCCCCCAAGCACTGAAAAGGGCTGGATAAAAAAACAGGCTGTGACATGCCCTCACCCCAAATATCTATGCCACCTTCACTCAACCCAAGGGCTATAACAAGCACTTTTGCTTTAAGGAAACATAGTGATATGATAGTAATTGATATGTTTATTGAAACATTTCAACATGAATTTAGTAAGATTCCTTCCCTTTGTAGTAAAAATGGGCCCCTTCTTGCAAGAGACCCAAATTAAAACTAGCAATAGACATTAATAAAATGCTTATATGGGTCCCCCACCATTTGACGAGGTACCTGTATACGAGCAGCATTCCCCGTATGTATCTGAGACTCTAGAGCTGCTGGAATCAACACATCACAAGGAAGCTCCAGAAGGGATGAAGTTTCAAGGACCTGCATTTAAAGAAAAAACATTTTATGAAGTAGTTTGAAATGAAATATAGGCATCTCTTTTGTGTCAATAAATCTTATACAATATTATCATGCACCAACATATAGCGCTTACACGAGTATGCTTATAAGACTGCTGTTTATGGAACTTGAATTTTTAACCAAAAAGCTATATATTTTCTAGGTCATACAGTAGTAAATGTTGCAGCTTCAGGTAAATGTTACTGGGAAAACATTCAATAAAATATGCACAGACACCCCCTCCCCACAAAAAAAAAAAGGAATTAAATTAAATAACTATATTCAGTAATGTATTCATTAATTTATTTACTTGTTTGTTTATTGAAGAAAAGCCCAGATATAACAACGATTTAAGAGAGTACAAAATTAGGGGTCTTGCATAGAAAATGCAAGTCTTGGAAGAGTGAAAACACAGCTTGCCAAATGGTACAAATGAGTGCATTAAGCATTCAAGTCAGCCATTGGGACTTATAAATTAAGCAAAAATTAACAAAGGTATGGCTCTTTTTGAACAAAAACATATTACAAAATATGCTTGCTAAAAGCACACTGCATTTAAGGAATCCATCTAAATTTTCTGCAGAGTATCCTTGCAACAAATACTCTATTAAAGGAATTGAATATATTCTTGCTTTGGTGCAATGAGGAACGAAAACTAAGATGAATTACATGAAATCTTACTACATAACCCTTCATCAAAATATAATGCTGCAGAAAAAGTTTCCATGGAAGAGCAATCGCTAAACCATAGATGAAGGAAAGGCATGTTTGTCATCTATGCATATCAAACTAAAGAGGCTAGTATTTCAATGTCTGCAACAGCATATGATTGATAATGGTAGAACATGATACGGTTGCAGCAGCAACAAAACAAACTCCATATCTGCAAAGACCAATAACTATTGCTTTACTGGCTAGCTTGTAGAAAATTTCCATAAGAGTGACAGGTCATTAATTATGGATAGTGGAACAAGTGTCACACTTATTAAAACAGGAATGCATTGTATAAACAAAACAGGTATGCTCCCATCAATCCAGATTACTTTTCTCGAGAATAAGGTCCTCCAAAGACTACAGACAATGAACCATAAATTTCTTTAACAAACAATCCTTGGCAAGAGTTTCCCATCCGTCATACATTGCAATGCATATAAAAGCTTAAATGCATCAAATTATCTCTGCATTGCTCTCAAGTTTATCATAACCAACTGCACAAAGGAAATTAAGTGATCAATAGAAGTTTGCTTATTTCAGAATAGTGCACGAACGTACCCATTATATTCTAAAACTAATTCACATACAGTGCATTTCTCACTAACGTCAATTAGCCACTGTTGCTTGCTCTTGTAATTTGTTGAAGAAATCTCATGACAAACTAACCAATCTCCATATGCTCAAGCTTCTTAGCAGTGATTTCCATTTTGCAAATCATAGATCTTGTGCATATGTAGCATTTCCTTATATGTACACTATTTAGCCTCCTTTATGACTGAGTTTTCAATTCCACAACCATCTTAGCATTTCAACCATTTATTTTGTTTCCATATTTTTCTGATAAAGAGAGATGGAAATAATTTGCAAGCTTTCCTTCTAACTTCTTACATCTTGTGCACAACATGCTCCCATTTTGTACAAGGAAGGTATCTACATCAAACCTTGTCCATCAATTCATACACTTCATTTTGGAAAACAGGAAAACTTAACAATAGCTTTGTTCACCATTAATGGATGCCTATGAACTTTGCCATTGGATCAAGAGTGAGTTCTATTTGGAAAATGTATGAGAAACGAAATGTGACCAATGCAAACGGATCATAGACAATGTAGTTTCTTTCGAAGAATGAATTAATGGTTGAACCACTGTAAGAAAAATTGTACAATCCAGTGCAAACTTTCTAGAGGGATCTAGATTGATATATATAACCTTGGTCAAAAAGGACAAAAAGTGGACAAAGGTCGAGGAAATTCCCTTCCATGTGTGCAATCCTACCATTTCCAGAAAGAACATTTTGGTAAGCTCTCAAGGATAATGCTCATTTTGGTCAATCATTGAAATCACAAGTAACCACTTATGATCTTACATGGTAGTCAATTAAAAATTAGATAAAATGTTCCAAGGATGTACTCTTTCCACATAATGGTTTTGTCCACATACATTGATGGATAAATGACTCTATCGTTACCAGCTAACCAGCACATAAATAATATGTCCAATACATCATCAAAACGAATAGAAAATCTATATTCCTTTAGAGATTGCCTAGATAGACTGAAAAATGATCTCCTATATAAGCAATCTAGGGATCTTATGTAGTAGAGATCTTGATTCCTAGAGCTCGTGTTCTTGGTTAAAGAGATCATGATCAATGTAATTGCTCCAAGGGCATGAACGAGAGATTGAGCCATTGTAACAACTCCTGCCCAGTCTAAGTGAAGCTTTCTAGTGGGATGGAGAGTGATATGAATGGCCCTAGCTAAATCATGAAAAGCGGTCAAAGATTAATGAAATTCCCTCTCTAGAAGAATGCTCATAATGATCAACTATGTTGACAACACCAGGTAACCACTTATATTTATACATTGTCATGAAGAAAATGGATCGCTTATAGAAACCTTTCAGAAATGCTCACATATTCCACCCTTAGTGCAATTTCCATTTAGAGGGGTTTGCAACATGAGGATCGTAGAGATTTCTTACATCACATGGAATGTGCACTAAGGCCGGTTCACATGGGTGCAATGGGTATTAAACGGCACACCAATAGAAGCATGCTACCGTGAGACCATCATCAATAGAAATACAACTGCATGCGA